>VZQC01004073.1:1326616-1418858 GCA_009823505.1 Rhizomys pruinosus | reverse complement strand
TTTTTTGGTCTTTTCGAGACAGGGTCTCCCTGTAGCCCCAGCTGTCCTGGAACTCACTCTGTAGACCAGGCTGGCCTTGAACTCACAAAGATCCGCCTGCCTCTGCCTCCCAAGTGCTAGGATTAAAGGCGTGCGCCACCACGCCCGGCTGCCAGTCTGGTTTTCTACAAATGCCCAAGGAACTCAGAAGAAGGTGTCAGATCCCCTAGAACTGGAGTTAAGGACAGTTAGTATCTGATATGTGGGTGCTGGGAACTGAACCAGGTCCTGTGCAAGAGCATCCAGTGCTTTTAGCCTCTGAGCATCTCTAGCCCCTAAGATTTCCTTTTGTGTGTGTTGAGGCTAGACCACTCCATGTCTTCCTTAATGGACCCCCATCGTTTTTTCTGAGGCAGCATCTCCCATTGACCTGGAGTTCAGGGATCCTCCTGTCTCTGCCTGTCCAGTGCTTGCCTCACTGGGGTGCACACCAGCACCCAGCTTCATGACATGGGTCTGGGAACTGAGGCTCAGGACCTCACGCTGGCCTGGTTAGCCCTCTGCTGACTGAGCCATCTCCGGGCTCCTAAAGTTCTCTTCATTTTCAAGGCCTTTCTGCAGACTCCGAAGACTTGGCTGGCCTGCAGCTCGCATCCTCACACCACATGTCTCAGAGCCTGCAGGAAGCTGGGTCCCTCAGCGCGCTGCAGTGGCTGCCACCTCTGAGGGCGATGCAGGGCAGGAATGTGGTCCTGGGAGAGGCTCCACATCAAGTGGACCAAGTCCATCTGCCAGCGGCTGCTGACCAGGCTCTGGAACCTGTGGGCCCCACACATAGCTGGCCAGGGAGCCATCCAGGAACATCATGCTGCACCTGGACCATGTGAGCCTCAGTGACAGTGGCAACTATATGTGCCAAGCCATTCTGGAGATCCCCACATGGGACCTGGCCATGGGCAACGGGACAAACCTGCTGGTAGAAACAGGTATGAAGGGGGGGCTGGAGAGGGCTCAGTGGTTAAGAGCACTGTCTGGTCTTGTGGAGGACTGGGGTTCTGTTCCCAGCACCCACATGGCAGCTAACAACTCCAGTCTAAGGTGTTCTGACACCTTCTTCTGTCCTCTGCAGGGTTTGCACGACACAGGCACTTATGATTTTTTTAATTTATTTTATTTATTTTTACATGTATGAATGTACTGTCTGCATGTAGGTTTGTGCACCCGTGTCGTGCAATGCCGAGGAGGTCAGAAGAGGGTGTCAGATTCTCGTGGAACTGGAGTTCTCCTGGAATTGGAGTTTTCAGCCACCATGTGGGTGCTGGGGATCAAACTCAGGTCCTCTGCAAGAGCAGTCAGCGCTCTTAACCGCTAGGCCATCTCTCCAGCCCCAGGTGCACTTATATATACATGCAGGCACGGCACTCCTACACATGAAAAATAAACAATTAAAAAAAAAGAAATTTGAGATGAGAAGATGTGGAAGGGGTGAGGAAGATTCTAGAGGAATATAAAATGGCTCACATGGGCCAGGCATGGTGGTGCACACCTTTAATCCCAGCACTCGGGAGGCAGAGATTGAGGCCAGCCTGGGCTACATAGTGAGTTCCAGGCCAGCTGGGGCTTCAGAGAGACCCTGTCTCAAAACAACAGGAAGCCCTGCTGTTTTTTTTTTTTTTTTAATTTTTTTTATTATTTATTTATTTATTTATTTATTTTTGTATGTGTATGAATGTACTGTCTGCATGCAGGTCTGTGCACCCGTGTCGTGCAATGCCGCGGAGGTCAGAAGAGGGTCTCGGATTCCCCTGGAACTGGAGTTCTCCTGGAATTGGAGTTACAGACGGTTCTTAGCCGCCATGTGGGTGCTGGGGATCAAACCCGGGTCCTCTGCAAGAGCGTCGGTGCTCTTAACCGCTAGGCTATCTCTCCAGCCCCAGCCCTGCTGTTTTTAAGACCTGGCTTTCCATTGTGTCGGGACTCTGGGGGACCCTGGAGCTTGCAGCATGCCTGACCACGTTACTGGACACTGCCAGGCACTGTCACCTGCCCGGTTCCCATCTGCCAGGATGGTACGCCCAGCTCCATCATCCCAGCTGGTTAGGGGTACGAGGCTGCATCAAGGGAGCTGTGTTGTGGCTGTTTGGCATGTCCCCACCCAGTCCCCCAGGAAGGGCCAATTAGCAATTAGCCTGGGGATCAGCCTGAGTGTGGGCAGCAGCTGGGGAGAAGGCACAGCAGGCCTCTCACAAGCAGCTGCACCCAGCTGGGCTGTCCACCCCCTGCAGGGTCTGAAAACCTCCTGGGAGCCCTGCCAACGTCTGAGCCTGGGAGGCAGGCGACGGGGGACCCTGGAAACTCCTTAATTACAGGCTGTGTACTTTCACTTGGTTCCTCTCAGTTATGCAGACCTGGACTCCAGCTCCAGCCGCGTTCACTCACTGGCTAAAAGACCTTGGCCTTGATTTTTGTCTGTTCAGACAAAATATAGCTAAAGGTGCTTTCCTGGCTTGACACAGTGAATTTAGAGTGGTTATAATAATAATAATTATTATTATTATTATATTTTTGTGGGGTTGTTTTTGTTTTTGTTTGGTCTTTTCAAGACAGGGTCTCCCTATAGCCCCAGCTGTCCTGGAATTTGCTCTGTAGACCAGGCTGGCCTTGAACTCACAAAAATCCGCCTGCCTCTGCCTCCCAAGTGCTAGGATTAAAGGCGTGCACCACCACGCCTGGCAATTATATTTTTCTCTTTTTGAGAAAGGGTCTCCCTGAAGCCCCAGCTATCCTGGAACTCTATGTGGACCAGGCTGGCCTTGAACTCAAAGAGATCCACTTGTCTCTGCCTCCCAAGTGCTGGGATTAAAGGCGCGGGCCACCACTCCCAGCTAGAGTAATATTTTTTTCTGGTCTTTTTGAGACGGGTCTCCCTGTAGGTCCGGCTGTCCTGGAGCTCACTATGTAGACCAGGCTGGCCTTGAACTCACAAAGATCCCCCTGCCTCTGCCTCCCAAGTGCTAGGATTAAAGTCGTGCACAACCACGCCCAGCCCAAGTAATTATTTTTTTTAAGCCGATGTTTTATGAATTTCATGCAAAATTATATTACAAACCAAATCTAGAGCTGTTCCTTCCTCTAGAGTGACTTAGAGTGACAGCCTAGAATCCCAGTGAGGGGCTGGGGGCGTGGCTCAGGTAGAGTGACAACCTAGAATCCCTCAGTGAGGGGCTGGAGGCGTGGCTCAGGTAGAGTGACAGCCTAGAATCCCCAGTGAGGGGCTGGAGGCGTGGCTCAGGTAGAGTGACAGCCTAGAATCCCCAATGAGGGGCTGGGGGCGTGGCTCAGGTAGAGTGACAGCCTAGGATCCCCAGTGAGGGGCTGGGGGCGTGGCTCAGATAGAGTGACAGCCTAGAATCCCAGTGAGGGGCTGGGGGCATGGCTCAGGTAGAGTGACAGCCTAGGATCCCCAGTGAGGGGCTGGGGGCGTGGCTCAGGTAGAGTGACAGCCTAGAATCCCCAGTGAGGGGCTGGAGGCGTGGCTCAGGTAGAGTGACAGCCTGGAATCCCAGTGAGGGGTTGGGTTGGGGGATGGTGGTTATGTGTTGCTATGAATGCCTAGTTTTCAGTTCCCTCCCACCAATAACCCAACTAGGCAGGCATGATTAGTCACATATTTTCTGAAGAGAATACCAAGGTTTCTGGGTGGACACCTGGCTGAATTCACCGAGCCTAGCAGGTACCATCAATCAGACTGTGACAGGTGGGACCGTGGCTGCATCTTGAGGGAATCCCATGGTGGCCAAACCCCTGTGACAGAGCCCTCTTTTGTGCAGGTGGCCCCCAGACCTCTGTTCCTTCAGGTAATCTTTCCCACCCTAGTTGCACCTCCCCCTTAGATCATCCCTTCTCTTCCCCCATCCAGGACTCCTGTGGGTGCTGCTGCTGGTGGCAGTGAGTGCGATGGCAGCCTTGGGGGCACTGGGCGCTAGTTTGTGTGTTCTCAGGAGATGCAGGCAGGAGGACTCAGGTGAGCGCACCTGCTGTGAAGGTCCAGTAGCTGCTGAGCTCAGTGTGTGGTGCATCACACCTCCCCCTGGTGGTGTAGTGTGGAACTGCAGGACCTGCAAATGAAACCCAGTGGAAAGGGCAGTGGACTGCCCTGTGGGGTAAGGGAGGTATGGAAAAGCCTGCCCCACACCAGTGTCCTCCACAGATGATGGACTAGCCGCTCTTAAATATGTATTTTTATGGACTAAAGGGAGACCCTGTCTCAAAAATACCAAAAAATATGTATTTTTATTGTATGTGTATGAGCGTTTTCCTCTGTGCACCATGTGGTTGCAATCCCCACGAAGGCAACAGAGGGCGTCGGATCCTCTGGAGCTGGAGTTATGGATGGTTGTTAGCTGCCATGTGGGTACTGGGAACGGAATTCTGGCTCTCTGCAAGAGCAGCCAGTGCTCCTAACCAGTGAGCATCTCTCCAGACCCCAGCACTAGCTTCCCCCATGATTGTCACCTTTGAGCTTTGTCATCTGCCCTTCGGAAACCTCTTCTATTCCAACGTCCTGTACCGGCCCCGGGACACCCCACATAGCACTGAGTCCTGCCATGCTGTACCCGGGAAGATGCTGGACAGAGCTATGGAAGACCAGAGAGCCCAGAGGATCTATTCCAACCCCTTCTCTCAGCCTGTACCCCAACAGCAGCGTCCAGTCCCCAACCACCCCATCTCCCAGCAGCATCCAGTCCCCAACCACCCCATCTCTGCCTCCTGTGTCTTCACTCAGGCCCCAATCGGTAGATGCAGACCAGAAGGGTGCCCCAAGTGAGGAGGTACTGGACACCCCTAGAAACCCTAAGTGGATTTGAACAAAGACTTTGTACATGTGTCTAATGGGAGGAGCCTTCTACCAACAGAGGCACAGAGCCAATAAAGGCTTTTGGGTTTTCCTTTTCCTGCTGAGATGGAACCCACTAGTGCTGTGCTAAGCTAGCCTTTTACCCTGAGCCACACCCCCAGCCCCTCACTGGGGATTCTAGGCTGTCACTGTACCCTGAGCCACGCCCCCAGGCCCTCACTGGGGATCCTAGGCTGTCACTCTACCCTGAGCCACGCCTCCAGCCCCTCACTGGGATCCTAGGCTGTCACTCTACCCTGAGCCACACCCCCAGGACCTCACTGGGGATCCTAGGCTGTCACTGTACCCTGAGCCACACCCTCAGGACCTCACTGGGGATTCTAGGCTGTCACTGTACCCTGAGCCATGCCCCCAGCCCTTCACTGGGATCCTAGGCTGTCACTCTACCCTGAGCCACACCCCCAGGCCCTCACTCTACTCCTGAATCACAGCCCCAGTCTTTTTTTCCATTTTTATTTTGTGACAAGTTCTTACTGAATTGCCAGGCTGACTTGGAGCTGTCAGTCCCTCTGCTTCTGCCTTCCAAGTGGCTGGTCTCCCAGTCCTGTGCTCCCATGTGCACCTTCAATATGGGCTCCTAAAGGTGGAACCTGGGGCCTTCTGCCAAGAGCGGCGAACAATGCTTAGGTGATTTGCAGGTCCTGGTGCCCTCAGCTCGGCCAGCGGCGCCCCGCCCACTCACCTTGCCGGCGGGGCGGTGTCTCCCTTACTTGAATCTATAGCAGCCACCAGCAGTGGCCCACATTTCCAGCCCTGGCTGGTTCCCTGGGGCTCAGCCTCTCTTCAGTCTCTGGTCGGCTGGCGTCTATGGATGGCCGTGGGGACTCACGGATGGGTCACCATCCTCTCCCACTATGCAGGAACCCTGCTCTGCACAACCCCAGAGCACATCTGAGAGACACAGAGGGATGGAGAACTGTATTTCATTTATTTATTCACGTGTGGAGAGCAGAGGACAGCTTGTGAGCCTGGGTTGTTTCTTTCTACATGTGGGTCCCAGGGATCGAACTCAGGACCTCTGTCTTGCCTGAAGCTCCTTTACTGAGCCCGAACAATGAATTTTGTTTTTTATAGTCTGGCCAGGGACAGAAGGCCTTGAGCCATGGGGACACTGAAGATGTGATGGTGGAGTCTGCATACCTGGGTCCTCCTAGCTGTCCCCACTCCAGCTGTCCTAGTAGCCTGTGTGCTGGCAAAGGGTGTGGCTGCTCAGTTGTGTGTGTCCATGACTGGGTAGAGCAGAGCCAGGTGCTCGGCGCCCTGCACAGGCAGTGGCCGCGCGCTGTAGTGCACGACCAGCTCTGGCACGCTGAGGAAAGGCCCGCTGTGCTGGCCCAACACCACCTCATTTTCTCGAGTCCTCGTGAACTTCAGATGCAGGGTCCCTTGACTGCTCCTGTGGAGGGCGCAGCCGGCCTGGGTCCCCCATATCCACTCGACTCTCTAGCACCCCCAAAGCCACCTCCCTCTGGGACGCACGGTGGACACTGGACATCTGAGGACACATACATCTGACATGCTTGTCCTCTACAAGCCTGGCCAGGAGCCTCTCCCAGGACTCTCCTGGGTGGGGACTGAGATGCCTGGCCTGGGCTCCGGACGGTTTCTTTCCCATTTAAAGACCAGTTCTGGGCCTGTGAGAGGCCTCAGTGGGTAAAGAGGCTTGCTGCCAAGTCTGACAACACAAATTCAATCCCTGGGACTCACACTGTGTTAGGAAGGAAAACAAAGCCCCACAAATTTCCCCCGACTGCCACGTGTGCCCTAGTGCACAGATACGCACATATGCACAATAATCAAACAATGTAATTTTAAAATATTTCTGTAAGAAAATTTTGTGTCTTTGTTTTAAGGCAGAGTCTGCCTATGTCACCCTGTTAGCCTGAGGTCATTATGTAGCTCAGGCTGGCCACAAATTTACAGTGATTCACCTGCCTCTGCCTTCAGAGTGCTAGAATTAAAGGTGTGCACCACCACGCCCAGCACTTTTTTCTTCTTTTAAAATATTTTATTTAGGGACTCACCAGTTAAGAGTGCCAATTCTTGCAAAGGACCTAGGTTCAACTCCCAGCACCACATGTCGGCTAAGAACCTTCTTTAAGCCAGGCGTGGTGGCGCACGCCTTTAATACTAGGGCTCAGGAGGCAGAGGCAGGTGGATCTCTGTGAGTTAAGGGCCAGCCTGGTCTACAGAGTGAGTTCCAGGCCAGCTGGGACTACAGGAAGAGACCCTGTCTCAAAAAGACAAAAAAAAAAAAAAAGTTTTTTATTAGTTTTGCTTTTTAGTATTTTTGAGACAGGGTCTCCCTGTACCCGCAGCTGGCCTGGAACTCACAGAGATCCACTTGCCTCTGCCTCCCAAGTGCTGGGATTAAAGGTGTGTGCCAGCGTGCCTGGCTTTTTTGTTTTTTTTTTTTTTTTAATGCGTATGAGTATACTGTCTGTGTGTAGGTTGGAGCACCCTTGTCATGCAATGCCGAGGAGGTCAGAAGAGGGTGTTGGATTTCCCTGGAGCTGGAATTAAAGATGGTTCTTAGCTGCCATGTCAGTGCTGGGAATCGAACCCGGGTCCTCTGCAAGAGCAGTTGATGCTCTTAAGTGCTGAGCCATCTCTCCAGCCCCATTATTTATTATTTTTTATTTTAGGTATATCAGTGTATCACCTCCCCTGGAACTAGAGTTACAGATGGCTGTGACCCATCGTGTTGATGCTGGGAACTGAACCCGGGTCCTCTGCAAGAGTGGCCAGTGCTCTTAACCACTAGGCCATCACTCCAGCCCGAGGCTGAGTTCTTTTGGAAACCCTGAGGCCCAGTCTTCTGGAAGCTTCATCCTTGGCCCCAGTCTCCACCCACTGACCCAGCAGTCCCCGACCCCTCAGCTGGCTGGTGATGGGTCTCACCTGAGGGACAGAGTGGCATCCTGTGGACAGGTCTCACTGATCCGCACCAGGTAGCTGCCTTCCTTGCAGAGGGATAGACGATTCTCGGCCTCTGCCCGACTCAGGGGACCATGAAACCACCTGTGTGTGGAGGTCAGCACCTCACAAGGGGCCCCTGCTGTCACATACCCAGAGTACTGCTGTCAGGACCCCAGGGGTATAGCCTGACACCCTAGGATGCTGAAGGGTGGGGGTGACAGAGCTGAAGAAGAGTGAGCCAGCCATGGTGGGCAGGCCTTTAATCCTGGCACTTGGGAGGCAGGGGCAGGGGGGTCTCTGTGAGATTGAGGCCAGCCTGGGATACATATGGAGTCCAGGCCAACCTGGGCTATGGGGAGACACTGTCTCAATTTTTTTTTCTGGCTGATAAATGGGCCTCTGGACCGTTTGGGGGTTCCTGTTGCTGTCCCCGCCTCCAGGTCTCCACTCACGGCTGCTTCTCTAGGGGCAGGGCTGTGTCCACAGGCTCCGCAGGCTGGGGTCTCCGGGGCTCCTTGGTGGAGCCTGGGGTCCGTTCCCAATCAGGACCATCAAACTGTACTGAGTGGGGTTAGAATAGGAAGAGTGAAGTTCAGCCTGCCCTGGGGGTGTGTGTGTGTGTCACAAATCAGAGTAGTTGACATGACCAGCAGGAACCAGATGGAAGTTTCTGATTTGGGATCCCTGGTCTCCAACGTCCTTCTAGTGTCCTGACCCCAGATCCTTTCAAGTCCTAAAACTCGGGCCAGCAACAGGGCTCAGCAGGAAAAGGTGCTTGCTGCCAAGTCTGATGACTTGAGTTCAAACCCCTGGACTCACAAGGTGGAAGGAGTGAACTAACTCCTGCAAGTTGTTTTCTGACCTCCAGACAGCCACCCTAATACATGCATGTAATGAAATAAAAACGTCATGAAAAATTTCCAGGACCAAGTTATAAAATGGGTTGCCCTTCCCTATGGCCAGCATCTCCATACCACTGAGTTCTAGTATTCACGGGCTTTGAGTGGACGCCAAAGCCACATCTGTCCAGTTTTAGACAGGAGGACTTATTCGCTTCACTCCCAAAAGCCTGTCCACTTCCTGCATGGAAGGCAGGTTTTCCTTGGAGGTTGGGGAGTGATTCAGAGAGAATGAAGCCACTTAGCCACGTCTGTGGGGGCAGGGGGAGGCCGGGCGCGCACCTGCGAATGCTTTGGAGATGTGGGCCTTCTTCCACTCCCAAGGTTGGTCATATTCATCCGCCGGGCGTTCGTCTTCCAGGGGCAGGTGGCTCTGTCCAGAACAGAGCCCGTCCTCAGTCTCCGGGGGCTCCTCGTAGGGGGTGTCGTACAGTTGCGTGGCCCTACTGGGCAGTTCTGGGTGGGGGAGGACACGGGTCACCTCTCCCACACGGAACCAGCTCCGCGCCCCAGCCCTGCACACTCACCACTTAGGACCTTCTGGGCATCATAGGGCTCCATGTAGCCACCCTCCGAGGCTGGCAGGGGACACTGGGCATCAAAAGGGTCTGAATACTCAGTGTCGGGTTCCGGCTAGTGGGAGAACAGGAACGGAAAGGGTCAAGGTTCAGGGGAGAGGTGGAGCTCTGTGCACCTCTGCTGTGTGGCACCGCACTTCAGGCTGGCCCTCTCTAGGCCAGTTCATACTCCTGCAGGCAGGCTGGCCAGGGAGGCTGGGATCCCAGGGAGGCTGGGATCCCCTTGTCTCTGCCTCCCCAGCACTGGGATTAGAAGCATTTACCGCCGGGCGTGGTGGCACACGGCTTTAGGTTTTGTTTTGTTTTGTTTTGTTTTTTGGTCTTTTTGAGACAGGGTCTCCCTGTAGTCCCAGCTGTCCTGGAGCTCCCTCTGTAGACCAGGCTGGCCTTGAACTCACAGAGACCAGCCTGCCTCTGCCTTCCCAGTGCCAGGACCCCTCGTGCTCCTATTCTCTGGCTGTTTTACACCCTCCTCAAGTCCCTCTGTGGTCACATTCTCTGCAGACCATTCAGGAGTTTGGGGACGGCAAGTTCTAGGGCTACATAGGAAGAACCTGTCTCAAAAAAAAAAAAAATCCAAAAGTCAAAATTACAAAACAAAACAAAATGGCTGGGGCTCAGTTGGAGTGCTTGTAGCTCAGCTGGAAAGTGCCTGTGGAGCAGTGCAGGCCTGTTATCCACCACTTGGAAAGCTAAGGCAGGAGGATCTGTTGTTCAAGGGCATCCTGGGCTACACAGTGACTTTGAGTCTAGCCTGAGCTACATGAGACTCTGTCTCAAATAAAACCTAAATGAAACTTTTCCAGGCCATGTCCTCCTTTCCAGTCTGTCTTCTTGCGTGTGAAATGGGATGCTCATCCAGGCAGAACTTCAGGGGAGCCTGGATGCTTGTTAGGAAAAGGAAGGGTTGAGGGGGGACCAGCTGGCTGTGGTCTCCCTTCCCCAGGCCAAGTTGATGGAGCAGATGATGCCCCAGCAGCCCTCATGTCACACGTGAAGCGGGCTCCCTGACCCTCAACACGCAGGACCCCAGGGTCCCAGCCGCCCACGTCCTCCCCGGGGCCCCAGCTGCTCACCTCCTCCCCGGGGCTGGCCAGCAACGCTTTGGCCCTGGCCAAGTCTGCTGCCTCCACTTTGATCAGCCGGTGTTTGGGGGAGTCATACTTGGTGTCCCCGGGACAGGTGGGATCTGGCTCCTGGTGGCCATCTCTGTCTTCATAGGGGTCCTCAAAGTCCAGGTCCTTCTGTTCCCGGTAGGCTCGCAGGATGTCACTGTCCCTGTAGTCGGGGGTGGGTGGCTGCGGAGGGGGGCGCCGGCCACCGAAGCTTAGGTAGTCCCGGAGCCACCTGGCCATCTGGGTGTGTCACCCCAGAACAGGCTACTGTCAGACAAGCTAGAGGTCCTGGGATGCAGCCAGACTGTGGAGGAGGGGAAGGAGGAAGAGGAAGAGGGGGAGGAGAAGATTTAGGAGGGGAGGAGGGGGAGGAGGAGGTAGGAGAAGGAGATAGAGGAGGGGCAGAAGCCTGGAGTAGGGCAGGGAGGCAGAGCAGAGTAGACGGCAGCTGTGGTCCAGTGCTGACCGTCCCCCAGCACACATTGGGACATCCTGGGATCTCCTGGTTGAGGTCCACTGCTAAGGGCTAGTCTGGGGAAGTGTGGGTGCCCGGGGACCTATACTACTTGTGATTTCTAATCCAGAGTGGAGGTCTAAACTGGTCTCTGTCCCCCTGGGCACCTGCACCTTGAGCCCTGACCAACTTTCAGTCTCTTGGTTGGTTTGAGCCCTAAGCTCAGTCCTGATCGACATGGTTCTGTCCCTGATCTGGTCCAACCCCAGCTTCTTGCTCTGGGGTCCAGGCACAAAGGCAGAGCAACCTTGTCCCTGCTCTGTCCTGGTGAGGCTGCGAGGACCTGGGGAACATGGGGACCCTGGGGAGGACCCTGGGGAGGACCCTGGTGGACATAGGGACCCTGGGGAGGACCCTGGGGGACATGGGGACCCTAGAGAGGACCCTGGGGGACATGGATTCTGGGGAGGACCCTGGGGACATGGGACCCTGGGGGACATGGGACCCTGGGGAGGACCCTGGGGGACATGGGACCCTGGGGAGGACCCTGGGGGACATGGGGACCCTGGGGAGGACCCTGGGGGACATGGGGACCCTGGGGAGGACCCTGGGGGACATGGGGACCCTGGGGAGGACCCTGGGGGACATGGGACCCTGGGGAGGACCCTGGGGGACATGGGACCCTGGGGAGGACCCTGGGGGACATGGGGACCGTAGCTCCCAGGACCCCAGGGTCCCGGTGGGTCATCTGCCTGGCGATGAAGGTGACAGACCTTCAGCTGTGGAGGAGGGCAGTGATGGCGATCCGATCCGAGTTCCGGCGTCCAGTGACAGCAGTGCGACCCAGGTGCAGGGACGCGACTGCAGCTCCCGTGAGGCGCAGGGGGCGGAGCAAAGCCGGCTACACAGGGACACAAGGCCCCGGGGACTGAGGCAACAGTGGCGGACAGGTGCAGGGCTCCATCACAAAGGGTTGTAGTGGAGGTGATGGTGACGAGGGTCCGTCCCCTCTCCGCAGGAGGCTCCTCCCTCGGGCAGGGCGGGGTCAGCGGAGCCTCTGGCCCGCGGGTGGTGGCATCTGTCGCTTTGTGTCGAGCGGGAAGGGAGGGGATGTTGGGAACAGCCGTTTGTCTGCAGCGCACAGGCTTCCAGGCTTGGGGGGGGGGGCCCCCGAGGCCACAGGGAGGACGATCCTGTCCGCAGCCCGAGCTGCTCAGGAGAAGTGCAGGTCCGAGTCTCTGCAGGGACTTCACAGCAGGTGATTGAGACCTGGTCTCCTGTAGCCCAGGATGGCTCCCAGCTCCTGAGTGTTGGGGCAGAAGGCACCTGACACCTACTTTATGTGGTGCTGGGATCCAGCCCAGGGCCTCCTGCAGGAGGGCAAAGTGCTTGGTCCACTGAACCACAGGCACTCTGCCCACTGAACCACAAGCACTCTACCCACTGAGCCACAGGCACTCTACCCACTGAGCCACAGGCACTCTGCCTACTGAGCCACAAGCACTCTGCCCACTGAGCCACAGGAACTCTGCCCACTGAACCACAAGCATTCTGCCTACTGAACCACAAGCACTCTGCCCACTGAGCCGCAGGCGCTCTGCCACTGAGGCACAGGCGCTCTACCCACTGAGCTACAGGCGCTCTACCCACTGAGCTACAGGCGCTCTGCCTACTGAGCTACAGGCGCTCCGCCCACTGAGCTACAGGCGCTCCGCCCACTGAGCTACAGGCACTCCGCCCACTGAGCTACAGGCACTGAGTTACAGGTACTCTGCCCACTGAGCTACAGGCACTCTGCCCAATGAGCTACAGGCGCTCTGCCCACTGAGCCACAGGCGCTCTGCCCACTGAGCTACAGGCGCTCTGCCCACTGAGCTACAGGCACTCTGCCCACTGAGCCACAGGCACTCTGCCCACTGAGCTACAGGCACTCTACCCACTGAGCTACAGGCACTCTTCCCACTGAGCTACAGGCACTCTGTCCACTGAGCTACAGGCGCTCTACCCACTGAGCTACAGGCACTCTGCCCACTGAGCCACAGGCACTCTGCCCACTGAGCAAGGTTTTGAGATTGGAAAGACTGAGGCCCAGTCAGCAAAGGATCCCTTCCACACAGTCCACCTGCCTGCTCCATGTCCCACCTCCTGCCAGACACCAGGTAGTCCCCAGGGCCATCAGGGTAATTGTTCTGGTGTAGGCGGTGATGGAGCTCCCCACAGGCGGTGTAAACAGCGGGTATGCCATATAAATATTTGAAAGCTGCCTTAATGACAGCCTGTGTAAGGAATAGCAGTTAGCAGCCCTGGGGCAGAATCAAACACCATTTGACTTTGACTCTGGTGAGGTGGGGGAGGGTGTGGGGAACCCCAAGAGGGGGAGGGGAGCAGGTCAGGCAAGAATTGTCACCTTGAAAGTGGGTTTTTGATGAGGGAGGGGACACTGTGGGTGTAGGGAAGGGGGGTCTTGACGGGCAGCCAATCAGTGTTCCTCTGGGTTCACAGCACCCACCCTGAGTCCCGGAGCTCAGTAAATTCAGAGCCACTGGACCTTGGACACAGGATAACAGCCGCCCTCTGGCGGCTGGTAACAGATTCTGGAGCACCACTCACTCCCACAGCCCACCCCTCTGAGGGGTGTGACTCAAGGGCAGGGTGTGGCTTGGGCTGCCTTTGTATAGCGCAGTGGGGGACCCCTGGGATGCATTCCCAGCCTGTTAAACCCAAATGCAGCAATAACATAAAAATGAAAATTCAGGGTACAAGTCAATGGGATTTAGTGGATTCCCTAGGTGTGTCTAGTAGACTTTATGTGGTTCCTGAACATTCCACTGCCTCACAGGGCATCTACTCCCCTTGGCACCCAGATACCCACTTCTTGTCCCTGGGTCCTAAGCTCTGGCCATTTCCTGGAATAGAGTTCCAAGTCTTGTGGTCTTTTTGTGTCTGGGTCCCATTGAGTGCAAGGTCCTGTTCAGGGCTGTGTGATGCTCCACTATGTGGGATACAGTAGGTGCTCAACATATACACACAAACTAACTGGGGGGGGGGTGTCCCTGGCTGACCCTCAGATCTGGGGAATGGGGGGCAGGAACGCAGGGAGGCTCCAGAACAGGATGGGAGACAGGCAGCCACTGTGTAATGGGGACACAGGGCCTCACCGGCCCAGTCTGATGGCAGAGACAATGCCCTAAAGGCTTCCATTCTGAAGGAGGCAGGAGGCTAACTTCAGGGTTCCCAGTCAGAGGGGGCCCCACGGACCCAGCCCAGGGCCTTCAGCCCACCAGCCTACTCCTCACAGGGCAGTGAGGTGGGGGTCGGGGTCCAGCTGCATTTGGGACTCCTGGGAAGCCTGATGGAGTATGGGAGACCTGTCAGCTACTGGGGCAGGGTGACAGTCAGGGGGGTCACAGACTGCCTGGGGGAGGCTGGGGACCAAGAAGGGCCAATGATGGGTAAACAGAGCAGAACCCCAGGGAAGCACGGCTGTGTGGGGCACACAGCTGTCACCCTAGGGAAGCATGGCTGTGTGGGGCGCACACCTGTCACCCTAGGGAAGCACGGCTGTGTGGGGTGCACAGGTGTCACCCTAGAGAAGCACGGCTATGTGGGGCGCACACCTGTCACCCTAGGGAAGCACGGCTGTGTGGGGGGCACACCTGTCCACTCCCTAGAGAATCACTGCTGTGTGGGTGCGTCACACCTGTCACCTATGAAATGCACGGCTTGTGTGGGGCGCACAGCTGTCACCTAGGAAGCACGGCTGTGTGGGCGCATAGACTGTCACCCGTAGGAGCCGATGGCTGTGTGGGGCTCACATCTTCACCCTAAGGAGCACGCTGTGTGTGGGCACCACCCTGTCACCCTAGAGAAGCACGCTGATGTGGGGCGCACAGCTGTCGACCCTAGGGAACACTGGCTGTGTGGGGTGCATACGCTGTCACCTAGGGAAGCACGGCTGTGTGGGGGCACACCTGTCACCTAGGAGAAGCACGGCTGTGTGGGGCGCATCAGCTGTCACCCTAGGGAAGCACGGCTGGTGGGGCGCACACTGGTCACCCTAGGGAAGCACGGCTGTGTGGGACGCACACCTGTCACCTAGAGAAGCACGGCTGTGTGGGGCGCACAGCTGTCACCCTAGGGAAGCACGGCTGTGTGGGGCGCACACCTGTCACCCTAGGGAAGCATGGCTGTGTGGGGCGCACAGCTGTCACCCTAGGGAAGCACGGCTGTGTGGGGCGCACACCTGTCACCCTAGGGAAGCACGGCTGTGTGGGGCGCACACCTGTCACCCTAGAGAAGCACGGCTGTGTGGGGTGCACACCTGTCACCTAGAGAGCAAGCGGACCCTGAACCAAGGGCGCTGTGTGGCGTGCACCCTGTCACAGCACGCTGTGTGGCGAACGTCACCTAGAGAAGCACTGGCTGTGTGGGGTCCACACCTGTCACCTAGTGAAGCACGGCTGTGTTGGTGCACACCTGTCACCTAGGGAAGCACGGCTGTGTGGGGCGCACACCTGTCACCCTAGAGAAGCACGGCTGTGTGGGGCGCACACCTGTCACCCTAGAGAAGCACGGCTGTGTGGGGCGCACAGCTGTCACCCTAGAGAAGCACGGCTGTGTGGGGCGCACAGCTGTCACCCTAGGGAAGCACGGCTGTGTGGGGCGCACAGCTGTCACCCTAAGGAAGCACAGCTGTGTGTGGGGTGCACAGCCGTCGCCCTAGCAGCAGGACGCTGAAGCAGGAGTGAGCTCAGGGTCATCTTCAGATACAGTGTATTGGAGGCCAGCCCGGGCTAGTATGTCTTTCAAACATACTATCCCCCCCAAAAACATCCATAGGGCCTGCCATCCATGGCTGGTTCACCCTGTTCTTCAGTGGGCCAGCCTGTCACTGTTACAGTGTCCAAGAACAGACTTGAAGGAGCTAGACTGCAAAGACACAGGCTGTGCCCATTCTGTACATGGGGGACAGCCCATTCCACCTGCTTGGTGGTGCTAGGCTGGAACCCCCGCCTTGTGCAGACCCTGTGCTGTGTTGGGGGATGAGGCCCCCGTGGCGGGGTCGTGGCAGAAGTTGTGGACAGCGTGGTCATCAGCGACCTCCTCTGCCTCCTGGTGGGCGCCGGGGCCTGGCCTCAGCCGCTGCCATCGCTGTCCCCGCTGTCTCCATAAGCACCCAGCTGGCTCAGGGAGGAGGTGCCGGAAATCTGGGGTGCAGGAGGGCTGGCCGCTGTTACACTGTTGGGGGCCCCTGCAGGGGTGAGGCGTGTCAGCAGCAGTCCCCACCTTCACTGGCCTGTGACCGCCCCCCACCCCCCAGGGCTGCAAGGGCTTCAAGAGCTGCCAGGAGGAAGGACACATGTTGGACACATTCATGCAGAGCTGAGCTGCAGGGACCCCACCAGGCAGCAACGATGCTCAAGGATGGAGGGAGACCACCTGCCTCGGCAACAACGTGCCCACCCCACTGTGTGGCTTGGGGAGAGTGTACCACCCTCTCTGAGTTTAGGGATCAGCCTCTGACAACCACTGTCATCGCCAATAACAGGAGTGCCATGGGGTCATCGGCCCTGTGCCAATCTCCAACAATGCCCTCTTGCAGCCCAGGCTGGCCTGGAAGTCTGTGTGTAGTCCAGGCTGGCCTGGAAGTCTGTGTGTAGTCCAGGCTTACCTAGAACCCCTGATCCTCCTGCCTCAGCTTCTTGGGTGCTGTGGTGACAGGTGTGAGCCACCTTGTCTGCCCACAGAGCTACAGCCCCCGCCGGCCCCAGGGCCGACGCTCACCCCCTCCCCTCCTGCCAGCCAGGGCTGCTGACTCAGAGATACAGCCCCCCCCACCCCCCGCCCAGGGCCGACGCTCACCCCCTCCCCTCTGCCATCCAGGCTGCTGACTCACCCGGCTTGGCCCCCTCTGAGCCCCTGGCTTCTGTCCTCGTCTTCTTCACAACAACCAGGCCAGTCAGCCGGCTCCTGCTGCCCGAGCTGCCCGCCTTCCTCTTGCCCTCTACAGCCTGCTGAGGGGGGGACGGTGGGCAGCAGGTATGAGAGTGCTGCCCTCCGTCCTCCCAGGTCCCAGCCTGGGGAGCTGCTGTGGGGTATCTTTACCCCCTCACTTGCACCCCAATAAGACCATCAAGTCTGCCTGGCTCCACGTTCCTCTCAAACCACCCTGGCCTTGAGGTGCCCATGGCTGCCCCTCCCCACCTGGTGCGCTCCGGTTTACCCCAGAACCTATCCTCTATGCCATGTGTGCATCCTGTCCACTGGCTCCCTGACGCCAACCGTGGCTCCTGGCGCAGTCAATCTGTAGACTGAGCTGGCCCCAGCCACCCAAGCTGGTTGACAGGTGTGTGCCACCCTTAGGTCTAAACAGAGGGGCTGCCTGGAGGGGACTGCCTGGGACACCGTCACAGGATCCAGGTCACCCGGTAGCCACTGAGCAGTCTCCAGCTCTGGGGGGGCTTTCCTGTCCACAGTGCCCGTCACAGGCCAGCTTGTGTCGCTACTGTACTTGGATCTGGGGTTCCACGCACCTTGTCCAGGATGGTCATGGGGTTGGGCCTGACAGCTGGCCTAGGTGGGGTGGGGGCCGCCTCATCTTCTGAGTCGGAATCTTGCAGAAGTCTGCACTGACGAGCCTCCTCCAGCAACGCCCTATGGGAGGACACAGGGCTGAGACTGCTATGTGGGGCCAGTGGCCTGTGTCCCTGGCCATGGCACAGAGGGCCCTGCTGCCCGCTCCTGAATCAGCATGGCAGGAGCAGGCCACGCTGTGCCAACTTTAAAGGCCAATGACTCAGGAGGCATGTGAGACCCAGGGTTTATGTCCAGCACCCCACAAAGCAGGTGAGGTGGGGCACGCCTGTCACCCCAGAACTCAGGAGGGGGCCGGATGGTCAGGAGGTCAGGATCAGCCTGGGCAACAAGACGCCCTCCCTGACTGACCACATGCTGGGTCCTGGAACATGGCCAGGTGACACTGGTGGATCCCATGTCAGACACCATGGAGGGAGGACAGGAGAGGACACCCAGGAGTCCAGGAGCTCCCGCCACCGCAGCTCACGCCGTCTCGTGCTCGTCCTCCTCCTCCTGCTGCTGCTGGAGCTCCTCCACAGACAGCCGGTGCTGGCGCAGCATGGCCTCGAAGTCCACGTGCGCCTGCCGCTGGTTCAGCTCCTTCAGCTCCTGCAGGTTCTCGAGAACCTCCATCTCCAGCTTCGAGTCCTTGGTGCGGTTCTCCAAGACCTGGGGCAGAGCAGGGGACAGGGAGGATGGAGACGGGGGGATGGGACAGGGAGGAGGATGGGACAGGGAGAATGGAGACAGGGGGATGGAACAGGAAGGATGGGACAGGGGGGATGGAGACGGGGGGATGGGACAGAGAGGATGGAGACGGGGGATAGGACAGGGAGGATGGAGACAGGGAGGATGGGACAGGGAGGATGGGACAGGGAGGGTGGGACAGGGAGGAGGATGGGACAGGGAGAATGGAGACAGGGGGATGGAACAGGAAGGATGGGACAGGGGGGATGGAGACGGGGGATGGGACAGGGAGGAGGATGGGACAGGGAGGATGGAGACGGGATGGAGACAGGAGGGATGGGACAGGGAGGAGGATGGGACAGGGAGAATGGAGACAGGGGGATGGAACAGGAAGGATGGGACGGGGGGATGGAGACAGGGAGGATGGGACAGGGAGGAGGACGGAACAGGGAGGACGGAGACAGGGGGGATGGGACAGGGAGGAGGGACAGGGAGGACGGAGATAGGGAGGACGGGACAGGGAGGACGGAGACAGGGAGGATGGGACAGGGAGGAGGATGGGACAGGGAGAACAGAGACAGGGGGAGGATGGAGGCTGGGCGGGCAGGACAGCACCTTCATGGGGTTGTTCAATTCCTCATCCTCCCGCTCCTTCTGTACTCGCTTTTCTTCTTCCTCCAGCAGCTTCTCAGCCTGGAAGTTCCGAGTGGCCCCATGCTCCATGGTGTAGTCTGTGTTCTCAGGGTCTGTCTGGGAGGACAGGGTCAGTCACTGCCGCCTGCACTGCTGGCAGCTGCCCACAGCCCGCTGCTCCTCACCATTTCCCATCCTTTCTCTTTTTGCAGTTACTGCTTTGGTGAGCGTGCGGCCTTCTTGCTAATGCTCTGGAATGTTACACAGCTGTAACAAAGACTACTCACTTCCTGGCATGGGCTCTGAAGCCCTCAGCCCCAGCTGGTCTGGAACTCACTATGTAGACCAGGCTGGCCTCAATCTCAAAGAGACCTGCCTGCCTCTACCTGCCTCTGCCTCCCAGGTGCTGGGAGCGCTGCACCCAGCCCCTCCCCCGCTCCCCTCCGCCTTCCACTCTGGACCAGGATCTTCAGTCCCTGTGCGTGCTGTGCTTTCTCCCAGCTAATGCATTCACAGTTAACTTTATTTTTCTTTTTTTTAGCCCTACTACAGGCAAGGCCTCAAAAAATTAGTTTAAGACTCAGACTTGTTCCTGTCCATGGAAATCTTTAGTAAAAGGCGAAAGATTTATACGATCTGAAGAGAAACCAGAGTATAACTTTTTTTTTTTCTTTTTTGAGACAGGATCTCCCTTTAGTCCCTAGCTGGCCTGGAACTCACTCTGTAGACCAGGCTAGCCTTGAACTCACAGAGATCCTCCTGCCTCTGCCTCCCAAGTGCTGAGATTAAAGGCATCCACCACCACATCCAGCCTAAGATGGTTCTTTGCTGCCATGTGGGTGGCTGGGAATTGAACCCAGGTCCTCTGCAAGTGCCGTCAGTGCTCTTAACTCCATCTCTCAGCCCCAACTGTTTTCTTGACTGTAACTCAGGAAACCCGATGTGGTGGTGGCACTGCCTGTCAACCCAGCACTCGGGTGGTGGAGGCCAGAGATCAGGAGTTCAGGGTCTGTCTGAACAAAACAAAAAACCAACATAGCATGCTTTTTACTGGCTACATAACTCTCCACTGGGATCATTTGCTTCTCCAGATCCTGTATAACTGTGCATAGTAGGCCAGCAGCAGCATTTCTGCATGGGAGATTCTGCCCTGAGAACTGTCTCCAGGTCCTTCTTACTTCCTGGGGGTAAACTGAAAGGGCATCCCTGGAGGAAGTTGAATCCGCCCTACCTTGAAGGTGATCTCAGCTAGGCAGCGGGTGCACTTGATGTAGAAGCGGAAGATGGGAAGGCCCAGGTAAACCTCATTCTGCACCGTCTCCTTGCGCGCGTTGAACTTTTTTCCCTTGTAGATGTATTCTCCACAAGTCTTACACCTGAGGGCAGCCAGGGTGCCTCTAGCTGTCTGGATGCAGCTAAGTGTCAGGGTGCCCACTAGCTGTGGGGGTGCTCCCTAGGTGCTGGGGTGTGCCCTAGCTGTCAGGTACTTCCTAGCTGTCGCGGGTCGCCATGCAGACCTCACCTCATGTTGAACGGTGCCATCAGCCGCACCACATACTGCCGGTCTTTGGGGAGCTTGAGCTTGGGGATCTTGGATGGGTCGAAGTCCGGGGGATAGTATTTCTGTGGGGAGCACAGTGGGGATGAGCCTCGGCAGGGGACCCGGTGGTTGGGTCAGCGCTGCCCGGATGTGCCAGGGTCTTCATCCAGCGTCTATCCAAGCACAGCCCAGGGAAGGGGAGTCAGGTGGAGACACGGGCTGCTCTCCAGGGGACCTCGGTCCAGTGCTGGGTGGCAACATGTGTGATGCGACGTCCAGGAGCTCTAGACTTGGGGCTAGCAGAGGGGTGGACCCGGCTGGGCATGCCAAGGAAGCTGTTCAGACCACACCGTGTGCTTGGCCAGACACCGGCCTTCACGAAGCAGACCCTAGGTGCAGGACCGACTAGGCTGGCTCCAAGGAGACCGAGCCAGGCAGACATCACACACCCGAAGGGTTGGAATTGTAATTTTTTTGGGGGGAGGGGGGTCTTTTTGAGACAGGATCTTCCTTTTAGTCCCAGCTGGCCTGGAGCTCACTCTGTAGACCAGGCTGGCCTTGAATTCACAGAGATCCGCCTGCCTCTGCCTCCAGAGCGCTGGGATTAAAGGAGTGTGCCACGACGCCCAGCAGAATTGTAATTTTAAAGGTAGCCTGCGCACGCCTTTGATCTCAACACTGGGGAGGTAGAGCCAGGCAGATATCTATGAGATTGGGGCCAGCCTGGGACACATACTGAGTTCCAGGTCAGCCAGAGCTACAGGGAGACCATGTCTGAATGAATAAATAATAAATAAACAAATAAAATGAACTAAGAACAACGCTAGAGATGGAGAAAATGGACCCATTTTCCAGATGAGAAAACTGAGTCCCCATATACCAGCCACTGTAGATTCAGATCTGGAAGCCTGATGAAGGAACCCAGGAGGAGCACTTTCTGATATTCACTGGACAAACACTTGCTGAGTTGATGCACCCAGGAGGGTTCCCTGATCTGGGAACGCCCACAGAAAACACAATTGACTACAGAGCAGAAGGGGCGGGACCTCAAGGACCACCATCATTTTATGCAAGCCCCGCCTGTCAGAGACAGAGAAAAAAATGCTAAGCAACGCTCCTCACTGGTGACTGGTTCTCTTCTAAACCGGATGGGAGGGCTAAACAAAGGCCCACCCCTGCGAAATGTGAATGGCAGGTCGTTGGGAAGCTGCGGAAAGCTGAGAAAAAAAGCGTTCGAAAAGGAAATGCCGGGAAGCCAGGTCAACGCTCAGGAAGACCTGGGATGTCCACTCCTGGAAGAAGCTTCTAGACTCAGACTTACGTTTAAAACTTTCCGTTCCGACATCTTCGATTTCTGTTCGCCTCACAAGGAACAGGAATGCGATTTGGTTCACAATTGAGTTTTTTAGCCCGGTCCTGCACTTCCGTTGACGTCACTTCCTCTTAATGGAGGCTATGTCCAGAGAGTCCCCGTTTCATTGGCTGAAATCCCTGCCAATCAAAGCCCGAGTCCCTTTCTGTAGCCGTCCGGAGTGCCAATAAGTGAGATGCAAAATAAGGGTTCCGGATGCTTCTGGATGCAAGGAGTAGGGAAGGATGGAGTTGTTGCTGCTCGTTCTGCCTAACGGCCAATAACTTTTCACCCTTAATGACACTGCAGGGATTAAAGGCGTGAGCCACTACGCCTGGTCTGTCTCTCCACTTGAGCCACGCCACAGCCCCTCACTGGGAATTCCAGGCGTCACTCTCCCCTGAGCCCCGCCTCGAGCCCCTTACTGGGGATTCTAGGCTGTCACTCTACCTGAGCCACGCCCCCAGCTCCTCTTGGGGGTTCTCGGCGCACTCAGGCTTTGAGCTGAGTTGAAATAGCACCCAGGGGGCTGGAGAGATGGCCTAGCGGTTAAGAGCGCCGACCGCTCTTGCAGAGGACCCGGGTTCGATCCCCAGCACCCACATGGCGGCCGAGAGCCGTCTGAAACTCCAGTTCCAGGAGAACTCCTGTTCCAGAGAACTCCAGTTCCAGGGGAGTCCGAGACCCTCTTCTGACCTCCGCGGCATTGCACGACAGGGGTGCACAGACCTGCATGCAGACAGTACATTGATATACATACCGAAATAAATTAAAAAAAAAAAATTTTGACCTGAATGTAAAGTAGTCATTTCTAGAAGTCAAGAGGGGAAAGAGATAAGGTAGGCTGGACTTGATCAATACATGCTATATACATGTGTGGACTTATCAGACTAGACCACATTAACATGTACAATTAATGCCTATGAATATAAAAAATGTCACTAACACCCAAATACACAACCGTTCTGCCTTTTCAATAATTAAAATGTGAAACAATAGTTTTGGAATGGTTATACTAAGACTGGACCTATAATGTTCCATTATTGAGAATATACATTGCTAGAAGCTCGCTGATACAACCTATGAAACCAAGTTTTAAAAGTATAGCTTTCTCAACCCTGTCCTAGCACTTGGATTTTATTCTAAAAAAGTTAGCATAAAAGTTTAACACAGTTTGTCATAGAGGCCAGTGCAGGGGGACAAGGACAGGCCGTGCGCTTGCTGGACCTCATTTGGGTGACCATGGTGGGGAGGGACCCCAGTGTGGTGCACGGGGACAGGACTGATGGTTGTTTGGGCTGCCAGGGAGGAGCCTTCAAACACGTCCTTAAAACATAACATCTTTTAGCAAAAAAAAGAAAAAAAAGAAAAAAAGAAAAACAGAAAATCCTCCAACTCAGGTGATATGTATATTTATGTTTGTATATATTTATGTGTGTATATATTTATGTATGTATATATATAGAGAGAGAAGCGATAAAAATATATTTTATTGAAAAAAATAAATAAAAGCTGCAGACAATAAACTTCAATGATTTCCCNAAAAAAAAAAGAAAAAGAAATAGCACCCAGTCCTATTTAAACTTTTACTCCTGGTCTTCCTGAGCTGCCCAGGCTGCCCTGTGCTTGCTGTCCTGCTCCCTCAGCCTCAGGATTACTGGTGTGATCAGCCTGAACCCCTTGACCATCCTCTCCCTGTGCCCCTCTCATCTCCCAGGGCTGGGCTGTATCCTCTTTGGCTCTCCGCAGAGTGAGGAGGGCTATGGGTTGTGTGACTCTCAGTATTTACAAGCTGCAACTCTTCTCCCCTTCTTCCTGCAGGGCTGGGTTGGCACCCGGGCCTTGCTCCTGTTAGGCAAGTGCTCCCCTTCCCTCTGAGCCCCAGCCCTGTGAGTGGAGTCCTTCAGGCAGCCAGTGCATGCAGATAATAAATGATCCATTCTGGGCCTGAGAAATTGGTGCAGTTAGTAACGTGCTTTACACAAAAATGGGCACGGGCCTGAAAGCTGGCTCAGTTCACAGCACTGGCTGCTCTTGCTGCTGGCATGGGTTCAGCTCCCACCACGCCTGTGGCAGCTGACAACCGTCTCAAACTTCCAGGAAATCTGACATTTTATTCCAGCCTCTGGAGGCTCCTCCACTCCAGTTGACATACAGGTATACATAAGTATAATTTTAATTAATTGATTATTATTATTATTTTGAGAAGGGGACTTACTATATAGCTCTGGCTACCCTGAAACTAGTAGAAGACCAAGCTGGCCTCAGTCTCACAGAGATCTGCCTGCATCTACCACCTGAGCGCTGGAAGTAAAGGTAGGTGGCACCATCCCTGACTCAAGTGCACATAATTTAAAAAGAAATAAAATCATTTTAAAAAATGGACAAAGATTGCCGGGCATGGTGGCGCACACCTTTAATCCTAGCACTCGGGAGGCAGAAGCAGGCGGATCTTTGTGAGTTCAAGGCCAGCCTGGTCTACAGAGTGAGTTCCAGGACAGCTGGGGCTACAGGGAGACCCTGTCTTGAAAAGAGCAAAAAAAAAAAAAATGGACAAAGATAAGAGGAACCCTGCTTTCCATAATCCTTATTTAATTCCATTTTCTAATGAAACATAAATCACATTGACAGTTCACATTGTCCAGCACCGCTGAAGGGCAGATTGACCCCACTTTACAGGTTTGGAAATTGAGGCCCAGCAGGGTAACATCAGTTGTTCAAGGTTGCTCAGCAGCTCAGCAGGTAAAAAGGACTCAGGCTGGGTGTGGTGGCGCACACCTTTAATCCCAGCACTCGGGAGGCAGAGGCAGGCAGATTTCTGTGAGTTCCAGGACAGCCTGGTCTACAAAGTGAGTTCCAGGACAGCTGGGGCTACAGGGAGACCCTGTTTCAAAAAGACCAAAGAAAAAGGAGAGTAAGAACTCAGACCAGGCAGGTGGATCGCATCCACCATCAAGTTGGCAGCAGGGGCTGAGTTCAAGGGCAAAGCCCTCATTTGGGTGCTGGGAACCCCCTACTTCTAGTCCACGGTCACAGCAGGAAGGCTCCACTCGCTTGGCTCCCCATAATTGGTGAGGTCCTGTGCAGAGACCTGGACGTGGTATCTGGCACTTGGCCTCGTGGCTCTGAGGGTGAAGGTTGTAGCTTCGATGGGCCCCACCTGTAGGTAGAGAGGAGGAGGAGGTGGGAAGATCATTGGCACCAAATCCTGTCACCAAGGGCTGGGGACACAGTCCAGTACTAGGCAAGGTTCAGGGTCTGAGTTCGAATCCCCAGCCCCTGTGTGAAGCCAGATGCAGTCGTGATATCCATAATCTTCACAGGCCCAGGATGGGAGGTGGAGACAGGGTCAGCCTTTGACCCCAAAGCTGGGGAGGCCAGGACAACAGGGTGTCAGGCCCTGCTGACCGGCCAGGGCTGTTCCAGACTCAGTGAGAGAGGCCGCCTCAGAAATGAATGTGAGCCCGGCCTGGTGGTGCACTCCTTTAATCCTAGCACTGGGAGGCAGAGGCAAGTGGATCTCTGTAAGTTCAAGGCCACCCTGGGCTATGCAGTGAGCTCCAGGCCAGCTCACTGAGACAGGGGCTGCAGGGAGACCCTGTCTCAAAAACTGAGGTGAGGCCTGAGAGTTGGTGGAAAGGACTCAGGTTCAGTTCCCAGGTTCAGTTCCCAGCACCCATGTGGTGGCTAACAGCCATCCATAACTCCAGTTCCAGGGGATCCAACACCCTCTTCTGGCCTCTGAGGACCCTGCAAGCATGTTGTGCACTTACATACATGCATAAAATAAAAATTAAGTTTAAAAATTAAAGAAGATGGGGCTGGAAAGATGGTTCAGGGGTTATGGGCACTGACTGCTCTTGCAGAGGACCTAGGCTCGATTCCCAGCACCCACATGGGGACTAAGAACTGTCAACAGCCAGGCATGGTGGTGACCCTGTCTCAAAAAAAAAAAAAATTAAAGAAGATCAAGGCAGAGAGAGCTCGAGGAAGATAGCACTGCCCCCAGCCCCCCACAGTATCTCTGTGGCCGACCACTGCCCCCGGCCTCCCACGGTATCTCTGTGGCCGACCACTGCCTCCTGGCCCCCCACAGTGTCTCTGTGGCCGTCCCTCCTCTCTTCCCCGCCTCCAGCATCCCCCTCCACCCCTCACCTGGCGGAAGCTGGAGGTGCCATGTCGCCTGTAGCGGATCCTGTACTTGAGAGAGAAAATCTCTGGGAATGGCCAGGAGTGAGGTGGCCGCCACTGCACCTGCAGCTGCTGCCCAGTGATCCTGGTCAGGACCACGGCCTCCGGGGGGTCAGGCTGGACTGGGGAGTGGCAGGAAGCAGGCTCAGCTTGGTCAGCACACAGTCACTCATTCCTTCATCCACCCATTCACAGAACCATTTGATCACTCATTAATCAGTTAACACACATTCATTTACTCCTTCATTTATTCATGAATTCATCACTCTCATTCATTCATTCATTCATTCATTCATTCATTCACATATTAATTGAATCAATCCCTCCCTCCCTCCCACTCCATCAGGTACCAGACAAGAAACTTGTGGGCCCATTACATAGTCAAGCCAGGTGTTAGGCGCCCACATGGCTGATGGGGTGTTTCAGAACCCTGCTCCTGTTCAAGAGTGAGTAATATTCCCATGCATAGATGGACACTGTGTGTCCCATCTGTGCACAGGGGTCACATGGGATGGGCCACCGTTTGACCGATGTGAATAATGCTATCAACATTAGTGTGCCTGGTGTGTTGGAGGAGCAGAGGGCAGATTGGAGGGTCCTGTGGGCTGCAGGGAGGGCAGATCTGAGGACAGGGAGGACACTCACTGACTCGCTCAGCCACGAAGGCCAGGAAGCTGCTGCTGGCGCCGCCTGGGCCGAGCGCGGTGACGTTGAGCACATGTGGGAGCGCGGAGAAGAGCTGCACGCGCGGGATGCTGCAGCGCGGGGCAGCGGGCGTGGGCTGCACGCAGGGCCGGCTCTGCTGAGGGGCGGCCACGCCGAGCCTGCACCAGGGCGGGTGTGAGCTCTGTAGGACACCGCCCGCCCCCCTGTGCTGCCCAGGGACCCGCCATGCTGCCCCAGGACAGGTTGCAGAGCGACACGCCCCAGGGGACAGGACGCTTCTGAAGAATTCTCTAGAATATCCTTATGATATGTTTGTTTCTGATGCAGGTTCATGCAGCCCAGGCTGGACCGTGTTAGGTAGCTGAGAATGACCCTGAAGCAGGTTTGTGTGTGTATTTTTTTTTTTTTTTTTTTTTTTGAAAGAAATTTTTGAGACAGAGGTTCGTCTCCTTTTAGGTACCAGTTTGGCCTGGAGCTTGCTAAGTAGACCAGGCTGGCCTTGAACTCACAGAGAGCCACCTGCCTCTGGAGTGCTGGATTAAAGGCTGGCACCACCACACCTAGTGAGAGCCTTTTTTTTTATTTTTTTTTTTGTATGTTTGAGACAAGGGTCTCCCTGTAGCCCAGCTGTACCAGGAACTCACTCCGTAGACAGGCGGGCCTTAAACTCACAGTGATCTGCCTGACCTCTGCCTCCGGGAGTGCTGGGATTAAAGGCGTGCACTACCGTCTGAGACCCTGTCTTTTATTTTATTTCATTTTATTTTTATTATGTGTATGAATGTACTGTCTACATGTAGGTCTCTGGACCCATGTCGTGGCATTGCCGCAGAGTTCAGAAGAGGGGCGTCGGATTCCCTGGAACTGGAGTTCTCCTGAGTTTGGAGTTACAGACTGTTCTCAGCTGGCCATTTGGGTGCTGGGGAATCGAACCCGGGTACTCTGAAAGAACAGTTGGTGTGCTCTAAACCACTAGCCATCTCTCCAGCCCCAAGACCCTGTCCTGGTTTAAAAAAAGAAGAAAGAAAAGAAAAAAATAATAAAAAAAGAATAAGACACCCTGTATGGTGGGGGTCACACCTTTATCTCAGACTTGAGAGGCAAGGCAGGGCGGATCACTGTGAGGTTTAAGTAAAATGCCAGCCTGGTCTACAGAGTGAGTTCTAAGACAGCTGGGGCTACAGGGAGAAGAGAAAAAAAAAAAGACTGAAATGATGTCCTTGAGCTTCAGCAGTTTCCTCATCTGGAAAATGGGCTCCTAGTCGGTGCCCTGGAGTTTTGTGGTAGGCACAGGAGCCCATGCTGCAGGCACAGCAAGCATCTGGGAAGTGCACCGGCCCAGGAAGCAGGTGCCGGTCAGCCTCAGAGGCTCACGCTCTCTCTCTCTCTTCTTCAGTCCCCTCCCCTCTCCTCTGCCCTCCTCTCTCTCCCCCTTTCCCTCCCCCCTCCTCCCTCCCTCTCCCCTCCCTCCCCCTTGGGCCCCAGCTCTGAGGCAGCCCAGGGTGCAGTGCAGGGCAGCTCGGTACCCCGTGGCCGTGGACTGCTCATGGACACTGCTGCCGGCTCCCAACTCCACCGCGGGGCCCACAACCTTCATCTCATCATACAGGTCAGGGGCCAGGGAAGGGAGAGGGCAGATCCTTTGCTGTGCAGAATGCCAGGTGGTAAAGGTTCAGAATTCCACAGCAGCCATCCCCAAAACACCTTATTTCCACTCCTTTAACCCCAGCACTCTGGAGGCAGAGGCAGGCAGATCTCTGTGAGATCAAGGCCAGCCTGGTCTACATAGTGAGTTCCAGGGTGGCGAGCTGGGGCTAACAGGAGACGGTTCATAAAAAAAAAAAAAAAAAAAAAAAAATAACAACACACAAACCTGGCTTCAGGTCCATTCTCAGGCTACCTAACACGGTCCAGACCTGGGACTGAAATGAACCTTCAGAAACAGAAACAAACAGATTCAATAAGGATTATTCTAGAGAATTCTTTCCGAGAAAGCGTCCGTCCCCTGGGGCTGTCGCTCTGGCAACCTGTCCTGGGGCAGCATGGCGGGTCCCTGGGCAGCACAGGGGGGCGGGCGGTGTCCTACAGAGCTCACACCCGCCCTGGTGCAGGCTCGGCGTGGNAAAAAAAAAAAAAAAAAAAAAAAAAAAAAAAGGACAGGGTCTCATGTAGCCCAGGATAGCCTCCACGTAGCCAAGGATGGTCCTGAACCCTGCAGTCCAGGGAAGCATGCTCCACAGTCAGCCCAGTCTTTTTTTCTTTCTTTTTGGTTTTAGTTATTTTGTTATTTGTACATGTTTCTTGCATGTTTCTAACTGCACTATATGTGTGCTGCCCACAGAGGTCAGCGGAGGGCATCGGACAAAGTGCAACCAGAGTTACAGATGGTTGTTAGCTACCATGTGGGTGCCGGGAATCGAACCCTGGTCCTCTGCCAGAACAGCCAGTGCTCCTAACTGCTGAGCCATCCATCCTAGAGAGGCAATGCCCCATGTTTATAAATCACTGCCTCTTCCTCTCTAAGCAAATTTCTCCTGTCCTATGCCTCAGTTTCCCCACCCCTACTATGAGTAGATGTGAGTTCCTACCTCCTCCCCACAGCCACATACCTGTCTCTGGGCGGCCAGGGTAGCAGCTGGTCCAGAGAGCTAGTGTGAGCAGGAGGCCAGGTGACATGCCGCCAGGCGGGCGGGAGGTGACGCAGTCCCAGAGCCTGTCCTGGCTGTCGCGTGTGGGAGTGGGGTGGAGGGGAGGGCTCCGAAAGGAGAAGTGACCCCGGCCTTTCCCAGCACTGCACGGTGCACAGCCAGGCCTTCCGGTTGGGGTGATCATGGGAAAATTATGGGGAAACCCCAGGAAGGGGGATGCAACAGGAGAAAGGGAGGGGAAGGGAGGGCAAGAGAGAGACAGGGACACAGAGACAGAATCAGAGACAGAGACAGGCCAGAGAAAGGCCCAGCAGGGTGACAGTCACCACTCCCTCCCTAGCTCGGGGTGCCCCTGGGTGTGGGGGAAGCAGCCTCCACCTTCTTACAGCCCAGGACTCCAAGCCCTCCAGCCGCATCTGGAGATGCTCAGGGAACCCAGGGAAAGTCCCGGGAGCAGGGGGACCCTCAGGAACGTCGGGCCATCCGCCCCCCATCCGCCAATCTGTGCGAAGCACCAAGAAAGCCCCTGGGAGCTTCCGAGGGATCTGCCAGGTCATGGGGGCGGGGACCTGGTTGGTGACATGGTGACAGGGTCCCGTTAGAATGGAGAAACAGAGAACACGCATGTTGGGGCCAATGTGTCATCCCATCCCAGCACATGGAAAACGGAAACAGGAGGATCCAGTACTGCAACTTGAGCCACACCTGAGGACCTGTCTCCAACTAACAACAGAAAATGAAGGCTACCGAGTGCTGCACGTGACCAGCCAGAAAAGCACCCAGGGTTCTGTTCTGTTCCAGGCCAAAAAGAAAAGGAGCTGGGCATCATGCCCACACCTTTATCCCCAGCATGCAGGCCAGCCTGGGCTACATGGTGAACTCAGGGAGAACCTGTCTCTCCAAAAGACAAATAAGAAGAAGGAGGAGGAGGAGAAAGAGGAGGAGGAGGAGGAGGAGGAGGAGGAGGAGAGAGAAAGAAGAAAGAAAGAAAGAAAAAGAAAGAAAGAAAGAAAGAAAGAAAGAAAGAAAGAAAGAAAGGAAGGAAGGAAGGAAGGAAGGAAGGAAGGAAGGAAGGAAGGCTGGGCGTGGTGGTGCACGCCTTTAATCCTAGCACTTGGGAGGCAGAGGCAGGAGGATCTTTGTGAGTTCAAGGCCAGCCTGGTCTACAGAGCGAGTTCCAGGACAGCTGGGGCTACAGGGAGACCTTGTCTCAAAAAAGACCAAAAAAAAAATTGCAGAAAGAAAGAAAGAAAGAAAGAAAGAAAGAAAGAAAGAAAGAAAGAAAGAAAGAAAGAAAGAAAAAGAAAAGAAAGAGAAAGCAAGCCAGGTGTGGTGGTGTACACCTTTAATCCCAGCAGCCTGGAGGTAGAGGCAGGTGGATCTCTGTGAGTTCAAGGCCAGCCTGGTCTACAAAATTAACAAAAAACCAAGATGAGCCAGGCGTGGTGGCACACACCTTTAATCCTAGCACTTGGGAGGCAGAGGCAGGTGGATCTTTGTGAGTTCAAGGCCATCCTGGTCTACAGAGTGAGTTCCAGGACAGCTGGGGCTACAGGGAGACCCTGTCTCGAAAAGACCAAAAAAGAACCAAAAAAAAACAACAAAAAAAAAACCCAAGATGAACAAACTACTGAAATGCTGAAGAGAAAATCCCAGACAGCTATGTATACAGTGGAGGGCTTCACGTATGCCCCACCCCAGTTCCTCACTGGGATTCTAGGGAAGGGATTCTACATATGAATCATGTCTCCAGACTCTAGTTTCTTTAAATAGTGCATTATAATTGTGTTTATTGCCAGACTGAAGGGTTTTTGTTGTCTTATTTTGTGTCTTTTTTTGAGACAGGGTCTCCCTGTAGCCCCAGCTGTCCTGGAACTCACTCTGTAGACCAGGCTGGCCTTGAACCTACAGAGATCCGCCTGCCTCTGCCTCCTAAGTGCTGGAATTAGAGGCGTGCTGGCTTGCCACATTGAGTTTGGGCCCAACAGCTCCTGGCAGGCACTGCTGCTGGGCCCTGGGTTTTCTGTGCTCTTCTTCCTGAGTGGTGCTGGGCTGCAACCTAAGCAGGGTGCAGGGAGCACAGCACGTCCGGTGTGCAGCGAGGACGGTCAGGCTGAGCAGTATGGGGAGCACAGCACGACCGGTGTGCAGAGAGGACGGTCAGGCTGAGCAGTATGGGGAGCACAGCACGACCAGTGTGCAGCGAGGATGGTCAGGCTGAGCGGTGTGGGGAGCACAGCACGTCCGGTGTGCAGCGAGGACGGTCAGGCTGAGCGGTGTGGGGAGCACAGCACGTCCGGTGTGCAGAGAGGACGGTCAGGCTGAGCAGTGTGGGGAGCAGTGGGGTGACGAAGGCTGAGCAGTGTGGGGAGCAGTGGGGTGACGAAGCCAGGACAGCCACAGTGCGGCATGACCCAGGCTGGTCTCCCCATGTGTTGTGCTTCTCAGTGATCTTTTTAGGGACTGGGAAGATGGCTCATCCCTGAAAGTTCTGGGTGTGTGACAGATGGACGGATGGACGGACGGACGGATGGACGGTGGCTGCAGCTGAGCTGTGTTCAGCGGCCCTGTGCCTGTAATCGCTGCATCTGCAGGATCTGACTGAGAATTTGCTGCACGTCAGCATCCATCTGACCCTGCAGAGGGGGAGGGGGAGAGAGACAGAAATGACAGGGTAGAGAAAGACACCCTGCTGACCAGGACACCCTGCTGACTGGGACAACCTGCTGACCGGGACACCCTACTGACCGGGACACCCTGCTGACCAGGATGTGTGGTCCTGTCCCCTTCACACCCCAGCAAAGTCCACAGAGATGATGTAGTCTGAAGTGTGTTTGTAATTGGTGGCATTCCCTGAGCCCATGAGGACCACCCTGTTCGGAAGGGGAAACTGAGGCCCAGGCAGTGGAAGATCGAGCCGAGGCAGGGTACTCACCTGGATGGCGTAAAGGAGGTGGCTGCGGTACAGAGCCACCACGGCCGTGTGTTCCCGGGCTGCCTCCTGTGGGCACAGGGGACAGGATCAGAAGAGCGGGACACAGGCATGCTAGTGACGCCAGCAGGGGGTTGGGAGCTCGAGGCTAGCCTTGGCTACATAGTGAATTTGAGGTCAGCCTGTGCTACATGAGAGCCTAGCCTCTGAGAATAGGGGCTGGAGAGCTGGCTCAACGGTTGAGACCAGTGGCTGCTCCTGCAGAGGGCTCAGGTTCAAACCCCAGCACCCACATGGGGGCCAACAACCGGCAGTCCAGAGCTCCAGTTCCAGAGGTCTGATGCCTCCTGCTGGCCTCTGCTGGCACTGCGGGACAGGGATGCACTTACATGCAGGCAGAAAAGTCATCCACACACAAAAGTAAATAAAGCAGGGTGTGGTGGTGCACGCCTTTAGTCCCAGCACTCAGGAGGCAGAGGCAGGTGGAACTCTGTGAGTTCAAGGCCAGTCTGGTCTACAGAGTGAGCTCCAGGACAGCTGGGGCTACAGGGAGACCCCTTCTCTCAATGAGGGTGTGACTGGTCCCTGTCCGGTCCCCATGCCTCCTGTTCACTCTGTGGCCTGCTGCCCGCAGCCTTACCTCCATGCCCTGCCGTAAGGTTGCCACCTGGGCCCTCAGAGCGTCCGCCTCCGGGCTGGCCGTGGCTGGCTGCCCCTTCAGAGCCTCCTTCAGGGTGAACACTTCCTTGGACAGTTCTGTGATCTGAGGGGAGCGTCTGTGAGAGGCCTGAGCCTCAGCAGGGTAGGAGGAGGAGGCAGGAATCAAAGCTTGCCACAGGGCTGTGGACTCAGGCCCAGAGGCTTGGATGGCCTCACAAACCTGTGAGGCCTGTGAGCTGACTGCATTGTTCACATGGTTTTAAAATTCTTTATTTGTATTTCCTGTGTGTGAGTGTATAGCCTACACGTAAGTAAGTGTACCTGTGTCATGCCGAGCCTGTAGAGGAGAGAGGAGGTGGTGGACCCCCTGGGTCCTTTGCAAGAGCAACTGTGCTCCGAACTGCTGAGTCAGCTCCCCAAACCCGCATCTCTCTCGCTCTCTCTTTTTGAGGCAGGGTCTCCCTGTAGCCCCAGCTGTCCTGGAACTCACTCTGTAGACCAGGCTGGCCTTGAACTTACAAAGATCTGCCCGCCTCTGCCTCCTGAGTGCTAGGATTAAAGGCGTGCGCCACCACGCCCGGCCCATTTCTCATTTTAAAAAATGTCTGGAGACCAAAAATAAGTCCAAAAATATGTATCCTGTGACCCCTGAAGTGGATGACAATTCACATTTTGATGTCTATAAATAAAGTTTTATCAACATGGTCCTGTCTACTCATGGAGAATAAAACGGTTGGTGACAACACAGCCTGGCAGCCCTGTGCATCCTCCATGGCAAACACTAGGTCACATGTTCTCTTGGGGCCTTGTTCCCATCTGTAGGAACTCCAGGGTCTAAAGATGTTTTAGACCTAAAGCTGGGGTCAGGCAGCCCTGGTGTTGAGTTCTCTCTCTCTCTCTCTCTCTCTCTCTCTCTCTCTCTCTCATCTCAGCTTCCCTATCTGTAAACTGGGGGTCCTAGCGTTCCCTCTAAGTATTCAGTGAGATCCTGAATGGAGGTTAAGTGTAAACAGCAGGCATTCAGGGACGCTGCTTAGCACCCTAAAGAAGTGGGATGCCCCACACAGAGCAACTCGGCCCTGTAGACCATAAATCCAAGTGCTGTTCTGTTAGGTCTGGGCTTCCCAGAATTCCAAGGGACACAGATGTCCACTTCCTCCAGTGGCTGTCACTCTTCTGACCCCTTCCCCTGTACCTGAGTCTCCTATCTGTGGCTGTAAAGGGGTGGGCCTCAGTCGCCATCTTTTCATTGCCGCTACCCGGCCACTTGCCAACAAGTAGTCAGCCTTGGTAATTCCTGAAGTAAATTATGTTCCCAGAGTGACTAAGCCTCATGTACCTGTCTTTTATCAGGGGTTTGCAGCATTAGAATCTAACACTAAGCTCATTTCATAGAGGAGGACAGTGCAGTTCAGAGTGGGAAAGCCACTTATGGAAGGTCACACAGCAAGTCAGGACGGGGGGTTCCTTGTGCTAAGCCACACACAGGTGGGGGCAGTGACTGCTGTGCTCTGCCACATGGGCACTCTGCTGCCCTCTTCAACTCTAGAAACCTTCAGTTTAGTCAGTTTGCTTGCCTGGGCATCTGAGGGAGATGAGATACCCAGGGTTGGCTATGGCCTCCACATACAAGCTGCACATATGCATGTGCACGTGTGCCACACACACAGTAAGATAAAATTGTGGGCCAGCAAGATGGCTCAGCAGGTAAAGGGGCTTGCCACCAAGTCCGAAGGCCTGAGTTTGATCCCTGGGATCCACTCAGTGAAAAGAGAGAAGTGACTCCTGCAAGCTGTCCTCTGACCTCCAGACAGATGGCCACATCAGACGCAAGTGGGGGACCAAGGACTGCTCAGCAGTTAGGACACTGGCAGCTCTTGCAGAGGACCGGGGTTTAGTTCCCAGCCCACACAAGGCAGCTAACAACCGTCTGTAACTCTAGTTCCAGGGGATCCAATGGCCTCTTCTGGTCTCCATGGACACGGCATACACATGGGGCACTCACATACGTGTAGCAAACACTCATACACATGAAATAAAAATGAAAAAAATTAAATGTAAGATATGATTGGGCAAGTTGGGGTCAAATCCAGGTTTAGGAACTACTCGAGGGCTGTGTGGTGTGGGGCATGTAGCCCTCCTCTGTGTGCTCGTTATTCTGTGAGGGGTGAATTAAAGCATGTAGTGAGTGCTCAGTTCACATCACCATTGGTGCATCGAGAACTGGGGTGGCCGTGGCTGAGACCACCTTACCTTATCTGTGACTCATTTTCCCCATGTGGGAAATGGGCTGATTTTGCCAGACTTGAAGTTCTCCGACTCACTCCAGCCTCAGTTGAGTGGGAAACAGCGAAGGAAGGAGCACGGTGGGGACCCACCTTTTTGTCCTTCTCTTTGGCCTTGTCCAGGGCCTCCTGGGCACGGCTCTGGGCCTGACGTGCCTTCTCGGCCTCCGTCCGGAGTCCCCGGAGCTGCTGCTCTGCGGTGGCCAGCTGGGCCTCTGCCACATGTCTCTCGCTCTTCATGAACAAGGCCTCACGCTGCACCTGTGGTCCAAGACTGTGTGACTCTGGGAACACTGAGTCCTCAAAGAGGGTTGGATCCAGGCTATCCCCAATTGTCTATGGTGACCACACTAGACTCTAGGAATGTTCTATATCCCACCTGACCCACAAGAACATCCTGACCCTCTGTGCATGTAGCCAATGTCTGTGTGTGTGTGGACAGGCAGCGGTTAACAGTCTTTGTGCCTTGATTTTCAAATTTGGTGGCGCAGGCCTGTGTGTTAAGGCACTCAGAGGCTGAAGCCGGAGGAGTCCAAGTTCAAAATGGCCACAGCATGAGTTCAAGGCCAACCTGGGCAACTTAGCAAGACTCGACCTACATCTAAAGTATGTTGGGTCCATCCCCAGCACCCCATAAACCAGGTGCCATGCTGTGTGGAGCTGAGGCTCAGGAGTTCAAGTTATCCCCAGCTCCACAGAGCTCCGGGGCTGCAGCGAGACCCTGTCTCAACAATTCCAGTACAGGGCTCAGGTGTGTACACACACACACACATACACGTCAATGTGCTTATAGTCAAGCCTGAAGAGTTCAATTCCTGAGTGCAAATCCAGGGCCCACAGGGTGGAAGGAGACAATGGGCTTGCGGACACTGCTCACCTCTGCATGTCCACTGCTCACCTCTGCGTGTCCACTGCTCACCTCTGCGTGTCCACTCTACCAGCTCTCATACCCATGTGCAATAATAGCAAATTAAATTTAAAATATGAGCAGAATGAGGCCAGGTGTGTTGGTTCTGACCCTGATGCCGGCACTCAGGAGGCAGAGGACAGCCTGGGCCACATGTTAGTTCCAGGCCCGCTGGGGCTACAAGGAGCCCTTGTCTAAACAACAACAAAACGGGCTGGATCGATTCCCAGCACCACATGGCAGCTAACACCACCTGTAGCCCTAGTTCTAAGGGCTCTGACGCCCTCCTCTGTCACCGCAGCATTGCATGGCATGGTGTGCTTGCGCACACACAGTCCGTCTCCCACACACATAAATAGACAGGCACTTTCTAAATCCAAAAAAGTTGCATTAGCAGAGTCAAGTGGCAGCTACGGGGTGGGTGCCACGCTCACCTGGAAGACCTCAGCACTGGTCTTCTCATGTCTCCGCCCCAGGTCATCCAGCTGTCCCTGCAGCCTGGCCACATCGGCCTGCAGCACGCCCACGACCCTCTCATGCTCCAACAGGGACACGCTACCCACACGCTCGCGCTCCAGCTCAGCCCGAAGCCTGGCCGCCTCCTTGCCCATGGCCACTACCTCCCGCTCCAGGCTGGCAGCGCGGCCCCGCAGCCCCAGGGCCTCCTCCTGCAGCTGGCGGTGCTCTGACACAGGGACAGTGGCCTGGCGCAGGGACTCGGATGCCTCGCTCAGCTCGGCCAGGCCACGCCGTGCCTCCTCGCAGCCCGTGGCCAGTTCTGCAGCACGAGCCTCGGCAGCAGCCAACGCCTGTGCCAGCTCTGTGGCCGTGGCCTGCTGCTGCTCGCCCGTGGCTAAGGCCGTGACCAGCTGCTCCCGTAGTGCCTGCAGCTCACGGCTCTGCCCCAGCCGGGCCTCCTCCTTCCCGGCCAGCTCAGCTCGCAGCCCGCGGGCCTCTTCCTCGGCCAGCAGCCGGCCAGCCCGGGCCTCATCCAGCAGGGCTGCTGTGGCCTCCAGCGCCTGCAGGCGCGCATCACGGTCCTGCAGGTCCTCGCGGGCCTGCTGCAGTGCTGCCCGCAGCTGCGCTGCATCCCCGCTGCCCGCACCGCCCGGCCGGCCTGCCTCGGCCTCCGCACCCTGGCCGTGCGCCATCTCCAGCTGGGCTGCAGCCTCACGCTCGCGCTGCCGCAGCGCCTCCTCCAGGCCGCGGATGCGGGTCTCCAGCTCCGCCTGCAGCCTGTTGAAGGCCCCGGCAGCTCCGGGGTGAAGAGTCACTGAAGGAGGTGGCTCCAAGGCGTTGGCCCCTGTGGCTTCGGCACCTGTGTCGGCCATGTTTTCCACCTGTGTCCCTGTAGGCCCTGTGCCCATCATGCCTACTTCATTTGCTATGGCTTTTGGATCTTCTTTCACTCCCGTGGCCTTGGATCCAGTGGCCTCTGTTCCTGTGGACTCGACTTCCACGGCCCTCGTGCTTTTGATCTGTGTTCCTGTAGGCCTTGTGTCCACCATCTCCACTCCATCGGCATTTGTTCCTGGATCCACTTGCACTTCGGTGGCGTCCACTCCTGTGGCCTCTGCTCCCGTCATCTCCACTTCAGCATCATCTCCTGCTGCCTTCAATTCAAGGGCCTCAGCCACTGTGGCTTTTGCTTCCTGGGCCTCTGGAGCTGTGACTTTTATTTCAGTGGCCTCTGCTCCCGTGACCCAAGGCTCTGTGGTTGTGACCCCTGTTGTTTCTTCTGTGTGCTCAGCTCCATTCACAGTGGTTGCTGGAGCCTGACTGTGGCTGATCTCCAAGTTGCTGGGTCCGTTCTGGGTGGTCTTGTGTCCCTGGCCCATGGGCTCTCCATGGGCTGCCTCTTCTTCTCTGCAAGCCATTGGCATCTCCCGAAGCTCCAGCACACGCAGGACCTCAGCATGCTGCCTTCGGAGCTGGTCAAACTCAGCCCGTAGAGAGTCGTACAGTGAGAGCGGGACCACCTCAGGCAGACCTTCTGCCCCTCCCTGCTCCTCCTCTTTGTCAAACTCCTCCAAGATCTGGGGTGTGAGGTGGTCGGGTGTGGGTCACCTGGTGTGGGGGTAGAGGCACCCCTGCTGCCTTCCCTGCCCACCCAGGGTCCCCACGGCTGTCTCATGCCTCTGTTTCCCCCACCTGAACCTTCTCCATCAGCTCCTGGTTGTGCCTGCTGAGTTGGGCCACCTGCTCCTGGAGAGAAGCCAGCAGCTCCTGGGCTGAGGGGCTCAGAGGCTTGGCCAGAAGCGCATTGACTCCTGGCAGGAGGGCAACACGGGGTCAGGCTGAGGACACGCCACAGGGGACAGGCTGAGGACACGCCACAGGGGACAGGGAGAGGAGTCAGGAACTATATCCTGGCCCTGGGACCACCTCAGGCGGGTGGAGGGGGATTCTCTGTGGGGCCTCTCTCATGACACCACAGTCCCTCCATGCCCTGGACAAGGTCACTGCTCTGCCGCCAAGTCCTCAGAACTCTGGGGGGGGGGGCAGGGCTCACCAGGAAAGTCAGGTATCTTGTCCTCCTCTTCCTGCAGGGTGGACATGTCGTAGCTGGTGTTTTCTCTCTCATTCTAGGGATGGGCACAACTGAGCACAGGTCCCGGCCCTTAGCGTTCCATCATCCCCAGACTCCCAAGGGGCTGGGGTGCTCACACGCCTGCACAACACCCTGTGAATGCTGCATGGGCTGCGGCTGTGTTTATGAAGCACCCACGATGTCCTTCAAAACTCCTTCCATGGAGGTGCTGGAGATGAACCCCAGGACCTTTCCACATGCCAGGCAGTGCTCACCACCAAGCCACATGCACAGCCCTGGTTGTGGTGTTTTGTTTCAGTGTTTGCAGACAGAGTCCCACTTTATAGCCCAGGCTAGCCTGAAATTTTCAATGGAAGCCAATGGCTTTGAGCTCCTAGTAATCCCCTGCCTCAGCTTCCAAGATACTGAGATTAGACTGTGCTGCCACCATGCCTGGGCTTTTGGTTCTTTAATTGATTGATTGATTGATTGATCGATTTACTTATTCTTTTATTTTTGAGACAGGGACTCCCACAGTCCAGGCTGGACTTCTCTAGCTCCCTGTGTAGCTGAGGATGATCCTGAATCACTGCTCCTCCTGGTCTCTGAGTCCTGAGGGCTGGGGTGACACATGTACACCACCTCGGTCATCTTTCCCGGTTGTGTTCTGGATGTGCATGTGGGAAAGTGCCTCTGTTGAGGTGTAACTGGATGTAACTGGCTCAGTAGACAGAACTGCCAAAATAAGAGAACAGCTGTCTCTGGATTTGTGGAACTATATATTTAAGAAATATTTGTGCTTGGGGCTGGAGAGACGGCTCAACAGTTAAGAGCACCGACTGCTCTTGCAGAGGACCCGGGTTCAATTCCCAGCACCCACATGGCGGCTAAGAATAATCTTTAACTCCAGTTCCAGGGGAATCTGACGCCCTCTTCTGACCTCTGCGGCATTGCACAACACGGGTGCACCAACCTACACGAAGACAGTACACTCATACACATTAAAACAACAAAAAAGGGGGTGTGGTGGCGCACGCCTTTAATCCCAGCACCGGGAGGCAGAGGCAGGCTGATCTCTGTGAGTTCAAAGCCAGCCTGGTCTACATAGTGAGCTCCAGGCCAGCTAGGACTAAAGGGAGACCCTGCCTCAAAAAGACCAAAAAAAAAAAAATTCCATCTTCTTCGCCGGGCGTGGTGGCGCACGCCTTTAATCCTAGCACTTGGGAGGCAGAGGCAGGCGGATCTTTGTGAGTGCAAGGCCAGCCTGGTCTACAGAGTGAGTTCCAGGACAGCTGGGGCTACAGGGAGACCCTGTCTCAAAAAGACAAAAAAATAATAAAATAAATAAATAAAAAAATAAATAAAACAACAAAAAAGAAATATTTGTGTTTGTGTATTCAATGGTGAGATGAGTCCTGTGTGTCTACATGAGGATGTTTTCCCATGTGGTGCATGTGTGGTATCTGCTGAGCATACCAGTCATATTTGCATGTGGGCGAGACAGGAATCTGTGGGACAAGCCGTGGTGTATGTGTGTGCAACCCTGTGTGTCATAGTGAGGCCCCCTGCCACACTGTGGCTCCACCCACTACGAACGGCCCTGTCCACCTCTGACCAACCAGCACTCAGGTCCGGCCCACCCAGGCCATGGTTCTGCCCAAAGTTTCATCCTGGCCCCACCCATGTCCTGTCTGTTCCTCCTTCCCTCTCCATGGCTCCGCCCACACCATTCTGTGTCCCAACTCTTCCTGACTCCACCCACTGGCCTGGCCCCGCCCACCCACTGGCCTGGCCCCGCCCACCTGGTGATTCCCTACCCCACCCCACCTCCAGCAGAGACAGGCGACACTGTAGACTCTCCACTTCCCGGCCAAGGTTCTCCTTCTCCTCCTGCTTTTCTGCCAGCAACTGCTGCAGGTCCTGCACCTGCAGAATCACACGTGGAGCCAGAAAGAGAGACGTGAGGACAGCGAGACGCGGGGACACACAGAGCCAGGGACAGTGAGACCTGGGGACACTGAGACTTGGGAACACTGAAACTGGGGGGAAATGAAACCCAGGTACACCGAGGTCCAGTCTGCAGTGCACACACCCCCCCCCACCACCACCACCTACCTGTCTCTCCAGGCTGTGCACTGAGCTGGCTTCTGCTTCCTGGGGCTGCAGAGATGTGGACAGCACTTTAGGGCTTGACCAGGGCTGGGTGGGGCTGGACAGAGCTGGACAAGCAAGTCTCATGCAGGAGGGGCTAAAGGTCGGCCTGAGGCAGGATGTGGCCAGGGTGTTGGAAGCGGCCTGAGGGCACAGGCTTCTGGAGCAGAGGATGGAGGAGAGAGGAGAGGGTTGGGCAGGAAGGTGGGGGTGTTCTCTGGACTCCCCAGGTCCCATCCCTGTGGCCTCGACCTCCAGTCTCTTCTGCTCCTTGTACTGCTCCAGGCCCCGGATCTTCTGCAGAAGCCGTGCTCTCTCTTGTCGTAGACGTACGATCTCCTCGTAGGCGTCCTGATCGGCCTGCCCCTCCCCAGCAGGGGACAGACAGCCATAGGTGAGGTCCCCAAGGTGGCACCAGCCTCAGTTTGAGGCTTCGTCCACCCCTCCTCGTCCCAGACCTCCCATGTTTCCCCATTTCTCACGGGAACAGGTATGGCGGCGGGCGGCTGGGGGGCCTTTCGCTTCTTGAGGGCCCCCCTCCTCTCATGGCTGGATGCTGAATTCTGGGGTGGCAGAGGGGAAGCAGCACAACATGAGGACCATGGACCATGCCATACTCGCTCACTGGGGCCAGGGGACATGCTCACCTCTTTATCTGACGAAAGCAGCCATCAACACCCTCAACCTCCTCTGCCACTCACAGCCCCAGGCCCTGCTCTCCTCATGTGGCCTGTGGGAGATCTATCTATATCTATGTATGTGTCTATATCTATGTATCTATATCTATGTGTCTATATCTGTGTGTCTATATCTATGTATGTGTCTATATCTATGTGTCTATATCTATGTATCTATGTGTCTGTCTATATCTATGTGTCTATATCTATGTATCTATATCTATGTGTCTATAGCTATCTATGTGTCTATATCTATGTATCTATATCTATCTATGTATCTATATGTCTATATCTATGTATCTATATCTATCTATGTATATCTATGTGTCTATATCTATGTATCTATATCTGTCTATATCTATGTGTCTATATCTATGTATCTATATCTATGTGTCTATATCTGTGTGTCTATATCTATGTGTCTGTCTATATCTATGTGTCTATATCTGTGTCTATATCTATGTATCTATATCTATGTGTCTATAGCTATCTATGTGTCTATATCTATGTATCTATATCTATGTATCTATATGTATATCTATGTGTCTATATCTATGTATCTATATCTATCTATCTATATCTATGTGTCTATATCTATGTATCTATATCTATCTATGTATCTATATCTATCTGTGTCTATATCTATGTGTCTATATCTATGTGTCTATATCTATCTATCTATGTGTCTGTCTATATCTATGTGTCTATATCTATGTATCTATATCTATGTGTCTATAGCTATCTATGTGTCTATATCTATGTATCTATATCTATCTATGTATCTATATGTCTATATCTATGTATCTATATCTATCTATGTATATCTATGTGTCTATATCTATGTATCTATATCTGTCTATATCTATGTGTCTATATCTATGTATCTATATCTATGTGTCTATATCTGTGTGTCTATATCTATGTGTCTGTCTATATCTATGTGTCTATATCTGTGTCTATATCTATGTATCTATATCTATGTGTCTATAGCTATCTATGTGTCTATATCTATGTATCTATATCTATGTATCTATATGTATATCTATGTGTCTATATCTATGTATCTATATCTATCTATCTATATCTATGTGTCTATATCTATGTATCTATATCTATCTATGTATCTATATCTATCTGTGTCTATATCTATGTGTCTATATCTATGTGTCTATATCTATCTGTGTCTATATCTATGTATCTATATCTATGTGTCTATATCTATGTATCTCTATCTATGTATCTATGTATCTATGTGTCTATATCTATCTGTCTATATCTATGTATCTATATCTATCTGTCTATATCTATGTGTCTATATCTGTGTCTATATCTGTTTATCTATATCTGTGTATCTATATCTATCTGTGTATCTATATCTATGTATCTATATCTGTATCTATATCTGTATATCTATATCTATCTATGTATCTATATCTATCTATGTATCTATATATATCTATATATCTCACATACACACACATGGCCACCATGTGTGGCAGTGTACCATGAACGTCAAGTGATTTTTTTAAAATCTATTTATCATTATTATTATTTGGGTCTTTTTGAGACAGGGTCTCCCTGTAGCCCCAGCTGTCCTGTAACTCACTATGTAGACCAAACTGGCCTTGAACTCAGAGATCCACCTGCCTCTGCCTCCTGAGTGCTGGGATTAAAGGCGTGTGCCACCACACCTGGCCCTAATTTATTTTAATTTTAAGTGTTTGCTTTATGTCTATAAATGCACCCATGTCATGCAGTGCACCCGTGTCATGCAGTGCCCTTGGAGCCCAGAAGTGGGCGATGGGTCCCCCTGGAACTGGAGGTTGTCAGCCGCCATGTGGGTGCTGGAAACTGAACCCAGGTTCTCTGCAGAAGCAGCTGGTGCTCTCACCTGCTGAGCGTCTCTCCAGCCCCTGGAAATCAAATTCTCCCAGACAGGCAGTTCATGACTATAACTCTGGGGCCAGGGAGTCCAGCTGTTTCTTCTCACAAAACTTGGGACAAGGAGGGTTAGTGTGCACCTGGGGAGGGGTGCACTCACACTTCCAGTCTGTACCTGAGAGGAAGCTTCCCCGGGGTCTTCCTCCACGGAGGCTAGAAGAGGGAAACTGAGTCAGACACTGAGTTCTAAGACTTTTCCCAGCTCTGTGAAGGTCCCAGAGACCTGTAAAGGGATCTATCTCACAGTGTCCAGGTATTAGGGCTTTGGGTGATTTTTTGATTTTTGTTCTGGTGTGTGTATGTTTGTGTATATGTTTTCAGACAGGGTCTCCCTATAGCCCCAGAACTTGCTAAGCAGACTAGGCTGGTGGCCTCCTTCTCACAGAGATCTGCCTGCCTTCATCTCCTGAGTGCTGGGATTAAAAGGGGTGTGCCACAACAGATGTCCTATTTTCATGACAGGGTCTCAAGTAGCCCAGGCTGGCCTCAAATTCAGACTCTTTCTAAACCAGAGATGGTAAGGTAAGTGGCAAATGGGGGGCTTGAAACTCTAAAAGACCGAGGGCAGTGCTACCTCTTAGTAAAGGTAATGTCCTCAGACCTAGGACATTACTGGGACTCTCAGCCCTCCAGGGCTTCTTGAAATTGCTCTGGGTAGGGGTGAGCTGGAACATCCCATAACTCAGCAGATTGGGGTACCTTGAAACTATCAGTAACAGAGCAGTAAGAAGAGTGGACAGAAACTGCCTAGAAGATAAGGGGGGTAGAGTCTGCGTACTGCTACATGGCAAAGGGCGCTGCGCTGCCTTGTGTAGAAGCTGCAAGATGAATTTGTCCCCTGCCAGGGCTCCGTAGTGGGTGGCATCCTGGCCCAGCACATCGGTTATGCCTGGCTGCGCTCCACTCTGCAGAAGCAGTTCCACCATTTCTGGGCTGGCCCCCTCACATGCCAACATCAGAGCTGTTCTGTGGGGTACAGGGGTGCTGCTGGGGGACTCAGACCCACCCAAACACCCCCCCCACTACTTTCACACTCAGGCTCAGAAGAGGAGGATGAAGAGGCTGAGTTGGGTCTTCAGCTGAGAAAAGTAAGACACTTATCCCAGGTCACACAGCACAGGATGGTCTGGTGGGGGGCGGGTGCCCACCTGCCTTGCAGGTCCTGGTCATTGGCTGCAGCCCCCTGCTGCAGGAGGAGGCGGCACAGATCCGTGTGACACATCTGAGCAGCTAGGATGAGGGGTGTGGCGCCTGACTGTAGGAAAGTGGGGTGAAGTAGGTCAGAATCCCCGCTGACCCCACACTCTGTCCTCCCCAGAGGAAGATCCCAGCTCACCCGGTCTCGGGGGTTCAGGTGTGCCTTAAAAGCACAGAGTATCTCTGAGCAGGACAGACAGCCACCAGCCGCTGTGACAGACAGGGAGAGTGGGAAGGCAAGTTTTATCTGCTGAGATGGAGTCTATGTAGCCCAGGCTAGCGTTGGACCAACCATCCTGCTACCTCCGCCTTCTGCACGCCTGGATGACAGGTGTGGGCTACCACACACCACTAAACATTTTATGTGTGTGAGTGAACTGCTCGCATGTGGGTACGTGCACCTGTGCTGTGCGACACGTTCAGAGTCAGAAGGCACTGGATCCCTGGAACTGGAGTTGTAGGTGATTGTCAGCCCCATGTAAGTGCTGGGAACTGAACCCGAGTCTCCTGCAAGAGCAGCCAGTGCTCTTAACCACTGAGCCAGGTCTCCAGCCCTAAACACTAAATGTTTTTTTTTTTTATGAGATTTCTCAAGGGCTGGGATGAAGGCAGAGGCTCCAGAAGGCTATCTGACTCAGATGAGAACATTCAAGAATCCCTGGGTTCAAATTCTGAGACACTTAATGTTCTGGTATATGACAAGGATCTGTTATTCACTCAACCAACTTGATCTCAGTGCTTGAGGTGTGTCTGACGGCCGTGGGACTGTCTGCTGTGGGAGTTCTAACACTGATGATACTTGTGCCTAGCAGGTACTCAGGGAATATTTTCCAGAAGAAAAACTCATTTTAAAAAATAGTGCGCAGCGGAAAATCAAAAACAAAAAACAATTGCCAGGCGTGGTTGCGCACGCCTTTAATCCTAGCACTCAGGAGGCAGAGGCAGGCGGATCTTTGTGAGTTCAAGGCCAGCCTGGTATACAGAGCGAGTTCCAGGACAGCTGGGGCTACAGGGAGACCCTGTCTCAAAAAGACCAAAAAGAAAAAAAAAAAAGTGCGCAGCTGGGCATGGCGGTGCAGCCTTAAACCCCTGCACTTGGGAGGCAGAGGCAGGTGGACCTCTGTGAGATCAAGGCCAGCCTGAGCTACATTTCAAGTTCCAGGCCAGCTGGGGCTACAAAGAGACTCTATCGGAGGCAGTGGTTCCACCTGTCATGTGGCAGCTGGAAAGCTCGAGCAGGAGGATCATGACTTCAAGGCTAACCTGGGCTACAGACTGAGGTGCTGTGTCAAACTATAAAGTAAGAAGAAGGTGGATGGCTCAGCCTGGAGTGAGAACAAATGGGTTCAAATGGGTGGCACCCGCCTGGTAAGCCAGATGTGTGGGCGCCCAAAGCCAGGAGGTTCCCGGGGGCTCTGTGGTGGGCTGGCCTGGCTTAATCAGCAAGTTCCAGGTCAGTGAGACCTTGCCTCCAGGGCTGAGCCCCTAAGGATCACTCTGCAGGCTCTGCCCTCTAAGCCGACAGGCCCACACTTTTTTTTTTTTTTTTCGTGTTTTTGAGACAAGGTCTTCTTGTAGCCCCAGCTGTCCTAGAACTCACTCTGTAGACCAAGCCGGCTTTGAACTCAGAGATCCACCTGCCTCTGCCTCCCAAGTCCTGAGTCCTGGGATTAAAGGTGTGCGTGTCCATACATTTTTAGAATGGCTGGGGGCGTGGCTTGGTGGCACAAGGCTGGACTGCACCCACCTGCGTGATGAAGGGCTGTCCACCCGCTGCTGTCCTCCACGTCTACCATGCAGGAGGCCTGGGAAGGAGAGGTGAGGTCACCTCTGTCTCCTGTCTGATTTCCCTGCCCTCCCCTCTGCTCCGCTCCGCAGGGGCTCTACTGCATTTCAGGTTTTTTTCTCATGCTTTAAGACAGGGTCTAGCTATATAGCCATACTTGGCCTGGAACTCCCTGTGTAGAGCAGGCTAACCTCCTGAGTGCTGGGGTTAAAGGTGTGCACCACCATGCCTGGAGATTTACTCTCAATTATGTTTGTGTGTGTGTTTGTTTGTGTGTGTGTCCCAAGTGTGTGCAATGCCCACAGAGGCTAGAAGAGGGCATTAGACCCTGGAACTGTGGCTGCCATGTGGCTGGGAACAGAACCAGGTCCTCCGTGAGAGCAGCTCTCCAGACCCTTGGTCTCTCCCCCCTCCCCCCCTCCTTCCCTGGGAACATCTCAGCCTCCTGAGTGATCCGATTTCCGCACAGTGGCAGACGGACAGGCCAGGCTGGGAGCCAAGTGTGTGGCTGGGGATTGGGCATCCAGGCACCTGTAACAGCTGCTTCAGGCACTGTGGGTGCCCGTACTTGGCGGCCAGGTGCAGGGCGTTGTAACCTGAAGACAGGACGGCACAGCTGAATTCCCCACTGTCCGTAGCTCAGCTGCCTCCAGCCCCTCCCAGCTCCTTCTCCTTTTTCTTTCTTTTTCTCTCTTTTTTGGTCTTTTTGGGACAGGATCTCCCTTTAATCCCAGCTGGCCTGTAGACCAGGCTGGCCTTGAACTCACAAGAGATCTACCTGCCTCTGCCTCCCGTGTGCTGGGATTAAAGGCATGCGCCATCACACCTGGCTTCTGGTTTCTTTTGAGACAGGGTGCTGTGTAGCCCAGGCTGGCCTCTCGCTCCATACAGCTGCACTTGGACCTGAACCCTCGACTCTCTCCTCCTCTACCTTCCTGAGTGATGGCATAGCAGTGTGCATCACCGTGCCTGGATTATGTGATGCTAAGGATGGCTGCATCATGCTAGCTGAGCTACAAGCACTCTACCCACTGAGTCCCGCCCGGTCCCAGTGAAGACAGCGAGGTCTTGAGGTTGGGCTTCTGTTCCCTGTGGCTGGACGGGGATCCCACCCCCCAGTGCCCCAGCTGGGAGTACCTGCTCCATCCACACTCATGACATCAGCACCTTGACTGATCATAACCTCCAGGCAGCCTGCGGCACCCCTCATGGCTGCTAAGTGGAACCTGCAGGGTGACATCAGGGTCAATCTCATGCTAAGTGGAACCTGCAGGGTGACATAAGGGTCAATCTCATGCTAGCATCTGGTAGCCAGCCCAGCTCTAAGGCTCTGGCACTCACGCGGACTTGCCCTCAGGGTCCAGCTTGGTGGGCACCAGGCCCTTGTGGGTGATCAGCGAGGCCACTCGGGCCACGTCATTGTTTTCCACGGCCTGCAGCAGCCTCTGGTCACTTTTTCCCCAGTCCTGGCCCTGCAAGTGGTACAGCCAGAGAAGAGTGGGGCCAGGTAGACCAGGGTCCTCTCACACCTCCAGACAGGAGCCAGCATGGGGCCAGGTAGACCAGGGTCCTCTCCCCACCTCCAGACAGGAGCCAGCATGGGGCTAGGTAGACCAGGGTCCTCTCCCACCTCCAGACAGGAGCATGGTGCTCCGGGCTCCCCCATCCCTAGCCACTTGCCTGGCGTCTGCCTCTGCCTGCTGGCTTCGGAATGGGGCATGGCCCGCAGGGCGGGCAGGAGCCGAGGTCGGGGGGGCCGAGCCGGAGCTGCAAGGGGAAGTGGTCCTAGACTGGAGGGGGGCTGGAGTGTCACAAAGCTTTGTCCCCCAGCAACAGCCCCAGGCCACTACCCTGGCTACACTGGCCTCTCCTCCAGTCCACTCGCTTGTTATTCCTTAGTTCAAGCACACCTTTCTTTGTTTGTTTGTTTGTTTGTTTGTTTGTTTGTTTTGGTGTGTGTGTCTTTTTGAGACAGTCTCTCCCAGCTGGCCTGGAACTCACTATGGAGACCAGGCTGCCCTTGAACTCAGCGTATGGCAGCACATCCAGCAAGATTCTGGTTTTTTATAAGAATTTTTGTTTTGGGTCTTTTTGAGACAGGGTCTCCCTGTAGCCCCAGCTGTCCTGGAACTCTGTAGACCAGGCTGCCCTTGATACCCTTGGGTATCATTGCAGCCCCGCCCCCGTTGACCTGCCCCCAAGCCCCTGTGGCAGCCATCGCAGACAGGCCCACCACAGAGCTGCTCAGGAAGCGGAAGGCCAGCCCCGCCCCCAGAGCCCCTCAGGCCACGGCCTCCATGGACTACCCCTGCTCCTGGTTCTGGGCCACAACACAGGATCCTCTCCAGCCACCCTTATCCGCCACCTGCTCTTGGCCCGGGCCCCTGAGCACAGTCCCCTAAAGCTTCGGGCTCCGCCCGCGGGCTCGGCCACGGACCAGGCCCCGCCCACCAGCCCTTCAAGGTACGCCCCGCCCACCTGGCCCTCATTACAGGCTCTGCCCATGTAGCCTTGGCCATGAGTGGGGTCCACCTGTGCTCCATGCAGGCCGCACTGGGCCTCCTGCCCTCAACTGACACCCTGCTTCTCAGAGGTGGGCCCCAAGAACACGGCTCCATCCTACGTCATTCATTCACCCGTCCATTACGTCATTCATTCATTTATTCACCCATCCTTTCATGCAGCGTCCCTGGCCTCCACCCACACCACTCCTTCGCTCTGTCCTCAGACGCTGTGTGGTTCGTGGGAAACCCACCCCTCAGACCCACGACGGAGGCTGAAGGCGTCATGAGCATCTGGGGACTCAGGCCTCATGGGAACGTCACCCCTGTTTCCCTAGGTCACCCACACCCACGCGCGGACCGCCCCTGCCTCTACCCTGCGGGGAGTGTCGCCCTTCCACGCCCCCACTGCTGTCTGGTTCTCTCAAACATTTCCCCTGACCTTCTAGATCCTTCACCAGCAGCCAGGTGCCCTAGCCCAAAGCTCCAGGGTCCTTGCTCAACATAAAATATGGCCTCCGACCCAATTGAACTCGCCTCTGTGCAGCCAAGAAGGCATGTTGGCTTCCATCTTTTTTTATTTGTTTGTTTGTTTTTTGGTCTTTTCGAGACAGGGTCTCCGTGTAGCCCCAGCTGTCCTGGAACTCACTCTGTAGACCAGGCTGGCCTTGAACTCACAAAGATCTGCCTGCCTCTGCCTCCCAAGTGCTAGGATTAAAGGCGTGCGCCACCATGCCCGGCTGTTTTCCATCTTTTTATGTGAGGATTCGGGCTGGTAAGATAAGATGGCTCAGCGGGCAAAGATGCTTGCAGCCAAACCTGCTAACCTGAGTTCCATCTCTAGGATTCACACAGAGGAAGGAGGGTAAGTTCTCCACTGTCCATACACACACACACACACACGCACCGTTTTTTAAAAGATTATGAATATTCTTAGAGGCAGGAGGATCTCTGGTGATCTGGGCCAGCCTGGTCTACATAGCGAGTTCCAGGCCTGCCAGGCCTATTCTCAAAAAGGGAAAAAATGTGCCTGGCGTGGTGGTGCACGCCTTTAATCCTAGCACTCGGGAGGTAGAGGCAGGCGGATCTTTGTGAGTTCAAGGCCAGCCTGGTCTACAGAGTTCCAGGACAGCTGGGGCTACAGGGAGACCCTGTCTCGAAAAGACCAAAAAATAAAAAAAAATTGTATCAGTCATTTCATTGGTGAGATAGTCTTGAAATAACGTCAGAAGTCAGGACTGGGGTGTGGCGACTGAGGGAGACGGCCGCGCCATGGCGCCCCTGCTGGAGGGTCGAGGAGGAGCACGGAGAAGCCTTGGCTAGCCCCTGCAGGGAGCACAGGCCCTGGCACAGGCTTGGTGGCCATGGGAGGGGACCCAGCCAGGCAGGCCCTGCCCAACAGCCACGGGTGTGGGGTGTTTGCTTTCTTCCCCAGGGGCTGCAGAACAAAAGCTGAACTTGACTCTGGATGCAGCAAGGAAACTGGAGAAGGCTGGGGTGTTGGGGGGGCAGATGTCCCTGAGCCAGGGGGACTGAGAACCAGGCTCCCAGCTGCTGCCCAGCCTGTCACCTCCCTACTTAACTCTTCCCTCCTGGACTCTGAAGACCCTCTTCAAGACCCACATCCCAAGCTCTGTGTCTCATGCACACTTGAAGGAGGAGTTGGAAAGACTTGGTTTTCTTCTTTTCTTCTTAAAAATTAAAAAAAAAAATATATATAATCGTGTATTGCCTGCATGTGTGTAAGTTCATCTATATCATGCAAGGCCCATGGAGGTCAGAAGAGAACGTCAAATTCCCCTGGAACTGGAGTTAAGGATGGTTGTTAGCTGCCATGTGGGTGCCTGGAACTGAACCCGGGTCCTCTGCAAGAGCAGCCAGTGCTCTAACTGCTGAGCCAGGTCTCCAAAACATTCTTTTCTAACATTTATTTATTTTAATGTGCAAGTGTGTGGGAAGTCAGAGTAAAACTTGCAGAAGTTTCTCATGCATGAATTTAATCCCAGCACTCACTCCGGAGGCAGAGGCAGGAGGATCTCTGTGAGTTCAAGGCCAGCCTGGTCTACATAGGGAGTTCCAGGCCAGCTGTGGCTACAGGGAGACCCTGTCTCAAAATACCAAAAAAAAAAAAATTTTTTTAATTAAATAAAAATAAATAAATTTAAAAACAAAAGCTACCCAAAAGCCCAGAGGGGTGTCTTTGGCCAAAGGCTCCTGATCAGCAACTCTGGGGACATCTATAAGGGACTCACCTCTGTTTTCTTAAAGCGTGCCCGCAGGGTCTTCATGCCCAGCACCTGGCCTCTCCCCTCTCTCTGGCAAGGAAGGAGTGGAAGGCAAGGTCAATGGTGGAGACACCAGTCTCCAAGCAGCCCCAGCCCCTCCTTCAGGCTGTGCTCCATTTCCTCTCCCCGTGTGGTGTGACCTACTACAGCTTGCTCACCCTCTCTGAGTCTCACTAACCTCAAGTGTAAACCAAACAGAAAATTCCTTCTTTACCTGAGAGGGGTGAAGTTTAGCATGAAGCTTGGTAAACAGCAGGCATTCCTTAAATGCACTTCACCAACACCTTGATTCACCCAAGTAGATCAAATGGGTTTACAACCTTGAATTTATGCAATTACTGCTGACAAGAAGGCCTTCCCCCAACCTCCAGTCTGGTGAATTCCTATTCTTCTTTCATCTCCCAGCTATGAAATCCCATATTCGGATCAATTTTGCCTCTCCCACCCAGACAAAACTCTGACTTCCAAAATTGGGCCACCTATCCTCTGTGGCAGTCTCTGCCTCTATTTCCCTCCTGGATCCCATGCTGGGAGAAGCCAGGCTGTCTCTGGCTTCAGGAAATCACAGTATTTTAAAGAACTGGATCAAGCACTGAGGGATCACAACTGGAGAGTCAGAAAAATGTCCTGGGTGACAGCTGCAAGAGCAGTCCATTCAGGACAAACCCATCCACCCACCCACCCACCCATCCATCCATCCATCCACCCACCCACCCATCCATCCATCCATCCATCCATCCATCCACCCACCCACGCATCCATCCATCCATCCACCCACCCACCCACGCATCCATCTATCCATCCATCCATCCACCCACCTATCCATCCATCCATCCATCCACCCACCCATCCATCCCTTGCGTCCATCTCTTTATCCTTCCTCTTTTTGCACACTCATCAAGCCCTCCACTCTCACCACCTTCCTCAAGAGTGTACAGGTTCAATCACACTCGCAGGTTGGGTAACAGAACACTCACGAGAGGAATCTCTGGTTTCCTGGCAGGAAGGAATCGAAGAGCAGGGTGGGGCGCCCCCCTGGATTTAGGGGTTTCCCTCCAGGAAGAGGTGACTGCAGTGACTAAAGCCTGGAATCAGGCATGGGCTGTTGAGAGCGAAGTACACAAGAAATGCGCGTGTGTGTGCACAGGTGCGTGCATGAGTGCTCGAGTGTGAGCGTGTGAGCATTTGTGTGCATGTATCTGTGCATGTGTGCATGTGCGTGTGTGCACGGCGATGTTGGTAGCTCTTCCTTGGCCCAGAACCCGCATCCAGCCTCTCTGGTCTGTGGTCTAGGGGACCCCGTACCCGGACCACGGCGCCCTGTCCCCTACCTCCTGCAGCTCCCGGCCAAGTCCTGTCCGCCGCCTCTCTGGTTACCCGCAGCGATGACATCCGACACTGGGCAGCAGGGCGACTAGCCCAGGGGGCTGGGAAGAGCGGGGGAGGGGCCCGGCCGCCGGGGAGCTGGGGTGGGAAAGCCCAGGAAGGTTCCAGGTCCTGGGCGCAGCCCTGAGCCGCGCGCTCAGCCTTGGGCCTTCGCAGGCTGCAGTTGGCCCATTGCCCGGGTGGCTCGGAGCCCCCCAACCCTCGCCGTCGAACCCCCGCCCCAGGAAGCCTTCCTGATCTTCCGAGGCCAGGTGGGAGCCTCAGGGGTCATGGGTAGCCCAAGTGTGGGACCACCAACAGGGACAAGGATCACGACGGGGACCCTCCATGTGGTCTGCAGGCGGCTGCAGAGCCCTGCATGGCGCGATCTGCAGTCTCCGTCTCTGAGCACCTATCTCTAGCATCTGGGGTCCTGCTCCACCCTGGTACGCACCCAGGCTGCTCTAGGCCAACCCAGAGGTGCAGGCCAGAGGCCAGAAACAAAGCCATCCAAGTTCTGGCAGGAGGTCCCAGGTTGTCTCCTCACCCATGAACCCCAAGTTCCCATTCCTATCCTCTCCGTTTGTATGTGGCCCAGACCCAGACACCCAGGGTCTCAGGTGGCTCAGGCTGGCCTCAAACTACATAGCCAAGGATGACCTGAACTCCCGATGCTCCACCTCTCCAGTGCTAACCCAGGTTCGTGGGGTGCTAGAGATGGACTCAGGTCTTGAGTATGCGAGGCAAGCGCGCTACCAGTGGAACGAAAGCTCCAACCCAGATTTGTCTTGGGTTCTTTTCGTATCTTTCGTTGTTTTTGTTTTCTATTTTTTTGGAGACAAGGTCTCACTGTACAACCCAGGATGGCCTGTAACTCGAAACCCTCCTGCTTCAGCTCCCAGGAGCGGGCACCTCAATTTTCCCACTCCCACTCCCCATTTAGCCCTTAACCAGGCCCCAGGAACGCAGCAGGGGCCACCAGCTCTGTCCTGCCAGAACTAAACATGGCGCCCGCGGAGTCAACACGGAGCGCATGCGGAGGGGGAAGCACGGTAATATACGTATCTAGGGTATGCAGCTCCTCCTTTCCGGCCGTCCCGCCCCATTTCCGGCGGAAGCGGCCTCAACGAGGCAAACTTTATTGTTCCCCTGATCGCGACGCTGAAGATGTCGGTGAATTATGCTGCGGGGTTGTCGCCATACGCGGATAAGGGCAAGTGCGGGCTGCCCGAGGTGAGGCCTGCGGGGTCGGGGTTGGGGTTCCCGGATGACCCCTGATGGGGCGGAGCCCGCTGGAGCGGGGCATTGTGGGAACATCTAGAAGAACTGTGGCTAGAGAATGGGAGGGACTGTCTAGAAGGGAGAGGGCGGGAAGTGACGCCCCCTCCCGAGCGTCTGGGGTGACAGGGTGGGGCTGTAGAGGGACACCCGCGTAGGCGAAGAATGCGGGCTGAGGAGGGCCGACTGGGAAATAACGAGGGTGGCGGGAAGAGTCAGGTCCTGGGAACTGTGGGGGGAAGGAAGGTGCGGCCCTGAGGGCGCTGCATCCTCCAGGTCCCCCATCCCGTGTGCCCGGGGTCGGGTCCACGCAGGTCAGATCACAGGGCTCAGCCGGGGCAAACTGGCCCGCGGTCCTACTGGGACGGGGCCCCTGTAGCCTGGAGCTCGTATGTAGACCAGGCTGGCCCTGAACTGGGGGAGATCTGCCGGGTGCTGGGATCAGAGGTGTGTGCCACCACTCCCTTCATTCAGTATTTACTGACTAACAGGATAAGTTTAGGGCCAGAGTGTGGTGGCTGAGGGTGTCACTGCTTTGGTGACACGGGTCCGAAACAGGAAGAAGCGGAAGGAAATGGGGTGCCTGCTGGCACAGTGTTGTGTGGACAGGACGCAGCTCTGCCAAGGCCAGAGCGTAGGACAGGGCGTGCAAAGGCCCTGGCCTGAGATGTTCGCAAGATCATGGAGGAGCCCCATGTGGCTGCAAAGGGCATCAAGGGTGACAGCGGAGGAGGCGGAGGGGGCCAGCCTTGTACGCTGTAGATGATTTGGGCTTTGCCCAGGAGCAAGGAGGGAGCCATGGATAGCCATGGTAGAGGAGGGTTCCGAGAGTAGCCCCTGTATGCAGCCCCTGGCCCTGCCTGGGGGCTCATGGGGACCCCTCTGCTGTCTGAGCCCTCCTTCCCCATAGATCTTCGACCCTCCAGAGGAGCTGGAGCGGAAGGTGTGCGAACTGGCGAGGCTGATGTGGGAATCCTCCAACGTGGTGTTCCACACAGGCGCGGGCATCAGCACCGCCTCAGGGATCCCAGACTTCAGGTTTGTGAGCAAGGAGAGAAACTGAGGCAGGGCGCTCCTGGAGGCTGCTGGGTATTGGCGATGACAACCTTTCCATTTCCTACCTGGAGCTAACTAGAGCAAACTAGCTGCACGGGATGCCGGGAAATGTGGTCTTCGTACGGGTCATTCTGGCGGCCAGGTGCGGACCCCGTTACACAGGGGACTACTCACTGTTGCTCGCCAGGGAGTAAAAAGTGGGATGTAGTTCTATGGCGTGACCCTGTCTCTCTGATGCACAACCTGCCATGGCTTTTCCTGACCCTGTCTTTCCTCCCTCTTCACACTCAGTGAAAAGCTGCAGCTCCTAAGCCCCTCATATAGTCCCACACTTAGAGGCTAAAGTGACGCCACCCCAAGGACAGGGTAGGGGACCCTGTGACCCCAGCATCACCCACAGCAGAGAAACGGGAAGGATCGGTGGACAGAAATATGAATCAATCTCTCTCTCTCTCTCTCTCTCTCTCTCTCAGGGGTCCACACGGGGTCTGGACTATGGAGGAGCGCGGTCTGACCCCCAAGTTTGATACCACCTTTGAGAATGCCCGGCCCTCAAAGACCCACATGGCGCTGGTGCAGCTACAGCGCATGGGCTTCCTGCACTTCCTGGTCAGCCAGAACGTGGATGGCCTGCACGTGCGCTCCGGCTTCCCCAGGTGCTGGTGCTGTGGGATCTCCTGATCCTGGGCAGGTTCCCCCAGGACCAGAGCAACAGCCAGGGTTCTGATTCTCAGCTGTCACTGTATCTGAGCCACGCCCCCAGCCCCTCACTGGGGAGCCTAGGCTGTCACTCTACCTGAGCTACGCCCCCACTCTTCCCACCTTGTAAGCCCAGTGATCTCTCTAGCAAGGTAGCATGTTTGTCTATAGAGAGGAGTGGAGCTTTGCCTGAAACACTTCCTCATGATCAGGGACCTTGGGGCACAGCCTGGGGGTACCAGAATCCAGGGAGGAAAAGTAGTGGATCTTAGGGATGTACAGTCAGGGAAGCCTTCCTAGAGGGGGAGGACCAGAAGGAGGAGGAGGAAGATTAGGAGGAGAGGAAAGGAGAGGAGGAGGTGGCCCTGAGCAACTGGGGGAACCCTCAGAGTCCAGGGAGGGTACCCACCAGCCCTCATCTTCTCCTGCAGGGACAAGCTGGCAGAACTTCATGGCAACATGTTCATAGAGGAATGCGCCAAGTGTAAGATGTGAGTAGCCTCCAGTGGCCAAGAGGGGCCGTGGCTTGTCCAGAGGACACACCCTTCCTCCCCAAAGCCCAGTGGAGCTAACATGGAAACTGGGAGGTGTCCCTGTCAAGATACTCTGACAAGCCCTGTTTCTCGGTGTTTATTTTATTTTATTTTATATTTTGGATTTTTAAATTTTTTTTATTTTCACGTGTATGAATGTACCGTCTGCATGTAGTCGTGCAGTGCCGCGGAGGTCAGAAGAGGGCTTCGAATTCCCCTGGAACTGGAGCTAAAGATGGTTCTTAGCTGCCATGTGGTTGCTGGGAATCGAACCTAGGTCCTCTGCAAGAGCAGTGGACACTCTTTTTTTAAAAAAAAATTTTTTTTATTAATTTTATTTATTTCTGTATGTGTATGAATGTACTGTCTGCATGCAAGTTTGTGCACCCATGTCGTGCAATGCCAGCGGAGGTCAGAAGAGGGTCTCGGATTTCCCTGGAACTGGAGTTCTCCTGGAACTGGAGTTTCAGACAGTTCTCGGCCGCCATGTGGGTGCTGGGGATCGAACCCGGGTCCTCTGTAAGAGTGGTCGGTGCTCTTAACTGCTAGGCCATCTCTCCAGCCCGAGCAGTGGACACTCTTAACTGCTAGGCCATCTCTCCAGCCCCTCAGTGTTTATTTTAATTTTACTTATATATTTATGTTTTTGTTTTGATTTTTTTTTTTTCTCTTTTTGAGACAGGGTCTCCCTGTAGCTCCAGCTGTCCTGGAACTAAGTAGACCAGGCTGGCCTTGAACTCACAAAGATCCGCCTGCCTCTGCCTCCCAAGTGCTAGGATTAAAGGCCTGTGCCACTACACCTGGCTGGTCTGGCACTCACTATGTAGACCTGGCTAGCCTGGAACTCACAGAGTTCTGCCTGCCTCTGCCTCCCAAGTGCTGGGATTAAAGGAATGACCCACCACATGTTGATCAGTTTCTGTCTTGGGACAGGACCTGCAGAAGTTGCCCAGGCTAACCTGGAATTCTCAGTCCTCCTGCCTAGGAATCCAGGCATGTGCCATCTGTGGGCGAGGCTGAAAGGCAGGGCTGATGTTGGCCCTTCCTCAGTCTCTGTCCACCTTGTGTTTTTTTTTATATTTTTATTTTCAATTTTGTCATGTGTACAAATGTTTTGTCTGCACGTATGTAAGTGCATCCCGTGAGTACAGTCGCCCTAGAGGCCAGAAGAAGGCATTGGATCCCTTGGAAGTAGAATTGCAGCAGGTGGTTGTTAGCGGCCATGTGGGTTCTGGGACCTGAGTCCAGGTCCTCTGCAACAGCAGCCAGTGCTCGAAAGTGCTAAGCCCACACCCCAGCCACACCTACCTTGTATTTTGAGGCAGGGTCTCCCAGTGAACCTGGAGCTCCCTATTTGGGTGGTCTCTAGCCAGTGAGGCCCAGGACCCTCCTGCCTCCACTGCCTAGTGCTGGCATCATATGCATGCACCCTGATGCCCAGAATTGTACGTGGGTGCTGAGGTTCAGAGTCAGTCCTTGCTTGCACTGCAGTATTCGACCTGTGAATCCGCTACACCCCTGCCTGTTTGACATAGGTTCCTGTGGTTTACACCAGAATCCTGGGATTCTGTTCGGATCACCCCCAATACATTAAAAATACCATGCGCTCCTAAATTAGAAAAGCCATCTCATTCTTCTTCCTCCGTGGTAGGCAGTACGTGAGAGACACAGTCGTGGGCACCATGGGCCTCAAGGCCACAGGCCGCCTGTGCACAGTGGCCAAGGCCAGGGGACTTCGGGCCTGCAGGTGAGTGACCCTCCCCACACATGAGACCTCTGGGGAGGTGAGCAGCCCCTCAGCTCCCTTCCATTCCTTTCCCTCTCTTCTGCAGGGGTGAGCTGAGAGACACCATTCTGGACTGGGAGGACGCACTGCCTGACCGTGACCTGACACTTGCAGATGAGGCCAGCAGGTCTGACCCTCTTGAGACCTGGGTTGGGGAACAGGAGGGGACACCCACTCACACAGACAGCCACAGACTTCAACACAAGGGAAGATTCATGCGCAGGATAGCACGGATGTCCCCATAATATGCTGCCCTCAGGGTCAGATGGGTGCTGAGGAGATCTGGGGGTCCAAGATGGCTTGGATTTTGTTTATATTCTTTTTCAGTTTGGTTGTTTTGGGGTATTTAGGGAAGTACCCAGGAATTGCAGTCTAGACCAACACTTTACCCTGAGCCACACCCTGACTGTCTTTACTGTGTTTTTACTTTTTTTTTTTTTTTATGTANTCCTACCTGTCTTCCCCTCTTCCTGCCGCTGGGCTCAAGAGATCTCAAATCTCAAGAGTCACACAAGCGTGCCTTTAATACCGGCTGGGAGGATAACTCCGCCCCCACAGCCACTAGATCTAATCAAGCCAAAGACCACACCTTTAATCCCAGCTGGGGGGATAACTCCAACCTCACAGCCACAAAGGCCAATCAAACCAAAGACAGCAGGACCAAACGATCAGCAATCAGCTCGCCAAGGCACCCAGTTCCTACCTGTCTTCCCCTCTTCCTGCCGCTGGGCTCAAGAGATCTCAAATCTCAAGAGTCACACAAGCGTGCCTTTAATACCGGCTGGGAGGATAACTCCGCCCCCACAGCCACTAGATCTAATCAAGCCAAAGACCACACCTTTAATCCCAGCTGGGGGGATAACTCCAACCTCACAGCCACAAAGGCCAATCAAACCAAAGACAGCAGGACCAAACGATCAGCAATCAGCTCGCCAAGGCACCCAGTTCCTACCTGTCTTCCCCTCTTCCTGCCGCTGGGCTCAAGAGATCTCAAATCTCAAGAGTCACACAAGCGTGCCTTTAATACCGGCTGGGAGGATAACTCCGCCCCCACAGCCACTAGATCTAATCAAGCCAAAGACCACACCTTTAATCCCAGCTGGGGGGATAACTCCAACCTCACAGCCACAAAGGCCAATCAAACCAAAGACAGCAGGACCAAACGATCAGCAATCAGCTCGCCAAGGCACCCAGTTCCTACCTGTCTTCCCCTCTTCCTGCCGCTGGGCTCAAGAGATCTCAAATCTCAAGAGTCACACAAGCGTGCCTTTAATACCGGCTGGGAGGATAACTCCGCCCCCACAGCCACTAGATCTAATCAAGCCAAAGACCACACCTTTAATCCCAGCTGGGGGGATAACTCCAACCTCACAGCCACAAAGGCCAATCAAACCAAAGACAGCAGGACCAAACGATCAGCAATCAGCTCGCCAAGGCACCCAGTTCCTACCTGTCTTCCCCTCTTCCTGCCGCTGGGCTCAAGAGATCTCAAATCTCAAGAGTCACACAAGCGTGCCTTTAATACCGGCTGGGAGGATAACTCCGCCCCCACAGCCACTAGATCTAATCAAGCCAAAGACCACACCTTTAATCCCAGCTGGGGGGATAACTCCAACCTCACAGCCACAAAGGCCAATCAAACCAAAGACAGCAGGACCAAACGATCAGCAATCAGCTCGCCAAGGCACCCAGTTCCTACCTGTCTTCCCCTCTTCCTGCCGCTGGGCTCAAGAGATCTCAAATCTCAAGAGTCACACAAGCGTGCCTTTAATACCGGCTGGGAGGATAACTCCGCCCCCACAGCCACTAGATCTAATCAAGCCAAAGACCACACCTTTAATCCCAGCTGGGGGGATAACTCCAACCTCACAGCCACAAAGGCCAATCAAACCAAAGACAGCAGGACCAAACGATCAGCAATCAGCTCGCCAAGGCACCCAGTTCCTACCTGTCTTCCCCTCTTCCTGCCGCTGGGCTCAAGAGATCTCAAATCTCAAGAGTCACACAAGCGTGCCTTTAATACCGGCTGGGAGGATAACTCCGCCCCCACAGCCACTAGATCTAATCAAGCCAAAGACCACACCTTTAATCCCAGCTGGGGGGATAACTCCAACCTCACAGCCACAAAGGCCAATCAAACCAAAGACAGCAGGACCAAACGATCAGCAATCAGCTCGCCAAGGCACCCAGTTCCTACCTGTCTTCCCCTCTTCCTGCCGCTGGGCTCAAGAGATCTCAAATCTCAAGAGTCACACAAGCGTGCCTTTAATACCGGCTGGGAGGATAACTCCGCCCCCACAGCCACTAGATCTAATCAAGCCAAAGACCACACCTTTAATCCCAGCTGGGGGGATAACTCCAACCTCACAGCCACAAAGGCCAATCAAACCAAAGACAGCAGGACCAAACGATCAGCAATCAGCTCGCCAAGGCACCCAGTTCCTACCTGTCTTCCCCTCTTCCTGCCGCTGGGCTCAAGAGATCTCAAATCTCAAGAGTCACACAAGCGTGCCTTTAATACCGGCTGGGAGGATAACTCCGCCCCCACAGCCACTAGATCTAATCAAGCCAAAGACCACACCTTTAATCCCAGCTGGGGGGATAACTCCAACCTCACAGCCACAAAGGCCAATCAAACCAAAGACAGCAGGACCAAACGATCAGCAATCAGCTCGCCAAGGCACCCAGTTCCTACCTGTCTTCCCCTCTTCCTGCCGCTGGGCTCAAGAGATCTCAAATCTCAAGAGTCACACAAGCGTGCCTTTAATACCGGCTGGGAGGATAACTCCGCCCCCACAGCCACTAGATCTAATCAAGCCAAAGACCACACCTTTAATCCCAGCTGGGGGGATAACTCCAACCTCACAGCCACAAAGGCCAATCAAACCAAAGACAGCAGGACCAAACGATCAGCAATCAGCTCGCCAAGGCACCCAGTTCCTACCTGTCTTCCCCTCTTCCTGCCGCTGGGCTCAAGAGATCTCAAATCTCAAGAGTCACACAAGCGTGCCTTTAATACCGGCTGGGAGGATAACTCCGCCCCCACAGCCACTAGATCTAATCAAGCCAAAGACCACACCTTTAATCCCAGCTGGGGGGATAACTCCAACCTCACAGCCACAAAGGCCAATCAAACCAAAGACAGCAGGACCAAACGATCAGCAATCAGCTCGCCAAGGCACCCAGTTCCTACCTGTCTTCCCCTCTTCCTGCCGCTGGGCTCAAGAGATCTCAAATCTCAAGAGTCACACAAGCGTGCCTTTAATACCGGCTGGGAGGATAACTCCGCCCCCACAGCCACTAGATCTAATCAAGCCAAAGACCACACCTTTAATCCCAGCTGGGGGGATAACTCCAACCTCACAGCCACAAAGGCCAATCAAACCAAAGACAGCAGGACCAAACGATCAGCAATCAGCTCGCCAAGGCACCCAGTTCCTACCTGTCTTCCCCTCTTCCTGCCGCTGGGCTCAAGAGATCTCAAATCTCAAGAGTCACACAAGCGTGCCTTTAATACCGGCTGGGAGGATAACTCCGCCCCCACAGCCACTAGATCTAATCAAGCCAAAGACCACACCTTTAATCCCAGCTGGGGGGATAACTCCAACCTCACAGCCACAAAGGCCAATCAAACCAAAGACAGCAGGACCAAACGATCAGCAATCAGCTCGCCAAGGCACCCAGTTCCTACCTGTCTTCCCCTCTTCCTGCCGCTGGGCTCAAGAGATCTCAAATCTCAAGAGTCACACAAGCGTGCCTTTAATACCGGCTGGGAGGATAACTCCGCCCCCACAGCCACTAGATCTAATCAAGCCAAAGACCACACCTTTAATCCCAGCTGGGGGGATAACTCCAACCTCACAGCCACAAAGGCCAATCAAACCAAAGACAGCAGGACCAAACGATCAGCAATCAGCTCGCCAAGGCACCCAGTTCCTACCTGTCTTCCCCTCTTCCTGCCGCTGGGCTCAAGAGATCTCAAATCTCAAGAGTCACACAAGCGTGCCTTTAATACCGGCTGGGAGGATAACTCCGCCCCCACAGCCACTAGATCTAATCAAGCCAAAGACCACACCTTTAATCCCAGCTGGGGGGATAACTCCAACCTCACAGCCACAAAGGCCAATCAAACCAAAGACAGCAGGACCAAACGATCAGCAATCAGCTCGCCAAGGCACCCAGTTCCTACCTGTCTTCCCCTCTTCCTGCCGCTGGGCTCAAGAGATCTCAAATCTCAAGAGTCACACAAGCGTGCCTTTAATACCGGCTGGGAGGATAACTCCGCCCCCACAGCCACTAGATCTAATCAAGCCAAAGACCACACCTTTAATCCCAGCTGGGGGGATAACTCCAACCTCACAGCCACAAAGGCCAATCAAACCAAAGACAGCAGGACCAAACGATCAGCAATCAGCTCGCCAAGGCACCCAGTTCCTACCTGTCTTCCCCTCTTCCTGCCGCTGGGCTCAAGAGATCTCAAATCTCAAGAGTCACACAAGCGTGCCTTTAATACCGGCTGGGAGGATAACTCCGCCCCCACAGCCACTAGATCTAATCAAGCCAAAGACCACACCTTTAATCCCAGCTGGGGGGATAACTCCAACCTCACAGCCACAAAGGCCAATCAAACCAAAGACAGCAGGACCAAACGATCAGCAATCAGCTCGCCAAGGCACCCAGTTCCTACCTGTCTTCCCCTCTTCCTGCCGCTGGGCTCAAGAGATCTCAAATCTCAAGAGTCACACAAGCGTGCCTTTAATACCGGCTGGGAGGATAACTCCGCCCCCACAGCCACTAGATCTAATCAAGCCAAAGACCACACCTTTAATCCCAGCTGGGGGGATAACTCCAACCTCACAGCCACAAAGGCCAATCAAACCAAAGACAGCAGGACCAAACGATCAGCAATCAGCTCGCCAAGGCACCCAGTTCCTACCTGTCTTCCCCTCTTCCTGCCGCTGGGCTCAAGAGATCTCAAATCTCAAGAGTCACACAAGCGTGCCTTTAATACCGGCTGGGAGGATAACTCCGCCCCCACAGCCACTAGATCTAATCAAGCCAAAGACCACACCTTTAATCCCAGCTGGGGGGATAACTCCAACCTCACAGCCACAAAGGCCAATCAAACCAAAGACAGCAGGACCAAACGATCAGCAATCAGCTCGCCAAGGCACCCAGTTCCTACCTGTCTTCCCCTCTTCCTGCCGCTGGGCTCAAGAGATCTCAAATCTCAAGAGTCACACAAGCGTGCCTTTAATACCGGCTGGGAGGATAACTCCGCCCCCACAGCCACTAGATCTAATCAAGCCAAAGACCACACCTTTAATCCCAGCTGGGGGGATAACTCCAACCTCACAGCCACAAAGGCCAATCAAACCAAAGACAGCAGGACCAAACGATCAGCAATCAGCTCGCCAAGGCACCCAGTTCCTACCTGTCTTCCCCTCTTCCTGCCGCTGGGCTCAAGAGATCTCAAATCTCAAGAGTCACACAAGCGTGCCTTTAATACCGGCTGGGAGGATAACTCCGCCCCCACAGCCACTAGATCTAATCAAGCCAAAGACCACACCTTTAATCCCAGCTGGGGGGATAACTCCAACCTCACAGCCACAAAGGCCAATCAAACCAAAGACAGCAGGACCAAACGATCAGCAATCAGCTCGCCAAGGCACCCAGTTCCTACCTGTCTTCCCCTCTTCCTGCCGCTGGGCTCAAGAGATCTCAAATCTCAAGAGTCACACAAGCGTGCCTTTAATACCGGCTGGGAGGATAACTCCGCCCCCACAGCCACTAGATCTAATCAAGCCAAAGACCACACCTTTAATCCCAGCTGGGGGGATAACTCCAACCTCACAGCCACAAAGGCCAATCAAACCAAAGACAGCAGGACCAAACGATCAGCAATCAGCTCGCCAAGGCACCCAGTTCCTACCTGTCTTCCCCTCTTCCTGCCGCTGGGCTCAAGAGATCTCAAATCTCAAGAGTCACACAAGCGTGCCTTTAATACCGGCTGGGAGGATAACTCCGCCCCCACAGCCACTAGATCTAATCAAGCCAAAGACCACACCTTTAATCCCAGCTGGGGGGATAACTCCAACCTCACAGCCACAAAGGCCAATCAAACCAAAGACAGCAGGACCAAACGATCAGCAATCAGCTCGCCAAGGCACCCAGTTCCTACCTGTCTTCCCCTCTTCCTGCCGCTGGGCTCAAGAGATCTCAAATCTCAAGAGTCACACAAGCGTGCCTTTAATACCGGCTGGGAGGATAACTCCGCCCCCACAGCCACTAGATCTAATCAAGCCAAAGACCACACCTTTAATCCCAGCTGGGGGGATAACTCCAACCTCACAGCCACAAAGGCCAATCAAACCAAAGACAGCAGGACCAAACGATCAGCAATCAGCTCGCCAAGGCACCCAGTTCCTACCTGTCTTCTCCTCTTCCTGCCGCTGGGCTCAGGAGATCTCAAATCGTTTTTACTTTTTGGAATTTAGTCTTGGTATGCCCCAGAGGAGCCTCTAATAATGAAGCCCAATCTAACCTGTAATTTTTTTTTTAACTCGATGCTTTTCATGTTCATGTGTGTGTGACTGTCTCTCCTGTGTGTGGGGAGCACACTGTAGAGTGGAAAGCTCGGAGTTCATGTTCACGTTGTGCGTGTGACTGTCTCTCCTGCGTGTGGGGAACACACTGTAGAGTGAAAATCTCGGAGTTCATGTTCACGTTGTGTGTGTGACTGTCTCTCCTGCGTGTGGGGAGCACATGGCAGGGTGGAAAGCTCGGAGTTCATGTTCACGTTGTGTGTGTGACTGTCTCTCCTGCGTGTGGGGAGCACATGGCAGGGTGGAAGGCTTGGAGAGGCCAGAACAGCGTGTTTGATCTCCTGGAACTTGCTTTTCTTTTTTTTTTTTTAAATTTTATTTACACGTGTCTTGCAATGCCGAGAAGGTCAGAAGAGGGTGTCAGATTCCCCGGGAACTGGAGTTCTCCTGGAATTGGAGTTTCAGATGGTTCTCGGCCGCCATGTGGGTGCTGGGGATCGAACCCGGGTCCTCTGTAAGAGCGGTCAGCACTCTTAACCGCTAGGCCATCTCTCCAGCCCCCTTGCTTTTCTTTTGAGAAACTCACTATGTAGACCAGGCTGACTGGTCTCACAGGGACTCACAGGGATCCACTTCCCTCACCTTCCTCTGCCTCCCAAGTGCTGGGATTAATGGCGTGCACCACTCACTGTACCCCCAAATAACCTACAATTAAACAAAATTGGTTTTCTACTTAATTTGTATATGTGGGTGTGTGCCCAGGTGCCTGTGTGCAGGTCAGAGTCTGTTCTCTCCTCCTCCTCTGGGAATCCTGGGGCTTGAACTCAGGGTGTCAGCCTTTGGGGCAAGTGCCCCCCCAAGCTTCCACCCCCTCCAAGCTTCCGTCCTCTCTCGGCCTCTGGTTTTCTAGCCTCCCCCCCAAGCTTCCGTCCTCCCTCGGCCTCTGGTTTTCTAGGATGGCAGACTGTGCCACCCGCCTGGCTTCTCCCATCGCTTCTCAAAGGACTGGGGCTCGGTTCGCGCTGTGGCAGAGGGGTGGGATCTGCGCCTGGGTCTACCCAGGGTCTGCACAGAGTGGGTGGGAACCAGTCTGGGCCTCAGCCCTTCTCCTGCTCCTGGCTCCAGGAATGCAGATCTGTCCGTCGCCCTGGGCACGTCGCTGCAGATCCGCCCCAGCGGGAACCTGCCCCTCGCCACCAAGCGCCGGGGAGGCCGTCTGGTCATTGTCAACCTGCAGCCCACCAAACACGTATGTGCCCGCCCTGCCCCGCGTCCCTGCCCCGTCCTCTCCCCTGGCCTAACCCTCCCTGGACACCCCCCCTCCCGCCCCGCGCAGGACCGCCATGCAGACCTGCGCATCCACGGCTACGTGGACGAGGTGATGGACAAGCTCATGAAGCTCTTGGGACTGCAGATCCCCACGTGGGGTGGGCCCTGCGTGCTGGACCAGGCCCTGCCGCCCGTGCCCCGTCCACCAGCGCCCAAGGCCGAGCCCGCGGCCCATCTCAACGGCTCAGTGCATGCAGACCCCAAGCTGGAGCCCACCAGCCTGAAACGAGAGGAGCGGGACAGCCCTGTGCCCCACAGGCCCCCCAAAAGAGTAAAGGTGGAGTCTGCCCCCAGCTGACTCGGGGCTGAGGCTGGTGGGGCATTCGCAGGAACCTGATAAACCTTTTGTTCTGCGTCCTGGGGCCTCAGCTTAAGGCCTTGCGTCCCGGCCCCATTGTTCTTTGCTCCTTTTTATTTCACACAGGGACTCACTAAGTTTCCCAGGCTAGCTGTGAACTCACTACAGGAGCTCGGGCTGGTTGGAACTGGACTTCCTACTGCCTCAGCGTCTGGGGTGCTGGGGAGCAGGCCCTGCACACAGACTCCCCCTCTTCACTGTCCCCGTTTCTGCCGGGACTCCCAGAGCACTGGGATTTGGGATCCAGAGCTGGGGACTGTCTCACCTGCTGACTCACCATGCCCATTTGCCATCCAAGATATCCTCAGAGGGGTGTGGCACACTCCTGCCACCTCCAGCCATCTCCAGCTACTACCGAGTGTAGGAGCAACTGGGGCTCAAACTTTCAAGGACCCATCTTTAGCACAGCAAAGACACGAGGGTCCTGGAGTCCTTGATGCAATAAACACAGAACTTCCTTATATTTTATTTTTTATATGTTTACTTATGTGCATCTGGAGTTCAAAGGACAGCTTGCAGAAGTAGGTTCTCCTACCCCATGTGGGTCCAGGGATTGAACTCGGGTTGCTAAACTTGGGTGCAAGTTCCTCTACACACTTAGCCCTCTTGCCGGCCCCACAGTCTCCTTTCTTGCATCTGAGTGTGTAAGACAACTAGTCTGGGCTGCATGAGACCCTGTCTCCATAAAACAGGCAGCATGTTTGCACACAGCCCTGTGTTAACCCATCTACAGGCTTTGAGCCTCTCTTCCATTCCTTTCACCTTGTTTCCAGTCATGGTGTCCCACTGAGCCTGGGACTCACCACAGTGCTGGGATTCTAGGTTCACACTTCTCTTAGCATAGGCTTGGGATTTGAACTCGAGTCTTCACACAGCCAGCCATTTCCCCAGCCTCTCTGGACTCCTCTCTTAAATTATTTATTTTTTTATTATTAAGTTTTTGTGTTTTGTTGAGACAGGGTCTCCCTGTAGCCCCAGCTGGCCTGGAGTTCACAATGTAGACCAGGCTGGCCTTGAACTCGGAGATCTGCCTGCCTGTGCTGCAATTAAAGGCATGTGCCACCATACCTGGTGTATTTATTTATTTGTCGTTTCGAGACAGGGTCTCCCTGTAGCCCCAGCTGTCCTGAAACTCACTCTGTAGACCAGGCTGGCCTTGAGCTCACAAAGATCTGCCTGCCTCTGCCTCCCAAGTGCTAGGATTAAAGTGTGTGTGCACCACCACAGCGGCCAGACAAAGGCGTCAGAGTCCCTGGAACTGGAGTTAGGGATGGTTGTTAGCCACCAAGTGGGTGCTGGGAACCAAACCCATGTCCTCTGTAAGAGCAGCCAGTGCTGTTAACTGCTGGGCCATCTCTCCAGCCCCTGACATATATTTGTATTCATGTGGGGGGGGGTGTCTGCACATATGTCCAGGTGCATAGCCATGGTATCTCTCTGTGCCCCGTGCCACCTAGTCCTTGCAGGCAGGGTCTCTCCCTGAACTGTAGCTCAGGTATTTCTCAGCTATATGCCCAACCTCACACACATTGCTGGCACCTGAGCTCTGCTTCTCACAATCACGAACAAACAGTCTAACCACTGAGCTGGCTTTCTGGCCCCTGATATGAGGTGATTTAATATGCAAGTGGGCTTAATTTCCAGAGTCTCTGGCTATCTGAATGGAGATTAACGTGAGAGACGGCTCCATGGCTAAGAGCACTGGCTGCTCTCGCAGAGGACGGGTTTGTCTCTCCAGTACCCATTAATTTTTTGTCTGAGACAGGGTTTCAATAATTTTTTAAAATTTATGTGTATGAATGTACTGTCTGCATGTAGGTCTGTGCACCGGTGTTGTGCAAAGCCTCGGAGGTCAGAAGAGGGTGTTGGATTCCCTTGGAACTGGAGTTAAAGACGGTTCTCAGCCATCATGTGGGTGCTGGGGATTGAACCTGGGTCCTCTGCAAGAGCAGTTGGCACTCTTAACCACTAGGCCATCTCTCCAGCCCCTCCATTAATAATTTTTAAAATATTCCATTGGGGGTCTGGCAAGGATTCTCTGCGCATAAAAGCTGAATTTGAGGGGCTGGAGAGATGGCCTAGCGGTTAAGAGTGCCGACCACTCTTACAGAGGACCCAGGTTCGATCCCCAGCACCCACATGGCGGCCGAGAACCGTCTGAAACTCCAATTCCAGAACTCCAGTTCCAGGGGAATCCGACACCCTCTTCTGACCTCCGTGGCATTGCATGACATGGGTGCACAAACCTGCATGCAGACAGTACATTGATACACTTACAGAAAAAAAAAAATGCCGAACTTGAGTGTGGAGTACAGGCCTGTGTGATCTGACTGCTGAACTCCAGGCACACCCTTCATGGAATGCAAACTCTGACATGCTTAGATTTCATTCGTTTGAGACAGGGTCTTCCTGTAGCCGCCTACCCTGGAACTTGCTGTGTAGCCCAGGATGGCCTCAGTCTCAGGTCTGGGGTTACAGGCTGCCCTGTCACACCGTGCTCTGTCTTGGTTACTTGGTTGATGTGGGCAACCCACTGTAGGTAACATCATGTCCTAGGTAGGGCATCCTGATCTGTGTCTCTGGAGTGAGTGTCCCATGCACAGCAAGAAAGTGCAGGCAGCCATGTTCTGTCTGTGGATGTGAGTAGCTACTTATAAAGCCTTGACTTCCTCACACAGAAACGAGGTCAGTGAACCTAGCTTTATGTTTGAAAACTGCAAAGCTACCCAGGCCCAGAAGGCTTTCATTTGCTTTTGTTGTTTTCCAGACAGGGTCTCATTACCCAAGCTGCCCTTGAAAAACAGTTGTCTTGGGGCTGGAGAGAAGCCCCAGCACCCACATGGCGGCTGAGAACCATCTGTAACTCCAGTTCCAGGGGAATCCGACACCCTCTTCTGACCTCCGCAGCACTGCACATGGGTGCACAAACCTACATGCAGACAGTACATTCATACACATAGAAAATAAAAAAAACAGTTGTCTTAAAGAAATCAGGGTTACAAAGATGGCTGTGTACAGCCCACAGCACCCACATGAAGGCTGGGTGTAGAGGCCATGTCTTCAACCCTAGCATTGATCGGGGAGAGGCAGGAGGGTTCTCCTGGGGCTTACTGGCCAATCAGCTGCCAAAACCCAGAGCTCCAGAATCATAGGACCCGGACTCAAAAAATAAAGGGGGGGGGGTGAGATGGCCCAATGGGTTAGAAGGATTGCTGCAAAAACTCAAGGCAAGCACTCATACACATAAGATAAAAATAAGAAAGGAATAAAACCATGATAGGTCCAGACACCTGATGTCTTCTGGCCTGCTCAGGTGCTTGTGCACAAACACAGTTAAGATGGAGAGATGCACAGGGGTTAGGAGCACTGCCTGCTTTTGCAGAGGACCTGGGGTTCAATTCACAGCACACACATGGCGACTAAGAACCATCCCTAACTCCAGTTCCAGGGGATCCGATGCCCTCCTTGACATTGCACGACACAGGTGCACTCCCATACATGCAGGCAATACACAAACACACATAAGATAAAAATATATAGAAAAGAGATGGAGAATAGTTCATGTAGATTTGTGTTCCTCATATGAGCACACACACACACACACAGACACACTCCTACCTTGCATTCCAAAATAAACAATCAGCCAGGCATGGTGGTGCACGCCTTTAATCCCAGCACTCGGGAGGCAGAGATAGGTGGATCTCTGTGGGTTCAAGGCCGGCCTGGTCTACAGAGCGAGCTCCAGGACAACTGGTACTAAAAGGGAGACCCTGTCTCAAAAATACCAAAGAAAAAAGGGGCTGGAGACATGGCCAGCAGTTAAGAGCGCCGACTGCTCTTGCAGAGGACCCAGGTTCAATCCCCAGCAACCACATGGCGGCTGAGAACCGTCTGTAACTCCAATTCCAGGAGAACTCCAGTTCCAGGGGAATCCGAGACCCTCTTCTGACCTCCACGGCATTGCACGACATGGGTGCACAGACCTACATGCAGACAGTACATTCATGCACATACAAAAATAAAATTTAAAAAAAAGTGTAAAACCAAAATAAACAATCTATTTTCATATGAGCACACGCACACACACACTCCTACCTTGCATTCCAAAATAATGTATTTGACATGCTGTAAAATAAGATTTTTATTACATGGTTTTATTGAACACGGAAAAAGAAATTAAAACACTAGTAATGCCCAATGAAGCATTGGGAATTTCTAGGGAATGCCAGGGCTGAGCTTGGGCCCTGGCTGAGGGGCACAGCCCTTGTCTAGGGTAGGTGACTGGCCCTGAACTGGATCCCGAGAAATGGGAAAAAGGGTGAAAAGAAAGAAAATGAAGGCAATGCAGTATTAATCGATGCCAGAGCTGGAGAGAAGCTCAGCAATGGCTGCTCTAGCAGAGGACCCAGGTTCTGTTCCTAGCACCCACGTGGCATATAACCTCCATCCATAACTCTAGTTCCAGGTGATCTGAGGCCCTCTCTGGCCTCTGTGGGAACTGCATGCACACATGGTGCACTTACATATATTCAGGCAAAACACTCATGCACATAAAATAAAAATAAATAATCGGGCGTGGTGGTGCACGCCTTTAATCCTAGCACTTGGGAGGCAGAGGCAGGTGGATCCTTGCGAGTTCAAGGCCAGCGTGGTCTACAGAGGGAGTTCCAGGCCAGCTGGGGGCTACAGGGAGACCCTGACTCGAAAAGACCAAAAATAATAATAATAATAATAAAATAAATGACTCAAAATAAAACCCTTTAAAACTGAGAAGGCTGGTGTGCTAGTGAAATTCGAGGATGCGGGAGGCTCTCTAGTTCGAAGCTATCCCAGCCTAAAGAGTGAGGTCCTTTCCCAAACATTTTTTCAAGGCTCTCTCTTCTTTGAGATTTCATATACAAAACAAGTCAAGTATCAGGTTCCCGTGGTGGCGCACACCTTCAATCCCAGCACTCGGGAGGCAGAAGCAGGTGGATCTCTGTGAGTTCAAGGCCAGCCGAGTTGACATAGTGAGTTCCAGGACAGCTGGGGCTGCAGGGAAACCCTGTCTCACTCAAAAACACACAAGCAACCAACCAACCGGCCGGCCGACCACCCACCCACCTCACAGATCCTGCCTCTTCTTCCCAAGCCCTAGGTTGAAGGCGGCTCCACGGCGGTGTCCTACGGGCCCTGCCTGGCATGTGTTTTCACATGTCCTCGGAGGGTCGAGTGGCATCGGAAGGGTTTCCCACACTGCTTGCACTCGTAAGGCCTCTCGCCGGTGTGCGACCGGATGTGGATGCGCAGGGACGCGGCGGTGCGGTAGGCTTTCCCGCACCTGCTGCACTCGTGGCGCTTCCCGTCCCCGTGGGACTTCATGTGCTTCTGGAAGTACTGCGGATGGCTGAAGGCTTTCCCGCACAGCTCGCACAGGTGCGGCTTCTCCGAGCTGTGCGTCCTGACGTGCTCGCGGAGGGACGACTGGCACCCGAAACTCTTCCCGCACTGCGGGCACTCGTATGGCCGCTCCCCGGTGTGCGTGCGCAGGTGGATGCGCAGCGACGCGTAGAAGCCGTAAGCACGGCCGCACTGCGCGCACTTGTACGGCCGCTCCCCACTGTGCGTCTTCAGGTGCCGCTGGAAGTAGATGCGGCAGCTGAAGGTCTTCCCGCACTGCTCGCAGCGCCGCGACTCCTCCCGGTCGTGGGTCCTCGCGTGGGTTCGCAGGGAGGACGGATACCGGAAGGCCCTGCCGCACTCCTGGCAGGCGTACGGCTTCTGTCTGCTGTGTGACCGCCCGTGCTCGCGCAGCGACGAGTAGCAGCCGAAGGTCTTCCCGCAGCGCTCGCACGCAAACGGCTGCTCCCCGGTGTGCGTGCGCAGGTGGTCGCGGAAGGACGAGAAGCAGCTGAAGGCCTTCCCGCAGCGTGTGCACGCGTACAGGTCGGCCGCGTGCGTCTTCACGTGGTCCCGGAAGTAGGAGTGCGACCGGAAGGCCTTCCCGCACTGCCGGCACTCGTAGGGCTTCTCCCCTGTGTGAGTCCGCTGGTGCCGCTTCAGGTAGGAATCGAAGCTGAAGGTTTTCCCGCAGACGGCACACCTGTGGCTCTTGTCCTTCCCGTGCCCCTTCAGGTGTCCCTTGAAGGACGACAAGCAAGAGAAGACCTTCCCGCATTTCTTACATTCCCCAGACTTTTTAGGTCTAGGAATTGTTGCGTTTCCCACCGACACTTCGCCTGACTTCTTCCTCAGGTTTGGTCCTTCCACGACGGACACTTCCCCTGACTTCTTCCGCAGGTTCGGTCCTTCCACGACGGACACTTCCCCTGACTTCTTCCGCAGGTTGGGTCCTTCCACGACGGACACTTCCCCTGACTTCTTCCGCAGGTTGGGTCCTTCCACGACGGACACTTCCCCTGACTTCTTCCGCAGGTTTTGACCTTCCACGGTGGACACTTCCCCTGACTTCTTCCGCAGGTTGGGTCCTTCCACGACGGACACTTCCCCAGACTTCTTCCGCGGGTTCGGTCCTTCCACCGTGGACACTTCCCCTGACTTCTTCCTCAGGTTCGGTCCTTCCACCGTGGACACTTGCCCTGACTTCTTCCGCAGGTTGGGTCCTTCCACGACAGACACTTCCCCTGACTTCTTCCGCGGGTTCGGTCCTTCCACCGTGGACACTTCCCCTGACTTCTTCCGCAGGTTCGGTACTTCCACTGTGGACACTTCCCCTGACTTCTTCCGCAGGTTGGGTCCTTCCACGACGGACACTTCCCCCGACTTCTTCTGCAGGTTTTGTCCTTCCATGGTGGACACTTCCCCTGACTTCTTCCCCAGGTTTTGTCCTTCCACGACCGACACTTCCCCTGACTTCTTCCCCAGGTTGGGTCCTTCCACGGCGGACACTTCGCCTGACTTCTTCCTCAGGTTCGGTCCTTCCACGACGGACACTTCCACAGACTTTTGCAGGTTGGGTCCTTCCATGACGGACACTTCCACAGACTTCTTCCGCAGATTCGGTCCTTCCACGATAACACTCTTCCGAGGGTACAGACAGGAGACACACGTGCAAGCACGTCCACACTCCTCACAGGGGTGTGACCTGTGTCCGAAGCGAAGCGCGTGGTGGTTCTCAGAGGCCTTCCCACACGTGGCACACTCCCTGGCTTCACCTGCAGTGGCAACACGGGTGCATACCCCCAGGCCGGCTCCTCCTTCATCTCCATGTCCTCCATTTCCTTCCCACAGCCTGTCCCCCGAAGGGCCACTATTCCAAACAGAAAGCACAGAATTCGTATGTCATTGGTGATTATAAATAATTTCTTCAGAGTTTTGTGCTGACTCAGTGTCTTGCTATGTAGCTCAGGCTAGTCTCTAACTTCTGATCCTCCCGCTTCAGCCTGCTGAGGGCTTCAACTGCATGGGTGTGCTATGACAAAATGTGCCATTTATGCATGCTTTGACTGGGTAGTTTTCAGCATGGTGTGCCTTGTTTTCTACATGTGTGTGTGCACATGAAGGCACATGGTGTGCATGTGGGACCAGCACACGACTTTGTGGTCAGTTCTCTCTGATGTGAGTCCTAGGAATGGAACTCAGGTCGGCACACTTCGCTGCAAGCCTCCATACCTGTTGAGTCATCGCCAGCCTCAACCATTTAATGAAGCTAATGGCTTTATTTTCTGTATTCATAACTTTTCTCAACTTTATTGAGGACGCCAAACATACTGATAGTTTAGCTCCCTTGGCTTGGGGTGGGCAGGGACCCATCTAGGAACAATGTGCCTAGGCACCTGGCCCTGCCATCAGATTCACAGAGAACCTTGCTTTAAACAATGTGACATGGCTGGGTGTGGTGGAGGACACCTTTAATCCTAGCACTTGGGAGGCAGAGGCAGGCGGATCTCTGTGAGTTCAAGACCAGCCTGGTCACAGAGTGAGTTCCAGGACAGCTGGGGCTACAGGGAGACTCTGTCTCAAAAAGCCCCCCAAAAACAAACAAAAAAAACAATGCGACAGGATGCTCCTCCCTTACCACCCTGGGAAATTCCTGCTTTGTGGTCCAACACATCCTAGCACATATCTGCAAACTCCAAGCTTGGGTTGGTCTAGCCTGGCCTAATGTTGGAGACAGGAGAAATATGGTAGACTGTGTCCTGAGAGAACTTTGGGGCACATCTCCCATCTTACGCCTTTGCATGATGGAAATCGGATGCATCATGGGAAAGGACAGGCACAGTGAATACAGACTTACATAACCCAAGCCTGTTGATCAAAACAGAGGATGACCCACACTTCACCTATTAGCACCAAGCCCCACCCCACCCCCTGGAATACTTGAGATTCTGGGGCACCCGGCTTCTTGGCATTAGGCAGCTTGTGGTCTGGTGAAAGGGCTCAGCAGGTAAAGGAGCTTGCAGCTAAACCCGGCAACCTGAGATTGATCCCCAGGACCCACATGGTGGATGGAGGGAAGCAGCTCCAGAAGTTGTCCTCTGACACATGTACACACAATAAATAAATAGTAAAAGTTTACATGTAGGTTTATTTATTTATTGTCTTTTAAAACAGAGTTTCTCTGTAGCCCCAGCTGGCCTGGAACTTGCTATGGAGACCAGGCTGGCCTGGAACTCACAGATCCGACTGCCTCTGCCTCCCGAGTGCTGGGATTCAAGTCAAGTGCCACCTCACTTGGCACACATTTTTACTTTTTTTTTTTTTTTTTTTTTNCTGCACCTCTGCCGAGCACCCACCTCTGAGGGATCCCCCGTCTGCACCTCTGCCGAGCACCCACCTCTGAGGGATCCCCCGTCTGCACCTCTGCCGAGCACCCACCTCTGAGGGATCCCCCGTCTGCACCTCTGCCGAGCACCCACCTCTGAGGGATCCCCCGTCTGCACCTCTGCCGAGCACCCACCTCTGAGGGATCCCCCGTCTGCACCTCTGCCGAGCACCCACCTCTGAGGGATCCCCCGTCTGCACCTCTGCCGAGCACCCACCTCTGAGGGATCCCCCGTCTGCACCTCTGCCGAGCACCCACCTCTGAGGGATCCCCCGTCTGCACCTCTGCCGAGCACCCACCTCTGAGGGATCCCCCGTCTGCACCTCTGCCGAGCACCCACCTCTGAGGGATCCCCCGTCTGCACCTCTGCCGAGCACCCACCTCTGAGGGATCCCCCGTCTGCACCTCTGCCGAGCACCCACCTCTGAGGGATCCCCCGTCTGCACCTCTGCCGAGCACCCACCTCTGAGGGATCCCCCGTCTGCACCTCTGCCGAGCACCCACCTCTGAGGGATCCCCCGTCTGCACCTCTGCCGAGCACCCACCTCTGAGGGATCCCCCGTCTGCACCTCTGCCGAGCACCCACCTCTGAGGGATCCCCCGTCTGCACCTCTGCCGAGCACCCACCTCTGAGGGATCCCCCGTCTGCACCTCTGCCGAGCACCCACCTCTGAGGGATCCCCCGTCTGCACCTCTGCCGAGCACCCACCTCTGAGGGATCCCCCGTCTGCACCTCTGCCGAGCACCCACCTCTGAGGGATCCCCCGTCTGCACCTCTGCCGAGCACCCACCTCTGAGGGATCCCCCGTCTGCACCTCTGCCGAGCACCCACCTCTGAGGGATCCCCCGTCTGCACCTCTGCCGAGCACCCACCTCTGAGGGATCCCCCGTCTGCACCTCTGCCGAGCACCCACCTCTGAGGGATCCCCCGTCTGCACCTCTGCCGAGCACCCACCTCTGAGGGATCCCCCGTCTGCACCTCTGCCGAGCACCCACCTCTGAGGGATCCCCCGTCTGCACCTCTGCCGAGCACCCACCTCTGAGGGATCCCCCGTCTGCACCTCTGCCGAGCACCCACCTCTGAGGGATCCCCCGTCTGCACCTCTGCCGAGCACCCACCTCTGAGGGATCTCCTGTCTGTACCTCTGTCGAGCACCTACCTCTGAGGGATCTCCTGAACCACCTGCCCTTGTCCGGAGCCGGTGGCTTCACAGGTTTTTCTAAGGACAGAACAGAAGTTGTTTCTCCTGAGTGTGATGATTCTGTCACTGCTGGGAGTCTCGGGCTCCAGGTCTGGCTGCTGAGGACGGGATCCACCCCCGTCATCTTGATGGTGGTCACCTGAAATGATCCATAATGACTCATTTCTTGTATTTTATGATTTATTTCTACTTTACGGATATGTGTATTTGCACGTGCACAGGTGCACCCTGCCATGCAATGCCCAAGGCAGTCAGAAGAGGGCGGTAGATCCCCTGGAACTGGAGTTACACACAGTTGGCAGCCACCCTGTGGGTGCTGGGACGGGACATGGGTCCTCTGACCTGTGCAGCCGGCTCTCTGGCCACCATATTCGTTTTTGAGCTCAATAGCTATAGAGTCAACTTGACACACCTGGGCTGAGGGAGCCTCAGTTGGCGAGTTGCGTCCATTGAACTGGCCCAATGTCTGTGGAGTATTTTCTTCATTGTTGGGTGATGTGGGAGGGCCCAGCCTACTGCCACCCCTGGGCAGGTTGTTGTGTTTGTATAGGAAAGCAGGCTGGGCATGGGCCAAGGGACCAAGCCAGTGAGCAGCGCTCCTCCATGGCCTGTGCCAGCTCCTGCCTCCAGGTTCCTGCCCTTAGTTCCTACCTAGGGCTCCCTCAGTGAACTGAGAATAAACCCTTTCTTCTCAGGTTGGTGTTGGTCAGAATGTTTTGTCACAGCAATGGAAAGGAAACTAGAACAGGCCAAAAGACAAGTTGTGTTTGTCTCCTGGGAGCACAGTAAAGGAAGGTGGGGTCTTACCCAGGAAGGCCTGGTTGCTGCACGTCACCTCCGTCACCTCCGCGTGTCTGGGATCCCTCTGCAGCGGCTCCAGCAGCGTCGCAGCCACTTCCTTTGATACCTCGGAGCCCTAGAATGTCCCACGTATTCATGTCAGCAAGGTACATCCTCTCCCTACACGAAAAGCCCATCAGCTAGGCATAGCGGAACTAAGAAGCTGAGGCAGGAGGATTGTGAGTTTTGAGTCAGCCTGAGAAAATTAGACTTCCAGAAGCAAAAAGAAAACAAGGGGCGCCAGTACTTGGCCCAGAGCCTGTTCCTTAGAACATTCTGGCGTCAGGGCAGTGTGGTTGCCCCCACATGCTCCAGGTGTCACCCCACTTTCCCCGCCCTGACCTTTCCCCGCCCTGTTTGACCCTCACCACTGAACAGAGCTCTTTCTATCCAGGTTATCCGACCCTGTGTGCCTCACTGATAGAAACTTCTTGAAATCCAGCCCTGCTACAATTCCTATTGCCACATGGGCTCTGCGGCCAGAGATCCCTGTCTTTGTCCACAGCCCCTTGTCCTCACCCCTAATCCTCCCAGTAATTTATTCCTGTACTCCGGGCTAGCTTTGAATTCAGCGAAATTCCCGTCTCCGTTACCCCAGTCCTGGGAGGCCAGGCAAGTTCGATTTTCCCTGGGGTCCAGCTTTCTGTTTCCCGGTTCCATCCCTTTGTCTTCCACCGCCCCTCCCCCAGTCTCTTCCGACCCGCAGTGACCCTCTTCCCTCCGGGTCTGGCCACTCACCATCTTCCAAGCATTCGGGGCCAGTGCTGGGCACCGTGCGGAGATTGACAGCTGCAGCTGCAGCTGCCCCCGCCCCGCCCCCAGGCCCTGATTGGACCGAGCCGGGGCCTCATTGCCGCAGGTACTGGAGCGCGGAGCCGCTCACTGGGCGCACGACCTGATTGGACGGCTCCCCTAGTACCCGCCCCCTGGCGACTGAGTGACAGCCGCGGCATCACCAGCTCGGGTCCGCATGGAAGGCCTGGCAGCGTGGGAGGGCTCTGCGGCTTTGTGGCACCTGGTCCTCGGAGGAGCCTGGCCAGAGCAGGAACAGAACAGGGTGGACAGGCCTGCAGGGTCAGAGGGCAGCCTCGGGCCTCAGAACGAGCCGTTTGACTTTAATGGCAGGGCCAGAGCTTGTAGTAGGCAGAGCGCTCTTGATTCCATCCCCAGCAACCTCAGGACATGTACAATGCTGGGTGGTCATCCCCGCGCAGGTCGGGGAGGCAGGAGCCTTGAGACTTGGATTACACAGTGACATCACTTCTCAGACTACCTAGTGTTAGTCTGAGAAGTTCCCACAGACAAATAAGAGACCACAGGTTTAGGATCTCCGGGATAAAGTTTACTTCAGGGTAGCTGGGGCTAGGCTCTGGGGAAGACAGCCAGCACTGAATGGCATCTGCCTGATAATTTTTTTTTTTTGCTCTTTTTGAGGCAGGGTCTCCCTGTAGCCCCAGCTGTCCTGGAACTCACTCTGTAGACCAGGCTGGCCTTGAACTCACAAAGATCCGCCTGCCTCTGCCTCCCAAGTGCTAGGATCAAAGGCGTGCACCACCACGCCCGGCTTGGCTTGGTAATGTAAGGGAAAAGGTGGGAAAGGGATTCAATGAGAGTGGGGGCGGGTAGTGAACTTAGCAGAAGTCTCTGGCTTTTCATTTTTATTTATTTATTTATTTACTTATTGTATGTGTATGAATGTACTGTCTGCATGTGCACCCGTGTCGTGCAATGCCACTGTGACACTGCGTACAGCGCTGTAGCGCACTCGGACCCAATGTTAAAGCCAGGACTTCCGTCGTGCTCTAATGACTCCCTTTGGGATCCATCCACCGCTCGCGCTGCGGGCTGGCAATCCGGAAGTGCACCTTTGCCCTTTGACCCCGACCTCCACCTTTGAACCTCCCGTCTGCAGGCGTCACCGCCCCGGGGCAGAGGATACGCGGTGCGGGCCACCGTGCGCCGAGCAAAAACTGCAGTGGGAGCAGGGACGCCGCCCAGACAGCTACTCTGGCGGCACGCCGCCAAGCTGCTTTCGGTTCCCTTCAACTTCTGGTCTATAAACTTCCGGTTCTAGTTTCAGCGTCAGGTTCGGATAACTTTAAACTTCCGGATTTCCATCGCCTTAACCTCCGGTTTACGGTCCCAATAACTTCCGTTTTAGTAGCTTACCAGGAAACGGAAGTCGGCGCTGCTCAGAGATTTGCGATTGGAGCATAGATGCCGCTAATCCCGCCTCTGGTCGAGGGCGATTAGATCGTGATTCGGAGCCCGCTTCCTCGTAGACCTGTTTCAGAAAGCAGCGGAGCCGGGCGTGGTGGCGCACGCCTTTAATCCTAGCACTTGGGAGGCAGAGGCAGGCGGATCTTTGTGAGTTCAAGGCCAGCCTGGTCTACAGAGCGTGTTCAGGACAGCTGGGAGGCTAACAGGGAGACCCTGTCTCGAAAAGACAAAACCAAAACAAAACAGTATGACTAACGTTGGGCTTTTTTTTTTTTTTTCTTGCTATATAAGCTTTCTTTTTCCTTTTTTTCCTTTTATTTGGGGGGAGGTGACTTTTTGAAACAGGTTCTCTCTGTGGCTCCTTTGAGTGCTTGCATGTAGGCAAGTGCACCCGCGTCCTGCTGTGCCCACAGAGGCCAGAAGGCGGTGCTGGATCCCCTGGTACTGGAGATACGGCCCGCCATACTGACCCCTTGTGGGTGCTGGGAACCCAACCTGGGTCCTCCGCAAGAGCAGCAGTGTTGTGAGCCCCCTCTCCCGCCCTATGTTATTGTTTTGATTCATGGTCTTGCTGTGCAGCTCAGGCTGGCCTAGAAATCACTATGTATCCCAAGCTGATTTCCACCTCCAGAATGCTGGGAGGCAGGAACCTGCCTCCTCCCGTTTCTGCAGGGGAGGACGGATGGAGGGAGGGTAGCGCGCTGCTCCGGGAGCCCACTTCCTCCTTCCTCTCGCCTCCTCAGCCCCTGGTTCCTTCACTTGAGCAAGGCGGTGTGATGCTCCGCGCTGTCCAGCAGGGGGAGACCGCGCCTGCTGCTCCTCCTGCCAGTCTGGCAATTCTACAAACCTGTTCCTGTTCAGGCATTGTCTCCTCGTAGCCAGGACTGTCCTGGAACTCAGTACGTAGCTATGCTGGCCTCGAACTCACAAAGATGTGCCTGGTTCTGCCTCCTGAGTGCTGGGACTGAAGGTGTGGGGCAGCATATATATATATATATATCTATATATATCTATATATATATTTTTTTTTAATTTTATTTATTTCTGTATGTGTATGAATGTACTGTCTGCATGCAAGTTTGTGCACCCGTGTCGTGCAATGCCGCGGAGGTCAGAAGAGGGTATCGGATTCCCCTGGAACTGGAGTTCTCCTGAAATTGGAGTTTCAGACAGTTCTCAGCCGCCATGTGGGTGCTGGGGATCGAACCCGGGTCCTCTGTAAGAGCGGTCGGCGCTCTTAACCGCTAGGCCATCTCTCCAGCACCGGAAAAATATATATTTAAAAAAAATTTTTTTAATTAATTTTATTTATTTCTGTATGTGTATGAATGTACTGTCTGCATGCAAGTTTGTGCACCCGTGTCCTGCAATGCCGCGTAGGTCAGAAGAGGGTATCGGATTCCCCTGGAACTGGAGTTCTCCTGTAATTGGAGTTTCAGACAGTTCTTGGCCGCCATGTGGGTGCTGGGGATCGAACCCAGGTCCTCTGTAAGAGCGGTCGGCGCTCTTAACCGCTAGGCCATCTCTCCAGCCCCCCGGAAAATATATTTTAAAATATTTATTTGTTCTTTCATTCATTCGTTTTAGTTTATCAATGTTCTCTGCCACCGCCGGATCCTGCGAACTGCCATTCTGACTCCACCTCCAGGTTCTATTAGCCCACAGTGAAGTGGTGACACTGCAGTTCCTGTGAGGGGATTTGAGTCCAGGCTCCTTAGGAGGGCACTCTGATCTGGTACTGGGAATCTGGTCGAAATTCCATGGCCCAGAAAGTTCCAGGCCAAGGGGGAAGCCTGCTGATGCTCTAGGGGAGGGAACAGCTCCCCATCTGTCTAGCACAAGCCACACCAGGGCAGGGCTGCAGCAGAAGGCAAGGAGGCTCTCTGGCTCCCTTCACTGGCACAGACCTTCCTCGCACAGCCCAGGCCACCCGCCCAGGGATGCCCACAGGGGCACTGCACACATGTGGTGCACTTATATACATGCAGGACAAACACCCATACATGTAAAATAAAATAAATATTTATTTTTTTAAGAACGTCATGAAGTTGAGCTGTCTGACATACAGGGAGAAGACTGAGTGAATTGGAAAGGAAAGCGTGTAGTTATCATATTTGCATGTGTGCATGCATGAAAATCGTGTTTTAAAATGTTTGTTTTTCATTTATTATGATTTATTTATTTATCTTTTTCAGTGTCTACCTGTAGCCCCAGCTGGCCTGGAGCTCAGTATGTAGACCAGGCTGGCCTTGAACTCACAGGTATCTGCCTGTGTCTGCCTCTAGAGTGGTCTCATTAGAGATCTGCACCACCACCCCCCAACCTGAAAAAAATCGTTTAAACTACTGTTATTTTACGTGTGTGAGTGTTCTGCCTGCCTGTAAGTGCTCCACATGAGTGCAATGCCCATGGAGGCCAGTGGAGGGCATCAGATTCCCTTGAACTGGGGTTAAGGGCAGAGCCCAACTGTGGCTGCTGGGAAGCCGGCTCCTGCCATGGGCCCTCTGCAAGAGCAGCCAGTGCTCTGCTGGGCCTTCTCTCTAACCACGTGTGAAATTCAGAAGAATATAAAATAAGAAAAGAACGAAAGACTGGAGAGTTGGCTCAGTGGTTAGGAGCACTATATGAGCTGGGCATGGTGGTGCTTGCCTTTAATCCCAGCACTCAGGAGGTAGAGTTTGGTGGATCTCTGTGAGTTCAAGGCCAGCCTGGTCTACAGAGCGAGCTCCAGGACAGCTGGTACTAAAAGGGAGACCCTGCCTCAAAAATACCAAAAAAAAAAAAAAGAAAAAAATAAGAGCACTGTATGGTATTGCAGAGGACCTGAGTTCTTTTTTTTTTTTTTTTTNAAAAAAAAAAAAAAGAAAAAAATAAGAGCACTGTATGGTATTGCAGAGGACCTGAGTTCTTTTTTTTTTTCTTTTTGTCTTTTTGAGACGGGGTCTCCCTGTAGCCCCAGGTGTCCTGGAACTCACTCTGTAGACCAAGCTGGCCTTGAACTCACAAAGATCCACCTGCCTCTGCCTCCCATGTGCTAGGATTAAAGGTGTGCGCCACCACGCCCAGCAGGACCTGAGTTCAGTTCACAGCACCATCATGGCAGCTAATAACCGTTTGTAACTCCAGTTCCAGGGGATCTGACCCCCTATTCTGACCTCCTATTCTGATCTCCCTGGGCATTGCACAATACAACATGGGTGCACTTACATACATGCAGGAAATACATGCATACACATTCCATGTACATTGCATGTATAACCAATTAAATAGATAAATGAAGAAAGTAAGAATTATAAAAAAAAAAAAAAAAGTATTAAGACCAGGCATGGTCCAGGCATGATGGTGCATGCCTTTAGTCCCATGGCTCAGGAGGCAGAGGCAGATGGATCTCTGTGAGATGGAGGCAGCCTGGGCTACATCATGAGTTCCAGGCCAGCTGAGGCTACACACAGGAGACCCTGTGTGTTTGGAGGTGCTGAGTGGCACAGGCCAGGCCTGGAAAACACCAAATATAAAAAGCATCTTTGGCCGGCCCTGGTGGCGCATGCCTTTAATCCTAGCACTCTGGAGGCAAAGGCAGGCAGATCTTTGTGAATTCAAGGCCAGCCTGGTCTACAGAGTGAGTTCCAGGCCAGCTGGGGCTACAGGGAGACCCTGTCTCAAAAAAGACCAAAAAATAAAAATAAAAAAATAAAAAGCATCTTTGGGATATTTTGGACTTTTTGAGTGTCGCTTGTCCTCAGCTGGCCTGGATCTTACAATGTAGACTGGGATAGCCTCAATCTCACAGAGTTCTTCCTGCCTCTGCCTCCTGAGTGCTTGGGTTAAAGTGGCATTTTGAGGTGACTTAAAATTTTGTAAAATTAGGGCTGGAGAGTTGGCTCAGCAGTTGAGAGCACAGCTGCTCCTGCAGAGGACTGGGGTTCAGTTCCCAGCACCCACATGGCTGGTGACAACCATCCATAACTCCAGTTCTGGGGTATCTGACACCTTCTGCCCTCCGTGGACACTGGATGACACAGGTGCACCTACCTACATGCGGGCAATGCACTCAGATGGATGAAATAAAAGTAGTTTTTTTTTAATTTGCAAAATTTGGGGGCGGAGAAAAGATCACACAATTTAATGAGATGCATAGAGTTGAAGTCCGCACAGCATGCTGGGAGCCATGACATCATCTTCTGTAAACTAACTCATTTCCAGTTGTCCTAATGGGTGGGGCCGCTGGATAGTGAGAAAAGCCTTGTGAGGGAATGAAGAGACTTCAGCCTGTGTGGCCCCAGCTCTTCAATTATGTCCTGACTGGAATGAATGATCCTGGCTGGGGACACATCAGTTTTGAACTCTTGCCTAGCTTGTGCAATGGGGTGCATCCAGGCTCTGAAAAACATCTCTGGGCTGGAGAGATGGCTCAGCGGTTAAGAGGCCGACTGCTCTTGCAGAGGACCCAGGTTCAATTCCCAGCACCCACATGGTGGCTAAGAACCGTCTTTAACTCCAGTTCCAGGGGAATCTGACGCCCTTTTCTGACCTGCACAGCATTGCACAACACGGGTGCACCAACCTACATGCAGACAGTACACTCATACACATAAAAAAAAAACCCCTCCATATATTATTTATTTATTTATGCATATGAATACACACATGTATGTATATTTATTGTTATTGTCTTTTTTTGAGGCAATCTCTCCCTGCAGCCCCAGCTGTCCACCAACTCACTACATAGTCCAGGCTGCCCTTGAACTCACAGAGATCCACCTGCCTCTTAACTGCTAGGCCATCTCTCCAGCCTCCAAAACACCTCTATAGTAAGGGACGCTGGAGTTACAGGGATGGATGAGAGCATTCTAGTTAAGATTTTTTTTTTTAATTTTGTTACATTTATGGAGATTAGAGGACAACTCGGCACAGGTTCTGGACTTACCATATGGGTCCTGGGGATCAAACTCAGTCCCCAGTTGTAGCTGCAAGCCCCATGCCTGCTGAGCCATCTTGCCCCTTTTTTTTTTTGAGATAGGCTCTCACTATGCGGCCCAGGCTGGCCTCAAACTCAACACAATTCTCCTCCCTCCGAGTCTGGAGTGATGAGATTCCAGACTTGTGGTACCAGGATTTAGTTTCTTCTGGGAGTTTCCTAGTGAACAGGATACCCCTGCCCCCGAATCACCTACTTTCTAGCCTAGAACCCAGGAAGAGGCTGTCATTTAGAAATCGTGNTTTTTATTTCCCCCAAATCAAGTTTTAAACAAAAGTCTGAAGAGTGCACTCCAGAATCCTCTATGGTTCTGCCTGAGACTGGTACTGAGTTTGGGGGACAGGGTTCTGGTTGGTGATCACAGTGCTGACCTGCCCAGGTCTTCAGATAGCTGAGCAGTGACATCAAGGCAAGAGGAGTTACTCAAGTCACAAGCCTGGAAAGGTCCAAAATCAGACGCATTAAATTGCGGTCCAACCAGACTCCCAAACCCCTATGTGCCCAACAAACTAGGCTGCCCTAACCCTGCACACAGGTGCTGCGGTGGAGCCTTCTAGACCCTGAAGTCAATTTAGTACATAGGAAACCAGCCCGCGCGCTCCTACCATGCTGAGCCACACAACCCAGCCCCTCACTGGGGTTCTAGCCTGTCACTCCACCCTGAGCCACACCCCAGCCACCTCCATTTGGATTTTCTAGCTGTCACTCCCTACCGAGTGCTAAAATGCCAAGCCTCTACGAGTGGTGAGGAAGGAAACTTCAACGTTCTGTTGAAGAGACACCCATACGGAAGCACCGGCACTGATCTTTTACACGAGTGTTAATTCTACGGGTAATTGCGCAATGCTTATTTGCAAAAGGCCTGGCCGGCCATCCTTCCCAGGGAGCCAGGCATTTATTGTTCCTGCCACCTAGCAGCACAATTACCCTGTGAGTATGCATATCGAAGGGCGCGCTCCAGACCTATGGGAAATTTTTGTGAACTCCCTGCAACTTGGAGGTCCCATGGGCTTATGCTGACACGCTCCAGGCCAAAACCTGGGCTACAGAATAACGTTCAGTCTCAAAAATAAAAATGAAGCTAGGTGTTGGTGGCACACCCACTTAATTCACAGCACTCAAAGGGAAGAAGGCAGGCAGCGCATTTTGCGAGTAAGTAGAGCAAGGTTCGAAAAGAGGAGCCAGCCCTGGGTTACAGGGAGAGCCTGTCTCAAAAGACAAAATGAAGCGCCCGGGGTGAGAGTGGCAACGACCATTACATCCTAGCATTGGGAGGCAGAGCAAGGCGATCTTTGTGAGTTCAAAGGCCAGCCTGGTCTCCAAGTGAGTTCCAGGAAACAGCTGGGGATAGAGGGAGACCCTGTCTCAAAAGACAAAAAAAAAAAAAAAAAAGACACACAATGAAAAGAAAAAACAAAACTACTCGAATTTCACTGAAAACCAAGACGGTCCTTTACTGGAGGATCACGAGAAGCAGTCCACCGACCCTGCCCTAGGGCTTATATCACACACACCACAGCTTCATTGCGCTAGGATGGCCCACAATACGAGATAGTGGCGAGGCCTGAGAGTGCTGGAAAAGACCTATCATAATTGGGGAAGATTCTCCAAGTCACAATGGCCTGTCAAGTCCTGCTGGGGAAAGTGTAGGGATGTTGGAGCTAGCATTCTCCTTGCAGGCCTCAGACCCTCTGCCTTCGGACTCAGTCTCCCCAAGAACTGAGCCAAGCACCCTTCTCTTCCCACTTGAGATGCAGGGAGAGGGCACTGGGAACCATGCACTCCCTGGGAGCAGTCAGAAGCGGGGAGCCCAGAGAACATCACCAAACCCTTTCTCTGAAAGCCATAGGCCAACCTTAGGGTTTTGAAGTGCAGGTAGGAGTCTGACAAGTGTGCTACATAACCACCCATCCTGCAGTCACTCACCGAGTCAGTTCGGTACCCCTCAATTCCCCTGAGGAGCCTCGGGGACACCCCCCAAACCTCGCAACGCCTGCCAATGCGGACACGGAAAGGGATAGGGTATAGGAGGTGGGCGCCAGAAGAGCGGACGCGAGTGAATAGAAAGGATGGTACCTGTTTTGCGCGCTCGAGATGCCAGAGTCCGCGGGGGACGTGCGTATAGAGGTAAAAGGCCAGAGGTCAAGGGGAGTGTCTTGAGTCTAGCATTTGCCGCTCCAGTCAACGGCTAAGTATCTGGGCCCGGCACTCCACAGTCCTGGGAACTACCTTTTGCGAGCGACCCTCGCGGGATGCGCTGGGGAGGGGAGCGAGCCCAGGGCGCGCGCGCCCCCACACCGAGCCCACCTGCCAAGCCCCGCCAGGGTCCCATTAACGCGCAATGGCGGCAGGCATGCAGTCACAGCACTTGAGCACTCAACGCGCTTACGGGTGGGTGTAGCCCCTCGCACGAGTCATCCCCAGCCCAATTCACAGACAAGGCACACTAGATGATCAGACACGATTAGAGCACGCGAATACAAGGGTTTTTTTTAGGCGATTGCGTACAATCCCCACGTGTCATACTCACAGAAGTTTAGCTTTTAGCTGTTTTCTCTACAATCAGGAGCGGCGCGCGTACCCCGAGGGGCGCTTTGAAAATTCTTCACAAGCGCAACTAAGAATATATCAGCCCAGGCAGTCCTGAGAGAAGAGGGGTCGAGTTTAGCAGCACAATTCCCGGCCTTGTTTTACCAGATGAAGAACTCCTCACACAAGAAAGCGTACACTGGGACTCCCATACAAGGGGCAGCGCACGAATAGAGCATCACAGGGCTTGAGTTGATTCATGGTCTGTAGATTCAGACTCTAATTCTGTGAAAAGCCTACTGGGCGATTCAGGGCCATGACCACAGAGCTTCACACAAGATAGGGCAGGGCGTCCAAGAGCGCGAGGTCGGCCGAATATCGGCACGGCTGTTCAAACTCTCACATGCTTAGAGAGATGGGGAGCGAGTGGTCCTGCACCCTTAACGGTTGTCCCTTGTTAGAATGGTCCTGCACAGGGCCACTCATTGACACAAATAGACTCTCGGGTCTTTGAGTTTGAATTCACACAAACACATGAAGCTTAAGTTAATATAATAATATATATATAAGTCTTTTAGGAGAAGATCTCCCTGTAAGGGTCCAGGGTGCAGCTGCCTTGGACACTAACAGGAGATCTCCCTGCCTCTGCCTCCAGAGTCTTGGTTATTAGGTGTGTGTGCCACCATAACCTAGAGTGCCCCTCCAAAGGAGTTTGTAGTTTTTAAAAAATGTATTTTTGTTGGGCTGGAGAGATAGGCCTAGCGGTTAGAGACACCAACTGCTCTTGCACCAGGGACCCGGGTTCCTCCAAGGCACCCTGGCAGGCGAGACGCTGAACTCATCACCAGATTGCGCGATTTGACTCCGGCGCACTGAACCGTCTTGGAGCGGCTACGCAGCGCCCTTGTCTGCGCACCACATCACGGGACCAACTATCAGACAGTACATCATCATACATAACAAAAATAATTTTAAAAATGGTTATTTTTCTGCTCGGGCATGGTGTGGCGCACGGCCTTTAAAACCAGCACGAGAGGCAGGTGATCTCTGTGAGGTTCAAGGCCAGCTGGACTATCACAGTAGTCAGTTCGTGGACAGCTGGGGCTACAGGGAGAGATTGCCAACGCAAAAAAGAACAGCAACAACAAATATAGAATAGTGTGTGTGTGTGGTGTGTGTGTGTGGGTGTGTGTGTAACCACTTAAAGTTGGGATATTTCTATCTGCTTTGCCTTGGAATCAGGGTGGGGTGCCCAGGGAGTGTGCAATTTTTGAGTTAGAAAAGTCCCGAGAAGTCCTCAGATTAAGGATTTTTCTCAGGGCAAAATGAGGCTTTTCCAGAGTTGAGCCTCACAGGCCTATTGTCCCTGAAGCCTTAACACAAGGCAGGTGTGTTGCTCCACAGGATTCTAGGGAAAAGGGAATCAGAAAACTCAGGGCATGGCTCAGGTAGAGTGACAAGCCTAGAACCCCTGCAAGGGGCTGGGGGCGTGCTCAGGTAGAATGACAGCCTAGGATCCCAGTGAGGGGCTGGGGGCAATGGCTCAGGTAGAGTGACAGCCTAAATCCCGGTGAGGGGCTGGGGGGCGTGGCTCAGGTAGATGTGACAGCCTAGAATCACCCAGTTGAGGGGCTGGGGCGTGGCCTAGTTAGAGTGACAAGCCTAGGAATCCCAGTGAGGGGCTGGGGGTGTGGCTCAGGTAGAGTGACAGCCTAGGATCCCCAGTGAGGTGGGTTGGGGGTGTGGCTCAGGTAAGATGACAGCCTATGATCCCCAGTGAGGGGCTGGGGGCTTGCCTCAGGTAGGATGACAGCCTAGGGATCCCCCAACCACCCACCCACCCCACCCCACCCCCCCACCACCCCCCCCCCCACCCCACCCCCCCACCCACGCACCACACACCCCACCCCCACCGCCCCTGAGGGGCTGGGGGCAGTTCTTGCGTGCTTCCTCTAGAAGAGTACTTGGATTCTATCCCAGCATGTAAAAGGTCAAACACTCCCCGAAATCCCAACCTCATGAAGTAGAGAGACCTGGGTTTCCTGCTCGGCTTGAGCACTGCACTCTAAGCCCCCATCAACTCTTTCACACTCAGTATCACTGAGGCTGTGACAAACAGCTAGAATCCAGAGTTTTTTAAATAACAGAAAGTTTTCTCCTTAGGGTTCTGAGATGTGTCCAGGGATGAGGCCCTCTGTAGACACGGGGTCCTTATGATCGCTCCCAGGCTCTAGTGGAAGACCCCTGAGCCACCACACCCAGGCTGGTATGTGTGTGAGGGCAACATTTTTCTGTGTGTCTGTACCTCAAGTTTCCCCTTGGTCTATGAGGACACTTATCCCTGAACTTAGAGGACACCCAAAGACGCTGCTTCTGTCATTATGTGTAGAAAGACACGATTTCTTTTTTAAAGATGTTTTTTAATTTAATTTTAATTTCTGTATGTTAATGAATGTATGTCTGCAATTGCAAGTCTGTGCAACCCGTGTCGTGCAACGCCGGAGCGAAGCAAAGAGGGTCTCGGATCCCCAGAACTGGAGTTCTCCTGAATGGGAGTTTCAGACGGTTTTCAGCCGCAATGTGGGTGCTGGGGATCAGAACCCGGTCCTCTGCTAAGAGCGGTTCGGTGGCGCCCTCTTAACCGCTAGGTCATCCCTCTCCAGCCCCGAAAGAGCCTGCAGAGTGGACGAGGGACCCCAGCTCAAAGTGGCCGTCCCTTCCAGACCCCTTCAGCGTACATGCGCACCTGCCTGCTGTCCCCGGACAGTAGGACGCTGCTCGCAGGTGGAGAGAACCTGCCAGCTGTGAGTGTCTGGGACCTGGCGGCGCCTTCCCTCTACGTGAAGTACCAGCTGCCTTGTGAGGGACTGTCCTGCCAGGCACTGGCCGTCAGCTTGGAGGACAACCAGGCCTTCGCTGGCTGCAAGAATGGTACCATCAGGATGTGGGACCTGCGCAGTCAGAAAGTTGTCAGGTGAGGACAGCAGCCCTGCCCCCTCACTGGGATCCTAGGCTGTCACTCCACCTAAGCCACGCCCCCAGCCCCTCACTGGGATTCTGGGCTGTCACTCTACCTGAGCCACGCCCCCAGCCCCCTCACTGGGATCCTAGGCTGTCACTCCACCTAAGCCACGCCCCCAGCCGCTCACTGGGACTCTAGGCTGTCACTCTACCTGAGCCACGCCCCTAGCCCCTCACTGGGATTCTGGGCTGTCACTCCACCTAAGCCACGCCCCCAGCCCCTCACTGGGGATCCTAGGCTGTCACTCTACCTGAGCCACGCCCCCAGCCCCTCACTGGGGATTCCAGGCTGTCACTCTACCTGAGCCACGCCCCCAGTCCCTCACTGGGATTCTAGGCTGTCACTCCACCTAAGCCACGCCCCCAGCCCATCACTGGGATTCTGGGCTGTCACTCTACCTGAGCCACGCCCCCAGCCCCTCACTGGGATTCTGGGCTGTCACTCTACCTGAGCCACGCCCCCAGCCCCTCACTGGGATTCTAGGCTGTCACTCTACCTGAGCCACGCCCCCAGCCCCTCACCGGGATTCTAGGCTGTCACTCTACCTGAGCCATGCCCCCAGCCCCTCACTGGGATCCTAGGCTGTCATTCTACCTGAGCCACGCCCCCAGCCCCTTGCAGGGGTTCTAGGCTGTCACTCTACCTGAGCCATGCCCTGAGTTTTCTGATTCCCTTTTCCCTAGAATCCTGTGGAGCAACACACCTGCCTTGTGTTAAGGCTTCAGGGACAATAGGCCTGTGAGGCTCAACTCTGGAAAAGCCTCATTTTGCCCTGAGAAAAATCCTTAATCTGAGGACTTCTCGGGACTTTTCTAACTCAAAAATTGCACACTCCCTGGGCACCCCACCCTGATTCCAAGGCAAAGCAGAAGAAAATATCCCAACTTTTAAGGGTTACACACACACACACACACACACACACACATATCTATATTTGTTGTTGCTGTCTTTTTTGAGGCAATCTCTCCCTGTAGCCCCAGCTGTCCACGAACTGACTACTGTAGTCCAGGCTGGCCTTGAACTCACAGAGATCCACCTGCCTCTTCGTGCTGGTTTTAAAGGCGTGCGCCACCATGCCCAGCAGAAAAATACATTTTTAAAATTTATTTTTGTATGTATATGAATGTACTGTCTGAATGTAGTTTGGTGCACCCGGGTCGTGCAGTGCCGCGGAGGTCAGAAGAGGGCGTCGGATTCCCCTGGAACTGGAGTCAAAGACGGTTCTCAGCCGCCATGTGGGTGCTGGGGATGGAACCCGGGTCCTCTGCAAGAGCAGTTGGTGCTCTTAACCGCTAGGCTATCTCTCCAGCCCACAAAAATACATTTTTAAAAATACAACTTTTGGAGGGGCGTGGTATGGTGGCACACACCGTTAATCCCAGCACTCTGGAGGCAGAGGCAGGGAGATCTCCGTTAGTTCAAGGCCAGCTGGACCTACAGGGAGACCCTGTCTCTAAAAGACTTATTTATTTATTTATTTATTTATTTATTTATTTATTTGTGTGTGTCTGTGTGCCTGTGGAGGTCAGAGGACAACCTGTAGGTGCCAGGACTCCCCTTTCTACATGTGGGTTCAGGGGATGCGACTCAGCCCACCATCACCTGCTGAGCCCTGTGGTCATCCCCCAATGCCCAGGCTTTTCACCAAATACTTGATCAGACTTCACTCAGCCCTGTGCCAGGCTCTCCGAGGGGATCCCAGTCCTTTCTGGGTTCCAGTAAACAAGGCGGGAATGCTGCAACCTGCCCTTCTCAGGCCTGGGAATTCAGGGGTTAATTTAAGACCTGGGCGTCCTTGATTGACAGACCAGCTAAACCTCTGAATGAGTTGACCAATGAAAAACCGCATTCGCTGCCCACGTGCGCACATGGCTTCGTAATTGGCTGATGCTTCCAGGGGCCGCCCACAGAAGGCTGAGCCCACGTGCACCTGCCGCCCCGGTTAATTGGGGACCCTGCGGGCTTGCAGGTGGCTGGGGGCGGGGCCTGGGCGGGCGACCAGGGTCAAAAGTCCCAAGGAGGAGGGGGCAATCGGCTCCTGGCCTGAACTTCCCTGACCTCTGGCTTTCTCTAGACTCCCCCGCGGACTCTGCATCCACTGGGTACTGCGTGGGGCCTGCCACCTTGGAGCCTGGGGCTGGGGTGTCCCCGAGGCTCCTCAGGGGAATTGAGGGGTACCGAACTGACTCGGTGAGTGACTGCAGGATGGGTGGTTATGTAGCACACTTGTCAGACTCCTACCTGCACTTCAAAACCCTAAGGTTGGCCTATGGCTTTCAGAGAGAGAGTGTTTGGTGATGTTCTCTGGGCTCCCCGCTTCTGACTGCTCCCAGGGAGTGCATGGTTCCCAGTGCCCTCTCCCTGCATCTCAAGTGGGAAGAGAAGGGTGCTTGGCTCAGTTCTTGGGGAGACTGAGTCCGAAGGCAGAGGGTCTGAGGCCTGCAAGGAGAATGCTAGCTCCAACATCCCTACACTTTCCCCAGCAGGACTTGACAGGCCATTGTGACTTGGAGAATCTTCCCCAAGATGACTTCTCAGCCCCAGGCCCGCCCCATGGGGCCCAACAATGAAGCTATGGTGAGAAAGCCCTGGGCAGGGAGGGACTGCTTCTCCGGGATCCTTCATAAGGACTTTGGTTTTCAGAGTAGTTTTGTTTTTTTCTTTTCATTTTGTCTTTTTTTTTTTTTTTTTTTTTTTTTTTTTTTTTGTGTTTTCCTTTTTTCTCTTCTTTT
>VZQC01004073.1:1250135-1319996 GCA_009823505.1 Rhizomys pruinosus | reverse complement strand
TTTCAAGTGCTGGGATTAAAGACATACAGCAGTATGCCAGGCTCAGTGTTTGTTTTCACTGTTCTTTGGGGGCAGGATTTGGGGTGACCATACTGTTCCCCAGATAGAAGAGGAATAGCAGGTGCACATGGCAGCCAGGATGGGGGAATTTTTTTACGTGTATGCATGTTCTGTCTTCATGTAGGTCTGTGCACCTGTATCATGCAATGCTGCGGAGGTCAGAAGAGGGTGTAGGATTCCCCTGGAACTGGAGTTAAGACAGTTCTCAGCCACCATGTGGGTGCTGGGGATCGAACCCGGGTCCTCTCCAAGAGCAGTCGGCTCTCTTGACCACTAGGCCATCTCTCCAACCCAGGACAGGGAACTTTCTGGAACTCAGACCTCCAAATGTTGCTAATCTCCCTTGCTAATTCTCCTGGCAGGGACTTAACAGGCCCTGTCGGTGGGGCCAAGTGCCTTGTGGTGAAGGACAACGTAGCATGGACAGGGGGTCTGGATGCCTGTCTGCGACGCTGGGATGTGCGGACAGCCAGGGAGGCCGTGGAGTGCACACTTCAGTCCCAGGTGTGTGGAGCAGGCCCTCAGCATCTGGGAAGGTGTGGAACTGGTGGGGATAGGCGTAGTCACCTCGCTGACATTGTCACAACATCCAGTCACTATTTGGTTAGTATTGTGGCACATGCCTGTTGTCCCAGTCAGCAGTGGAGGCTGGAGGATTAAGAAGTTGGGTTGCGGGGCACGGTGGCTCACACCTGGAATCCCAGCACTCACTGGAGAGGCAGGCAGATCTCTGAGTTCAAGGCCAGCCTGGTCTCAGGACAGCTGGAGCTACAGGGAGACCCTGTCTCAAGACCAAAAAAAGTCAGGGTCATCCTTGGCTACACAGGAGTTTGGGGCCACCCTGGGCTATGTGATACCCTATCTTAAAGTAAGGAATATTTTATGCTGGCGTTTCAGGCTAGCCTGGGCTATGTTGTGAGTCCTTGTCTCAAAACCAAAACAAAGGCATGGAATCTTTTCTGTTCTCTGCTCTAAAGCCCTGTAAAGTTTATCACCCTGTACCCATTTTACAGGGCAGCAAAGTGAGGCCAGCTGACAGGAAGTAGCTGGGCAGTAGGTGCAGCTTGGGGGGTCCCTGGGCTCTTGTTTTTGCAGATCATGAGTTTGTCCCACAGTCCCCAGGAAGACTGGATGTTGATGGGCCTGGCGAATGGCCAACACTGTCTATACAGCGCCACCCAGGGGGGCCCGGCACTCACGGTGGGCACCAAGGAGAAGACGATCCTGGGCCTCGGGTTCTCCCCAGATGGTACGGAGTCTGGGGGTGACGGGGTCAGCCACTTGGCTCTCCAGCCAGCCAGAACGTTCCCCTCCATTGGATGTCCTTAGCTGACATAAGCTGTTTGCAGCAATCGAGAATTCAGCATAGCCTGGCTTAACCCTAGCACTTGGCAGGGGCAGGGGCATCTTTGAGTTCAAGGATAGCCTGGACTACAGAGTGAGTTCCAGGACAGCTGGGTCTATAGGGAGACCTTGTCTTGAAAAGACCAAAAAAGGGCTGGAGAGATGGCCTAGCGGTTAAGAGCGCTGACTGCTCTTGCAGAGGACCCGGGTTCAATCCCCAGCACCCACATGGCGGCCGAGAACCGTTTGAAACTCCAGTTCCTGGAGAACTCCAGCTCCAGGGGAATCCGAGACCCTCTTCTGACCTCCGCGGCACTGCACGACACGGGTGCACAAACTTGCATGCAGACAGTACATTCATACACATACAGAAATAATAAAAAAAAAAAAGACCAAAAAAAAATTCAGCATCAGCTCTAAGCTGTGCCCCCCTCTCCCCATGTAGCAGGATCCTTGGCTACTCAGGTACTTTGTGGTTTTTTGTTTGTGTTTTGGTCCTCGAGACGGCGTCTCCCTTTTAGTCCCAGCTGTACTGGACTCACTCTGTAGACCCATGGATCGCCTTGATACTCACAACATGATCCACCTGCCTTGCCTCCCCAGTGCTAGGATATTAAAGGGCTCGTGCGCCCACCTTTCTTTCCTTTTTTTTCCATTGCCTGTCCATCCCCTCCAGGTACTTTGAAGCTAGCCTGGCAAGGTGTCAAAACACCAAAAGACTAAAACCAAAGCAACAAAAGACTAGTTAGTTGTTGAGACAGGAGTCCCCTGTTGTTAGCCCCAGATGACTGGAACTTTCTACTCTGTATATTCGAGTGCGCTTGATGCTTCTCAGAATTTGGCTATGTCTCCTGAGCGGCTTGGGGATTACAGGCGTGTGCCCCACACGCGTGATTATTTTATAATATATGTATAATAAGTGTATTTGTGCCGTCATTGCTTAAATTTCAACACACATGTGCAATTCGAAATGTGGAGGCCAGAAGGGGGCAGTGACCTGGATGGTCACAGCCCCACGAGCTGGGTGTACGACAATCCACTACGACCAGGTCTCCTCTGCCAAAGAACAGCTGGCTGTTCGTTTTAACCATGGAGCCCTCTCCCCAGGCCCATGTTTTTTTTTCTTTTTTTTTTTTTTGATTTTGCTTTTTTTGTTTTGAAACAAGATCTCACTTTGTAGCCCAAGCTACCCTCCAACTCCCTATGTAGCCCAGGATGACCTTGAACTCCTGATCTTCCTGTTACCTGAATGCTGGGGTGACAGGCAGGTGTAGACAACACATGGAAGGGAGAGGGCAGGCTTCCCATGACCCCAGTACCCTTGGCGCTCTCCTCCCAGGCCAGTGGTGGGTGAGCGTGGGGATGGACGACCTGACCAGCCTGCACAGCATGCCTTCGGGAGCCAAGGTCTTCCAGGTATCTCTGGGGTGGGACCTGGGGGACCCTGTGACTAGGCCCCTCGAGGGCTCTGTGCTCACAAGGGCGCGTGTCCATGCAGGTCCGAGAGGCTGCCTCTACCACCTGCTGCGACGTGGCAGCCAATGGCCGGGTGCTTGTCACAGGTTCAGGGGACCAGGCCTCTGTCTACCAAATAGCCTACTGATGGCTCCTCCCACCCATCCTGACCCCATGTTCCTGGCTCCCCTTTGACTGCAGTGGAAGCTGGCTGCGTGTGGAGTTTGTGGTTTCCCATGGGGTGTGCAGACCCCCGATCACACTGAATAAAGCCACTGAGAAAGACACGCGTGATCGTCTGTCCCCTCGACAAGGGGCTTGTCTCCTCCGCCATCTCACACCTTTACTTCCAGCACTTGGGCAGAGTAGGTGGAGGCCTGAGATCCAGGCCAGCCTGGGGTGTGCTGTGAGTTCCAGGCCAGCTGGGGCTCTAGGAAGACTCTGTCTCAAAAACAAATGTTAGAGGTCACTGAGATAGCTCAGTGGGTAAAGGGGCTTGGTGGCCACATGCCCTAGGTGACCGAGTGAGCTTCAGAGAGACCCTGCCTCAAATACCGTGGAGAGGGCCTGGAGAGCTGCTCAGTGGTTTAGCACCCTGGCTGCCATTGCAGAGGACTCGGGTTTGGTTCCCAGCACCCACATGGTGGCTGACAACTAAGTCCAGATCCACAAGATCCGACACCCTTCTGCCTCAGAGGACCCTGTACACATGTGGTCCAAACAAAGAATTGAGACAGACACCCCAAACAGACATCTGGCCTTCACACACACCAGGAAAGCCAGTGTACTAAATCCTTTTATTTCTCCAGCACCCCGGCCCCGTCCAGCTGGGAAGGACTGTGGGGAGAGGGTTGTGTGACAGGGAGCCTGGCTCAGTATACCACCTCGTACACGGTGGCCTTCTTGTCCCCTGAGCCCGTGACAATGTACTTGTTGTTTCTGGAGATGTCACAGCTGAGAACAGAGGAAGATTCTTTTGACTGTTGAGAGAGGTGGGGAGGAAAGAGGTGAGGGGCAGCCCCAGGGTCACCCTGAGGATGTCACGGGCAGGAAGGAGCCTAGGGGACAGAAGGAACCCCAGAGAACGGGTGCGGTCAGCTAGGGAGCAGGCGATGGCTCCCTGGGTAAAGGGCTTGCTAAGCACGATGACTGAGTGCAGTCCTAGGACCACATGGTGGAACAGGAGAACCCATTTCTGCAAGTCATCCTCTGACTTGTTCCACATTCTGCGGGGTGTGCATGGTGTCCGATTCATGAGGGCCAGACTTCAGGACACCAAAGCATACTGTTAGAGCAACCTTTCCCGGCCCCGGCTCACTCTACAGACCAGGTTGACCTCTAACAAACCTGCTTCATCCTTCCAAGTGCTGGGATTGTAGATATGTACCACCACGTCCAAGGGTGTGGAAAACACATCGGAGCTGGGCATAGTGATGCGTGTCTTTAATCCCAGCACATAGGAGATAGAAGCAGGAGGATCTGCTGTTTGAGGCCAGCCTGGGCTCCACGGCCAGACACCTCAAATTTCATGCTAGACAAATAATGTCCAGAGGAAAATTGTCCACAGCAGAACGATTCATAGTAGCCAAAGGGGAGAACGCACACGTCGTGGCCCATCCACCTACTGAAATATTACTCAGCACTGAACAGGAGTGAGGCCCACATGCCACAGCATGGAGGGCCCTTTTGGACACTGGACTCGGTGAGAAACCCACAAGTCCACACCGCACAGGACTCCATGACAGGAGATGTTCAGAGCAGGGGTATCCAGAGACAGTGGTCGGCTGGGGGTAGCAGGGTACCTGGAAAATGCTGGCCCCGTACGGTGTTCTCCAGGCATTCAGGAGGTTGTCCTTGCCAGTGCTGACAAACCAGCGTCCTGGGAAGGAAGGGCAGTGATGTGAGGAAGGACCGACAGGAGGGACCAGGGCCACCTGGGGCTGGGGCAGCTGCAGGGTTTCCTCCCAGGGACCTCTGTCCACAAAAGCTTTGAAACTCAGTGCACTCAGTTTGCAATGTCCATAGGACAGATGAGATCAAAGCCCTGACAGTGAGCTGCCTGTGAACAGCAGACAAGGCTGAGGCAGGAGCATTGCTGGGAATTTGAGGCAGCCTGAGCTACACAGCAAGTTCCAGAGCAGCTGCGGCCAAGGGCGACAAAGCAGCCCCACAGCAAACAGAAAAGCTTTATGCTTTTAATAAAATTGTGATTTTTTTGCTGTGTCCAGTGGAGACTGGAGGTCAGCATGGAGCGTCTTCCTCAATTCCTGATTATATCATTAATTATCGTCTTCTTGAGACAAGGTCTCCTTGTAGCCTGAGCTGTCCTGGAACTCACTATGTAAACCATGTTGGCCTTGAACTCAGAGATCCACCTGCCTCTGCATCTTGGGTCCTGGGATTAAAGGCACGTGCCACCACACCCTGCTTCCATCTTATTTTTTAAAGTAGTTTATTGTATGTATCTGTGCTCCTGTCTCAATAGAAGACAACTTGTGAGAGTCAGTTTTTCCCTTCCACCATGGGGCCCCAAGCCCCTTTTGCCCATTGAACCATCTCACCCGCCTTACATAATTTTATTTTATTGTATGAGTGTATTATTTGCATGAGGGTAGGTACACCCATGTTGTGCAGTGCCCAATAGGTTAGAAGAGGATGTCAGATCCCCTGGAACTGGAGTTAAGGACAGTTGTTAGCTGCCATGTGGGTGCTGGGAATTGAATGAGAGTCCTCTGGAAGAGCAGCCAATGTTCCTAACCACTGAGCCATCTCTCCAGCTACCTTTTGGATTTTTTTTTTTTGAGGTAGGGTCTATGTAGACCAGGCTGGCCTTGATGTCACAGAGATGTGCCTGCCTCTGCCTTCAGAGTGTTGGGATTAAAGGTTCAGGCCACCACACCCAGCATCATGGCCCTTCTAACTGGAAACATCTGACCCGTGTGTGCTGACCAGACCCTAATCCTCTCTCCACCATCCCTGAGGGAAGTGTCTCTGGGTTCCCACAGGGTCTCTGGGTTCCCACGGGGTCTCAGGGCCTGTACCGCAGGAGGCGAACTTGAGTGAGAGCACACAGCTCTCGTGCAGGCGCAGCTGGTACTTCTCCGGTTTGCGCACATGCAGGATCTCCACGTTGCTGCTCTCCATCCCGACAGCCAGCCAGTCCTGGTTGGGACAGTGACCCAGGGAGAAGATCTAGAACAGATGGTGGGCATGGCCTTATGAGGAGGGGCCCCTCCAACACTTGTGGTACCCCACATCTGTCATGAGGGTTGACATGCAGTCAGCCAGAGAAGGGGCCTGGAAGGTGGGCCAGGTGATTGTTGCTACATCTTAATATGAAGCAGATGAGGGGGGGCTCTAGAAACCAGGGAAGGAGGAGGGGAGAGAGGAGGGGGAGGCAGGGAGCACACGGTGGACCTTGGAGCCTGGACTTCCGAGATCTAGCTTGGATCTCTCTAATCTGTAGGAATATTTATTCTCTCTCTCTCTCTCTCTCTCTCTCTCTCTCTCTCTCTCTCTCTCTCTCTCTCTCAGGGTCTCCAGGCTGGCCTTGAACTCACAGAGATCCACCTGGCTCTGTCTCTGCCTCCGGAATGCTGGGATTAAAGGCCTGCATGACACACCCAGCTTTCAACACATGAGCTGGGGATTCAAACTCATGGTCTTGTTGGTTGCCTGGCAAGAATCCCCCTTCCCCCACCTCCCCAGATCTTGTGCTTTCTATTCCAACATGGAAGTGGTACCCAGAGGAAGAGGAAACAGGCCCCGGGCAGGGCCAGGCAGATCTCTCTGTATTTGAGGCCAGCTTGGGCTACATGGTGAGCTCCAGGCAGCTTGCCATACACTGAGACCCTTGACCTGGAGGATTCCGAGGGAGGACCCGGGAGAGGACAGGCACCTGGGAGGTGAAGTCAGGCACCTGGGAGGTGAAGTCGTGCTGCTGCAGCTGCCGGCCCTCTCTCAGGTCCCAGCAGCGCACGGTGTTGTCCAGGCCACCGGTCCACAGCCGGGTGCCGTGGTCAGAGATGTCGATGCAGCTGGCCCCGTCCGTGTGGCCCTGGAACTGCCTGGGGAGGCGCAAACGTCCGTCCTGGGCAGCCGAGTCCCGGGCCCCGCCCCACCCACCTGCCGGTCCGCGCACCCACCTCACCATGGCCTGGTTCTGCAGATCCCACACCACGATGTTGCCGTCGCTGCAGCAGGAGAAGCAGACCTTGGCGTCGGGGCTGACGGCCAGGGCGTAGCAGGCCGGTGCGGACGAGGTCAGCTCAGCCTTGATGCGCGGTGTGGGCGCCGCCAGGTCCCAGATGGACAGCGTGCTGGCCTCACCGCCCACGATTAGGCTGCGACCGTCGGGAAGGAGCTTGCACGAGCGGATGTAGTTGTCTCGGTTCTGGGGTCCACAGAGAACCGGGGCAGGATTGGCCATGGGCAGGCCACCATAGGGTGCCAAGACCCCAGATTCCGCCCAGCGCTGCAGGCCCCGCCCCAGTGTTGCTGTGAGCCACGCCCATCATCTTCAAGACCCCCAGGGTTACTGTAAGCCCCACCCATCCTGCCCCAAGCAGTTATTATGGGCCCCGCCCACTATCATTCAGGCCCCGCCCCATCCACTATAAGCCCCGCCCATGGGCGTGAATCCTGTCCTCTATACCAGGACTCCAGTGCTACTCTAAGCCCCGCCCACTACCCACAGACCACACCCCATATAGTGTAACCTTTACCAACTATGCTACAGGCCTCATCCCACTGTCACCGAAAGCCACACCCACCATGCCACAGACACCCCCTTACTGTCCTTCCTAGCAACCTACAGGCCCCGCCCATTACTGTAAGCCCCACCCCTACTTCCCCCTCAAACTTTGCCACTCCTCACGGGCTCCACCCTCGTCATACATTGCATTTCCCATAGACCCCGCCCACCAGAGAGGCCGCACCCCTCCCCAGACCTCGCCCCTCCCCAGCACTCACCAAGCAGTCCAGCTGGGCCACAGGTGTCTTGTTCCCAGGCTGGCCTACATCCCACACCTTCACACAGCCCTTGCCACCCGTGTACACGTGCTGTGTGGATCCGCTGATGGTGACAGCGCACACCACCTCCCCATGGGCTAGCGTGTGCAGCTGCCGCGCGTGGCGGGGGATGCCCACGCCCACCAGAGCGTCGGAAGGGAATGGCACTGGCTGCATCTGGCCATCGGCGGACACGTGGAAGGAGTAGGCCCTGCAGAGGCCACGCACACGCATGGGCTTGTCCACGGACTTGGGGACCAGGGGTGGGGGCCATGGACCCTTGGTAACCTGGGCACAGGTGTCCCCATGCCTGACCACAGATCCAGGGTGGGCAGGGACCTTTCACAAATGTCTGACAGGGGAGTCTTCCTAACAGGAGGGTATTCCGGGAATGGCCTTGGGGGACCCAGTGCCACCCAAACCAGAGAAACTGGGAGACGCTGGGCAATCCACCAGGTACTCACGGCTTCACCCCAGGGACGGTGGGCAGGGAGATGGAGGCACCTCGGACATGGGGGTGAGACTCAAACGTCACCTGAAAAGCAGAGCTGGTCCAGGGCAGGTGCCCACCACTGCCCACCCAGGGCCAATGTGTGCACACTGCCTGCGTGTGTGCAAGTGGAGTTACAGGTGGTTGTTAGCTGCCATGTGGGTGCTGGGAACCGAACACTGGTCCTCTACCAGAGGAGCCACTGCTCCCAACCATTGGGCCTGCTCTCTAGTGCTCCTGAACGCTGGGCTTGCTCTCCAGCCCCCTCTCCACCATAGCACAGTTGTTGGTTCCAGAGCCACATGGTGGGTGAAGCTTGGGGTCCACTGAGACCCTCAGATCACCTTTCCATGGACACCTGCCAACCAGCCTCCTTTTTTGCCTCGGTCTCTTTTTTAAATTTATTATTATTATTATTATTATTATTATTATTATTATTTGTGTGTATGAGTGTTTTGTCTGCAAATAGGTTGGTGGACCCACATCGTGCAATGCCGCGGAAGTCAGAAGAGGGAGTCGGATTTCCCTGGGACTGGAGTTAAAGATGGTTCTTAGCTGCCATGTGGGTGCTGGGAATCGAACCCAGATCCTCTGTAAGAGCAGTTGGCACTCTTAACAGCTGAGCCATCTCTCCAGCCCCGTTCTGCCTCAGTCTATTATGAGTCCAGGCTCACCTTGAATTCCCTGTGTGTCCCGGGCTAACCTCGCCTTGAATTCCCTGTGTGTCCCGGGCTAACCCTGAAACTCCATCCTCCTGCCTCTGTTTCCCAAGTGCTGAGATGAGAGGTGTGCACATCCAGGCCTGGTTGCATGGTGCTGGGGATGGACCCCGGGCCTGGTGTGAACTGGACATGCTGTGCTGTGCTGCAGCCACTCTGGGCTGACAGAGCTGGTCTCTCCCTCTGCCCCCCATAGTGTCTGGGCTATCCTGCATACCAACTTGCTGGGCAGCATCCCAAGGACTCACCAGAGGGGAGCGTCCATACACCACAGAGCTGCTGACCTGAGGGGACAGGTGGAGGCTGACGTAGGAGCTGGGCATGGAGAGATCCCCACTGAGGGTGCCATGAGAGGCCAGGCCGAAGGGGCTGGACAGAGTCAGAGGACTCCTCAGGGCTGAGCAAGAAGGTTCAGAACACACATTCAGGATGATGTACCAGGATGCACATCCCACTTTTCCTTGTCATTTAATGTTTCCTTGCTCTGGTTGCAGACTTCTGCACATTCTGTTCCTCCAGCTCCCAAGCTTTTCGCTATATTTCAGTTAACAAACTCCTACTCATCCTTCAAAACCCCAGCTCGGTGAGCAGAAAAACAAAGGCTCAGAGATTGCATCACTAGCCCAGGGTCACGCAGCTCTGGAACAGAGGGAGGTACAGCCCGACAGGCTGGTGCTCACCAATGCTGTCCGTGGCAGGCACTGGCTTTGCCGCCAGCTGGCAGAGATGACTTGAGGAGCTGGGCCCAGGGGTGGATGCATCCTGGGGTGGGGTAGAAGCACAGGACCGGGAGGCAGGAGTGCCGGCCGGAAGGTCGTTCTGTGGAGCAAGAAAGGCATCTGGTTGGTGGACACCTGGCACCCCAAGGAGAGTCTCAGAAACTGGGGGGTTTGCATACCGCAGGGCTCCTAGGGGCTTAGTCTGCACACAGCGGAAAGCCTGGGGGTCTAGGGCAGGGTACCAGTGATGGGAACCCACAAGGATATCGATCCATGTGTTACCCAGAGACAGAAACAAAGTTAGAAGCTTTTGGGGTGGCAAGAGGGCTCAGGGAGTAAAGGGGCTTGCCATCAAGACAGATTGCCTGAGTTCAATCCCCAGAGCCCTCGCGATAGAAGGAGAGAGCCAATTAATTTTTCAAAAGTTGTCCTCTGACCTGCACACATGTACTCGTGTGTGTGTGTGTGTGTGTGTGTGTGTGTGTGTTCCCAGGAAGACAGGCTAATCTTGATGTGAGGATGACCATGATGATGACCTTGAATGCTTTGGTCCTCCTGCTTCCACCTCTCCAGTGCCAAGGAATCAGGCTGGGCTCCTCGGCCTTTGGAAAACTTCCCATTCATTCCTGTGTCTGTTCTACAGAGTGAGTCTCACCCACAAGATGGTGGAGGTGACCGGGTAGGATGATGGAGGCCCCTGGTGGGGGCTTTTCCAGGAGAAGGGAGGTAAAAGAAGAATCCCCAATATTTGGCAGTTGTCACAGCCACCGGTATGGAATGGGGACCCTGGAAACACTCTTTTTCCTTAGTTAAAATATGTGGCAAGACATAAGGGGGTCAAGGTGGGCTGGGACTTCAGGGACATCTGGGAGAAGTGTCAAGCCTCTTCCACATTGGTTTGTGTGGCTTGGTTACAAAGTTGCTTTTAGAGACTCAATACACAGGAAAAATGAGCTGCCCTAGGAGTGGAGGGCAGGCCTGCGCGTGGGAGCACCTGGAGCCCTAGGAGTGGAGGGCAGGCCTGCGCGTGGGAGCACCTGGGGGGCTAGGAGTGGAGGGCAGGCCTGCGTGTGGGAGCACATGGAGCACTAGGGGTGGAGGGCAGCCCTGCGCGTGGGAGCACCTGGGGGGCTAGGAGTGGAGGGCAGGCCTGGGTGTGGGAGCACCTGGAGCACTAGGAGTGGAGGGCAGGCCTGGGCGTGGGAGCACCTGGAGCCCTAGGAGTGGAGGGCAGGCCTGGGCGTGGGAGCACCTGGAGGGCTAGGAGTGGAGGGCAGGCCTGGGCGTGGGAGCACCTGGAGCACTAGGAGTGGAGGGCAGGCCTGTGGGTGGGAGCACCTGGAGCCCTAGGAGTGGAGGGCAGGCCTGCGCGTGGGAGTACCTGGAGCAGTAGGAGTGGAGGGCAGACCTGGGCATGGGAGCACCTGGAGGGTTAGGAGTGGAGGGCAGCCCTGCGCGTGGGAGCACCTGGAGGGCTAGGAGTGGAGGGCAGGCCTGTGCGTGGGAGCACCTGGAGCGCTAGGAGTGGAGGGCAGGCCTGCGCGTGGGAGCACCTGGAGGGCTAGGAGTGGAGGGCAGGCCTGCGCGTGGGCGTGGGAGCACCTGGAGCCCTAGGAGTGGAGGGCAGGCCTGGGCGTGGGAGCACCTGGAGGGCTAGGAGTGGAGGGCAGGCCTGGGCGTGGGAGCACCTGGAGCACTAGGAGTGGAGGGCAGGCCTGTGGGTGGGAGCACCTGGAGCCCTAGGAGTGGAGGGCAGGCCTGGGCGTGGGAGCACCTGGAGCACTAGGAGTGGAGGGCAGACCTGGGCATGGGAGCACCTGGAGGGTTAGGAGTGGAGGGCAGCCCTGCGCGTGGGAGCACCTGGAGGGCTAGGAGTGGAGGGCAGGCCTGTGCGTGGGAGCACCTGGAGCGCTAGGAGTGGAGGGCAGGCCTGCGCGTGGGAGCACCTGGAGGGCTAGGAGTGGAGGGCAGGCCTGCGCGTGGGCGTGGGAGCACCTGGAGCCCTAGGAGTGGAGGGCAGACCTGCGCGTGGGAGCACCTGGGGGGCTAGGAGTGGAGGGCAGGCCTGGGCGTGGGAGCACCTGGAGCACTAGGAGTGGAGGGCAGGCCTTGGCGTGGGAGCACCTGGAGCCCTAGGAGTGGAGGGCAGGCCTGCGTGTGGGAGCACCTGGAGCCCTAGGAGTGGAGGGCAGGCCTGGGCGTGGGAGCACCTGGAGCACTAGGAGCCTAAGGAGCAGGACTTCCGAGTTCTCTGCACAGCAAGTTGAAGCCCAGCCTGAGCTAAAAGAGACACTACTTCAAAACAAAAGGAGAAAATCCCACAGCACCAGCCTGTCTGGTCTTCAGACAGCTCTGTGTCTACTCCCAGCCCCCCAAGATGAATACAGTGAGCTTCAAGCCCCCCATTACTTCTTACTGTCTTACCAGAACAAGCTCTTTGCTCCTGGGGAGCGGCGAGGCCAAACTGGACGCCAAGGACACTGGACTGTCCACTAGGTCCCTCCGTGCAGAGATGCAGATGGGTGCCTTGCCACACCGAGGGGAGGCAGGGCTGGGGGGCTCTGAGGGTGGGTCCTGAGGTTGAGGTGAAATTGAGGCCAGGAGGTGGGGGGGTAGAGAAAACAGCTTGTGGCTAACTTGGAGCAGCCTCAGTTCACCCGACTGTGAAATGGGTGTAAGGGGACCCTCCCCCAATCCACTTTGCTGTGCGTTCTAGGCCAGCCTGGGCTACAAGACACATTGTCTTGGGGTTGGAGAGATTGCCTAGTGGTTAAGAGACCCAACTGCTCTTGCAGAGGTCCCAAGTTGGATCCCCAGCACCCACATGGTGGCTGAGAACGGATTTAACTCAAGGGGAATCTGACACCCTTTTCTGACCTCCACGGCATTGCACGACCCATGTGCACAAACCTACATGCAGACAGTACATTCATACACATAAAATAAATAAATAAATAAAATTTAAAAAAAGAGGAATCCCAGACTTCTGTTTTCTAGAGCCCAGACATGAATTCTCTCCCTCTACCCCTCCCTTGAGTGCCTGCCCCGCCATCTCACCTCGTCCACCACCAGGTTACAGTCACTCTTCTCTTCCTCGCTTTCCTGGGAGGGGCAGAGAACCTTCATCATGCCCCTGTCTCACCCTCCACCCCAGCCTCATGTAAATCCACCCCAACTCAACAGAACAGATGTCTCATATCCTGGAACTCACTATGTAGACCAGGCTGGCCTCAAACTCACAGAAATCCACCTGCCTCTACCTCCCGAGTGCTGGGATTAAAGGCGTGTGCCACCATGCCGGGCCCCTGCCTGGTCCTTCCTTCTTTCCGTAGGTCCAGGAAGCCAGAAGGGTTTTCCTAAGACTATGTTGACCTGTGTTCGACAACCTGCCATGGCTCCATCATCGGAATTAGAAACTCAAGGTCCTGCAGAAGCCCTGTCCCTAAGCCCCTCACTGGGGATTCTAGGCTGTCACTCTACTCCTGACCCTAGTTTCCAGCCCAGATGACAGCTGGATATATAAAACTGACAGCCTTGCATGAGCCTTAGGTTTTACAGACACTTGCAGGGAAGCGTGCAGGACAGTGTTTTCTGATTGGCAGACGCTCTGTGGACAATGGGGAGCTAAGAACGCTAGAGAGAGCACCAGGGGCAGAGCTGGTTCTGGGCAGTGTTCCCCAATCTGATTGGAAGCGAACTCAACCATCCCAGTGCTTCCACTCTCTAACTCACATAAGGTCCTGACAGATACTTGTCTTCAGTTCTCTGCTGCTTTTCATTACTTCCTGGATGGCTAGACTGCTCCTCGTCCAGCAGACTCTCAGGGGGCGAAGGGGAAACGCTCTGCAGAAGGGAGGGAGAAGCTGAGTTCCCAGATTGTGCTCAGGTCCAGGTAACACTGAGGGGGCGGCACTGGGGATTCCAGGCTGTCACTCTACCTGAGCCACGCCCCCAGCCCCTCACTGGGGATTCTAGGCTGTCACTCTACCTGAGCCACGCCCCCAGCCCCTCACTGGGGATTCTAGGCTGTCACTCTACCTGAGCCACGCCCCCAGCCCTCACTGGGATTCTGGGCTGTCACTCTACCTGAGCCACGCCCCCAGCCCCTCACTGGGATTCTAGGCTGTCACTCTACCCTGAGCCACGCCCCCAGCCCCTCTCTGGGATTCTAGGCTGTCACTCTACCTGAGCCACGCCCCCAGCCCCTCACTGGGATTCTAGGCTGTCACTCTACCTGAGCCACACCCCCAGCCCCTCACTGGGATTCTAGGCTGTCACTCTACCTGAGCCACGCCCCCAGCCCCTCACTGGGGATTCTAGGCTGTCACTCTACCTGAGCCACGCCCCCAGCCCCTCACTGGGGATTCTAGGCTGTCACTCTACCTGAGCCACGCCCCCAGCCCCTCACTGGGGATTCTAGGCTGTCACTCTACCTGAGCCACGCCCCCAGCCCCTCACTGGGGATCCTAGGCTGTCACTGTACCTGACCCATGCCCTCCAGCCCCTCACTGCGGACTGTAGGCAGTTAAGAATGCATTTCAGTGGGATTTGCAGCCCCCAACCGATGCCCATGGGCACCCCTTGAGAGTGGGAGCTGGGGCGGGAACAGGGCAACCCCCACAGTCCTGGACTTACCCTGCTTGCAGCTCTCTCCACTGGCAAGGAGCAGAGGAAAAACAAAGAATGAGGGTTTCCTATCCCACAGTGCAGGGGGCCGCAGAGCCCCACAGTTTATCTGACCCCTCCTGTCCACCCCAGAACATGACTGCTCCTCCCAGCACCCCTGGAAAATGAACCAGGATATCATGACACTTCCGGAGAGACACTCAGACATTGAAGGCTAATCTGCATGCCCCGACCCGGACATCCTCCATTACCTGTTACCCACACCCGCTGTTACCCACGCCCGCTGTTACCCACGCCCGCTGTTACCCACACCAGCTGTTACCCACGCCCGCTGTTACCCACGCCCCCTGTTACCCACACCCGCTGTTACCCACAACCGCTGTTACCCACACCCGCTGTTCTCCGCCTGCTCCGCTGGGCCCCCACTCACCCCTGGAGACCTCAGGGTCCACTCCCACGTGGTCCTCTTTCGTGGCAGCTGCCAGCTGAGCCTGGGCGGCCAGTGCCCCGGACAGGGCAAGCAGCCCTGTGGAGCTGCCACCCACCAGGCCGGAGGGTCTAGGGGTGAGCGGCACCGGCGGGGTGTGGGCCAGGGGCTGGAGCTGCTGGAGGGGGACAGGGTGGCCAGGGTCGGGGCAGCAGAGGGGGGAGGGAGGTACAGGCTGCGTGGGTTGGGGGTTCTTGGCAGGATGCAGGCCCGTCAGTACCTGTATTAGCCCAGGGCCGGGATTCCCGAGGACAGTGCTGGGGGGACTCACCCCAATGAGGCTGTGCAGTTCCCCCACGGTCACCTGCTTGGCCCGTTCCACAGCCTGAAGAACCTGCTGCTGGTGCTGGAGGGGACAGAAGGACACGGGCCAGACATTCAGAGAGGACATGGGACAGTGGGACAGGAGACAGAGGTTGATGGCAAGCGTGCTGAGTCTCCTGGCCACCTCCCCAGCACTGGGGGCACAGGCCCTCAGCACAGAGAGGTGTGCACCTTGCTCAAGGTCACACAACCTGGACTGAAGCCAGGGGTCTCCTGGCTGCAGCCAGAGCTGTTGGGTCTGGTGCATCCCAGTTAATCATCAAGCACTCAGTAAAGCACGTGTCACAGTACCCAACTAAAAAGTCAGGCATGAGTGAGGCATGGTGGCGCGCCTTTAATCCCAGCACTTGGGAGGTAGAGGTGGGTGGATCTCTATGAGTTCAAGGCCAGCCTGATCTACAGAGCGAGCTCCAGGACAGCTGGTACTAAAAGGGAGAACCTGCCTCAAAAATACCAGAAAAAGGAAAAAAAAAAAAGTCAGGCATGGAGGGATGGGTTTGGAACCCAGGGCTGTGGGCAGAGACAGGAGGGTCCCTGTCACTTGGGAGCGGACAGCTGAGGGCTGTGGGCAGAGACAGGAGGGTCCCTGTCACTTGGGAGCAGATAGCTGAGTCTTCTCCATGAGGTCCGGTCCAGTGAGAGTGCACAGCTCAAAATAAATAAATACGAATGAATGAATTAATTAATGGGGGGGCTGGCAAGATGGTTCAGCAGGGGAAGGGGCTTGTTGTAAAACCCGATGACTGGGGCTGGAGAGATGGCCTAGCGGTTAAGAGCACCAACCACTCTTACAGAGGACCCAGGTTCGATCCCTAGCACCCACATGGCGGCTGAGAACCTTCTGAAACTCCAATTCCAGGAGAACTCCAGTTCCAGGGGAATCCGACACCCTTTTCTGACCTCCGCGGTGTTGCATGACACGGGTGCACAAACTTGCATGCAGACAGTGCATTCATACACATACAAAAAAAACAAAACAAAACAAAAAAAAACCCCTGATGACTGGAGTTCAGTCTCTGGGACCCACATAATGGAAAGAGAGAGCCAACTTCCAGAAGTTGTCCTCTGGTCTCCACATATGCATGGGTGTGTTACACACACACACACACACACACACACACACACACACAAACACAGATAAATAAAAAATTGCGCATGACTTTAATCCCAGCACTCGGGAGACAGAAGCAGGCGGATCTGTGTGTTCAAGGCCAGCCTGGTCTACTTAGTGAGTTCCAGGACAGCTGGGGCCACAGGGAGACTCTCAAAAAGACAAAACTGCAAGCCTTAGAGTTGGCTTGGCAGTTAAGAGCACTGGCTGCTCTTGTAGAGGATCCGGGTTCAATTCCCAGCACCCATATAGTGGCTAACAACCATCAATAACTTCAGTTCCAGGGGACCCTGACACCCTCTTCTGACCTCTGTGGGCACTGCATGACATGGGTCCACTTACACACATGCAGGCAACACAGTCACATAAAATAAAAATGAACGAGATATTTTAAATTTTATTTTATTTATTTCTGTATGTGTATGAATGTACTGTCTGCATGCAAGTTTGTGCACCTGTGTCGTGCAATGCCTCGGAGGTCAGAAGAGGGTGTCGGATTCCCCTGGAACTGGAGTTCTCCTGGAATTGGAGTTTCAGATGGTTCTCGGCCACCATGTGGGTGCTAGGGCCTGGAATTGGAGTTTCAGATGGTTCTCGGCCACCATGTGGGTGCTGGGGATAGAACCCGGGTCCTCTGTAAGAGCGGTCGGCACTCTTAACCGCTAGGCCATCTCTCCAGCCCCATGAACGAGATATTTTAAGTAAATATTTTTCAAACCAGGTTCAGGTTCCCACCAGGCTCACTCACCTCCTGGGTAAGAAATGGGATAATCTGAGTGCAAATCCCACTGAGACGCTTTCCAATCTCGGCCTGGTGAGAAGAAGACAGGGTAGGGTTTCAGGGGGACAGAGAGTCTCAGCCACTCTCCTGACTCCAGGTGTCAGGAAGGCAGGCAGAGTGCATGGTGGGAGTGTCATGGCCTCCTGGTGGGAAACGGAGGGTGGGGTCCTACCTGTCAGGGATACTCCAGTAAGCAGTCAGAGTTGGGCCCCTCCACCCAGCACACCCAGGAAGCATGCCCTGTGGGAACCTTGGGACCCCACATGGCCAGCTTACAGCAGCTGGAAGCCCCACCCACATAAGGCTCTGCCAATGGATATGGTACTCTGATGGGCAGGGTTCAAAGATCTATTCATCCCTCTGGCCATGGTGTGCACACCTTTAATCCCAGCACTCAGGAGGTAGAGGCAGGTGGATCTCTGAGTTCAAGGCCAGCCTGGTCTACATACTGAGTTCCAGGACAGCTGGGACTACAGGGAGACCCTGTCTCAAAAACAAAAAACAAAAACAAACAAACAAACAAAAAAAAACCCTTGAGTTCTGAGGACCTTCAGGTCTGTCTCAGAACCTTGGGGGCTATCTCAGAACCTTGGACCAGACCCAGAAACCGAAGAAGGGTCTAGAACATCCCAGCCAGTGGGTCCATTTCACAACCCTAGGAGACAGCCACAGAACCTCATGGTCGATCTCAGCATCCTGTGGCCAGGCTGAACCCAGTCTCAGCTCATTGAGGAGTGCACCCTGAGGCCTTCTGGCCAGACCCCATCAGAGTCAACCTTCAAAGCAGGAACCAATGGCTTGGTCCTAGGACTGGGCCCCTCCTAGAACCCAGATTCCTTCCCTGCCCTCCTCGACAGAGCCCCCCAGTCCCACCAGCCACTGTTCCCCAGAGATGAGAATTTCTTGTCACAAGAAATCTGTTCGCTAGACGGGGGACAGTCCCCTAGGGCCTGTGGGTCTGCTTGGCCCAGCACTGCCCATGCTGGGCCCCTCCCAACCCCCATGTGGTCACCTGTTTGTGCATCTCGATGTTGAGGCCATAGGACATCTCGTAGTACTGCAGAGGAGATGACTTTGGGGACATGGGTGGCAGCAGCACAGCCAGCCCCCACCTGGGGGCCCTGGGGTCCCCTGCCCACCCTGAGGGCCTTCCCAACCCATAAGGGGACCCTAGGGGACACCAAAGAGAGGAATTGGTTTCTGCCACTGTCCCCAGAGAGGTGGGACAAGCAGGGGGTCCCCAGACCCAATAGGGGGTTCCCTAGAAAAGCATTCTCTCTGCAGGTTGGGGGGACAGGGACGGGGGACCCCAGCCACCCCGCACCATCACATAGTGTCTTTGCATCTCTGTCTTCTCACTGGCCAGCTTCTCACACTCCAACTTGAGACTGGGGAGGCAGAAAGGACGTGGGAGGGAGGGTCACCATGCCCCCAAAGTGACAGTTGGCTCCTGTCCCCCTCTCCTGAGAAACTGTCCCCCAGTCTGGTGACCCCAGACCTACCATCCTGACATCAAACCTCCCCTAGAGGAAGATTTCCCCCACCTCCCATCGTGACTTGGGAGCACCATAGTCACCCAGAAGCCCTCTTGTTGGCCCAGCAAGCCCCACCCCTCATCCTAGCCACCCAGCTCCTTCCTGGGAGGCTCCACCCTCGCCCCAGGACTGGTGCTCCCTCACCTGTGGTACTGAGCTTGCAGAAACTGGAATTCCTCTTTGATCCTGTCACAGATTTCCAGGACTGAGAACTTGAAGGGTTGGCCTGAGTGCAGCGGGGTCTGTGGGGCAGGGAGGGCAGACGCCAGCCGAGTTCTGGGGGACAGCAGCAGGCAGGTCCCCCTTCCCACCCTCCTGGTGGGCTTGTCTACTCACCGGGTGTCTTCCCTGGGGGAACATCCTGCAGGTCGATGGAGAAGCAGATCCCCAGCTTCCCCCAAGGCTTGAGGATGTGTAAGGGGGGGAGCTGAGGTACAAAACTGGGGCTGGGAGAAAATGAAGGGTGTAGGGCTTGGGGTGGGGGGAAGCTGGGGTGCAAAGCAAGGCTGAGGTTAGAATCAGGGGTGCAAGAGTGGACTGGGGGGAAGCTGGGGTGCCAGGCTGGGGCTGCCCAGACCCTGGGAGGCGAAGCTGAGGCTGGGTAGATGGAGTGACAGGACTAGATGCAGTGGGGGAGAAGAGGGGGCGTAGCCGGGACTAGAGGAGAAGAGGGGGCGCTAAGAGGGGGCGCTGAGCCGGGACTAAAGGAGAAGAGGGGGCGCAGAGCCGGGACTAGAGAAGAGGGGGCACAGAGCCGAGACTAGAGGAGAAGAGGGGGCGCAGAGCCGGGACTAAAGGAAAAGACGGGGTGCAAGGCTGGGGCTAAAGGAAAGAGGGGGCGCAGAGCTGGAGCTAAAGGAAAAGAGGGGGTGCAAGGCTGGGGCTAAAGGAAAAGAGGGGGCGCAAAGCTGGGGCAACTGGGAGAAGCAAGGAGCTGGGGAGGGAGGGTTTGACGGGAAGAAAAGAGCAGCCAGAAGAGCGTGCACCGGGGACGGCGCCCCGCAGGCGCCCACCCAGGTTGGGGTGCACCCGGGCCGCAGCCGGCGCCGCAGGTCGGTGGCCGCCGCCCGGGGTCGGTGCGCTGCGGCTGCTCTGCATCCCTCCCTGGGGCTCGGGCCGGAGCGCGGGCGGGACCCGCCTTAAGGTGGCACGGCCGCCCCTCAAACTCTGTTTTCTCTGCACCCACAAACACTGGGCAAACTGAGGCTAGGGGTCCCCTCTGACTGCTCCCACCCTCTTTCCAAAAAAGTAAATAAATGAAAGAGAGAGAAAACCAAGTTAGGTAATAAACAACTCCTGATTGTTCCCGGGAGTCCTGGGACCAGTGTGGTGTGGCCAATAGCTTTTGTCAGACACTCACACATGGTCCCCTGGAAGGATCCAGAAGCAGAAACAGAAACCTGTCCCAAAAAGGGCCAGAGGTGGACCGTGATGTCAGCCAGTGCCAGCCCCAGCACAGCAGCCCTGGAAGCGCAGACCAGGCTCATAAGTGAGACACAGGCCAGGCAGGCGGTTAGCTTAGCGCCAAGAGGGACATCTGTCACCACCACCACTGGACACGGCCTCCTCAGCCAGACAGGGGGTACTAGAGGGTAGGACATGCCATGTTTAGCACCTAGCACCTCACTCCTGGGCATGGAACCTGAGGACTACAACATGTACCCAGGAGCTCTAGGCTCTGAGCCACGCCCCCAGCCCCTCACTGGGGATCCTAGGCTGTCACCTTACCTGAGCCACGCCCCCAGCCTACTTTTTGGGACAAGGTCTTGCTAAGTAGCATCGCAGACCTTCCTATCTCAGCCTCTGGAATAACTGGGATGGCAAGCCTGGACCATCAGGCCCAGCTCTGGGATCGGATTTAGGGGTCTGTCCTAGGGCTAAAGATTCCACCCACAACCAGGGAACCCCTCCAAGGGGACCATGCCCGATATTCATCTCTAGTGGAACAAGAGAGTACTTGGTAATATTTTCCCATAGAAGAAACCTCAGAGTACATCGTTTAGTCATCAACAAACGTCTACTCGCTGCTACTGTGGGCTACTATGCAGTGGGAAACAAGAGGAAAGACCTCCCTATCTTTTTAACAGTTGGACCTCTGGGGAAAGCTGAGCCTGCCTCAGGGTAGAAAGGCTTTATGAGACTCACAGGCAAAACTGGGCAACCACACAGAATGAGGTGAGCCCCACAGGTTCCAGGTTCAAGACAGAATAATCCAAGCCAGGGATCAGCCAGGATGCTGGGCAGTGGGGACTGTGTGTACTAAGACTTTAGACAGCTGGTGACAAAAACAAAAAGTGACATTCACCCACACCGCGTTTGCGGGCAAGGTCTCCTTGAGAAAGTTCTCACCATGGAGGCCAGAGGCCCAAGAAGGGACAGGAAGAAAGCTTTGAACCCCAGTGAGGGGCTGGAGGCTTGGCTCAGGGTAGAGTGGCAGCCTAGGATCCCCAGTGAGGGGGTTATGGCCTGGTTTGGGGGTGCAGCCTCTGACTACAGTTCCCTGTGGTTTCCTCCCCTGGCCGTTAGGGACTGTGTCTCCCTGTCACTCCTGAAAACTTGTCCCCCACATACACGGACAATGAGTTTAGACAAGGGAACACTCCAGAAATTCCTGGCGCGCAACCCTTTCTGGGAAGTTTAAGAAACAAGTTCCACATTCAGTTCCGTAATGCCGAGCGTTCCTGATTGATTCTTGGGGAAATCTTGATGCCAAGTCCCTCCAGGTCACCCCAGGAACCCCCATATCTCCTCTCTGGGCCCCTTTGCCGAAGGCGGACTCTCCCCGCGCTACCATCACCCCCTAGCTTCTCTGAGCTTTCTCCAAAGCTCACCATCTGCCCTGACCCAACTTTTTTTTTTTTTTTTGACCAGGTTCTCAGTGTGTAGCCTGGTTGGCCAAAACTCACAATCCCCCTGCCTCAGCGTCTTCCAGGGGCTCGGTCACAACTGTGTGCAGCCACACTCCATTTGAAACTCATTCTTTCAAGTTCTGTCCAGTCCAGCCTCCTTCCTGAGATCCTCACCGGAAGGGGTCCTCCAGCCCTGCAGAGCCTCCCAGGGCTCCCTGGGCCCCTCCTAATACAACGCCAACTGCCCTAGCCACGTGACATGATTTGGATTCTCTTCCTCCTGAACCTGCTATGCAACCCCAGGCGGCTTCCTGGAGAAGGAGGTCTTTGCCTTTGAATCTTGGCCCTTGGATCAACAAATACAGATGGGCGAACTGCCTGAGAAGCCTCAAGAGTCTCATTCAAAGCAAGGGACAGGATCTAGGAGTTTCCATGGAGATTCTGGAGACCCCCCCACCCTAACCCCACCATTGAAATGCATAGTCCATCAAACCAGGAAAAAGGGGGAAGTCTGGCCCCCCTGAAGCTGGGAGTCCCTGGGGAAGAGTCTGGAAGGCTCTCCCAGGCCAGCATGTTTCCGGCTCAGTTTCCCTTTTAGCATAATTTGAAAAGAAGCTGCAGAATTGGGGCTCAGTGTCCCCCCCTCTCCTTCTATGGCAGGCACGCGCTCGGCCCCAGGCTCCTCGCTGAGATTTTCAGAGGGGTATGTGGTTAAAAAAAATAATTTAAAAAAAATCAGAAAAAGCTGAGAAAGTGTAGGACCTGGGATTGCTCAGACCACCTTAAATCAGACTGGCCGCCCCAGCGAAGGAGGAAATTCCTTTCTTTGCGGTGATTGGCTAGGTGCGCCAGCCAATAGGCATGCGAGGATCCCACATGGGTCTCTGACGTTACCAGGACCGTTGGCCAATGAGAATTGTGATGCCGGTAACCAATAGCAGAAGATCTTGAAATGGACTGAGCCAATAGGAACGCTTCCGGTGGGGTTGGGTGAGCTCAGTGCAGACCCTCGTGGCAGCCCCTATACTTGGTGGGTCCCCCTTTAAAAATAAAAGTCCCCTCAAGCCAGGGGTCGTGGCGTATTCGTGCTATCTTGGTACGCAGGAAGCCCAGGCAGGAGGATATAGGGATATATATAGTTGTGGGTTCCAGGCCAGTGTGGGGTACCATAGGTAGCGACTGTATCAAAAACTATAGTTTTTACACTTAAAAAAAATACTAGGGGCCGGGTATGGTGGTGCTCGGTTTAATCCCAGTACTCTGGAGGCAGAGGCAGGCGGATTCTCTGTGAGATCGAGACTAGCCTGGGCTACAGGGAGACCTCAAAAAAAAAAAAAATCAAAATAATGATAATAAATACAACTAAGGCTCTGGTCCCAGTGGCTAGCTCACCACGCTTCCGAGACACACAAAGTGCCTTTCACCCTGTTTTATAGACGGATAGACTGAGTCAAATTAACACGGAAAGCTGACTTTTTAAAAACCCCACCAGAGGTTCATTTTTCTAACCCATTAACTCCCAAGGTGGTGCGCTTTATTTACAGGAAGGTGGGAGGCGGAGATACTGGACCCCGTGCCTCAGTTTCCCCAGTGAAGCCTGCAAGAAGACAAGCACTTAGTAGAGGTTGTAGGAGAGAAAAACGAAAAGACTACATTTCCCAGTAGCGCTTGCGCGGCGACGGCCCGGCTGTCAATCAAAGTAACGTGGGTCGCAGCCCTCGCCCCGCCCGCGCAGCAGCTCCCGCGCAGTCCGCGGCTCTGGCCCAGCGCGGTGTAATTACAGCCCATTGATCAGAACGGGCGGGAAGCTGCTCCCTGAGGGAGGCCAAAGCCTTTGGCTTCAGACACCCGCGACCTCGTCCCCGGCCGGCGGCACCTCCGGCCGTCTCCTCCTGTCCCCTCCTGCTAGCCCCGGGCTGGGTTGACCTCCGGGCTTCAGGTCCCGCTGAGTTGGGCGCGGAATGAGTCATACACACTCACACGAGTCCAAACTTCTCTCCCCAGCAGTGTGGGGGAGCCACAACCTCCCCCTAAACTAGGCAGTGTGTGCCTCAGTCTCCCCCTCTTGAGATATGACCCCTGCCGAAATGATCTCCCAAAGGAGAGGAGCCTGGGCAAGGCAGAGCCTGGAGTCCCTCGCTAGCTGCTTGGAATGTTCTTAGGGCTTCCCAGTGTGGGCGTTGACGCCGGGGTTCTGCGGAGAGTATAGAGCTGGAGAATTGTTAGGTGGGGGGGAAATGGCCCCAGCTCTTTCCATGCTGGATTAAAAGGAGGAGCGCTGACCTTTGACCTTCCTGAAGGTGGGGGCTGGAGCTTGGGATTCTGGGAAGTTTTGGGAGTACAATTGTCTTTGCTAGGCAAGACTGTGGAGTTGGGCAGACAACAGGGCTTGTGGACTCAGGAGTCCCAGACTCAGTGCGGTCTTGGTACCGAGTCTTCTCAGAAAACAACGTGGGGGCGGGGTATCGGCACCAAACTCCAGGTTCATAGACTTGACAGATTCCTAACATGCTTTCCTCCCCTGGTGTGTGGACACTCTGCTCAGTTCAGGACCTTTTGCAGCCACTTTGACCTGATAGCCTGTGGACAGCCTGCGACTTCTGGATTTCCCCATCTGAGATGACCCATTAGAACGAGAACCCCCCGCTCCCAGGGCTGGAGAGATGGCCTAGTGGTTAAGAGTGCTGACTGCTCTTGCAGAGGACCCAGGTTCAATCCCCAGCACCCACGTGGCGGCTGAGAACCGACTCCAAACTCCAGTTCCAGGGGAATCCGACACCCTCTTCTGACCTCCGAGGCATTGCACGACACGGGTGCACAAATTTACATGCAGACAGTACATTCATACACATACACACACAAAAAGAACGAGAACCCCCTTCCATCTTGAACACTCCAGTGAGGGGCTGGGGTGTGGCTCAGGTAGAGTGACAGCCTAGAACCCCCAGTGAGGGGCTGGGGCCTGGATCAGGGTAGAGTGACAGCCTAGACTCCCAGCTAGGGGATGGGGGCGTGGCTCAGGTAAAGTGACAGCCTAGAATCCCAGTGAGGGGCTGGGGGTGTGACTCGGGGTAGAGTGACAGCCTAGAGTCCCCAGTGAGGGTCTGGGGGCGTGGCTCAGGTAGAGTGACAGCTGAGAATCCCAGTGAGGGGCTGGGGGTGTGGCTCAGGGTAGAGTGACAGCCTAGAATCCCAGTGAGGGGCTGGGGGTGTGGCTCAGGTAGAGTGACAGCCCAGAATCCCAGCGAGGAGATGGGGGTGTGGCTCAGGTAGAGTGACAGCCTAGGATCCCCAGTGAGGGGCTGGGGGCGTGGCTCAGGAAGAGTGACAGCCTAGGATCCCCAGTGAGGGGCTGGGGGCGTGGCTCAGGAAGAGTGACAGCCTAGGATCCCAGTGAGGGGCTGGGGGCGTGGCTCAGGTAGAGTGACAGCCTAGGATCCCAGTGAGGGGCTGGGGGCGTGGCTCAGGAAGAGTGACAGCCTAGGATCCCCAGTGAGGGGCTGGGGGCGTGGCTCAGGAAGAGTGACAGCCTAGGATCCCAGTGAGGGGCTGGGGGCGTGGCTCAGGTAGAGTGACAGCCTAGGATCCCAGTGAGGGGCTGGGGGCGTGGCTCAGGGGTAGGGCCTGTGTCCCTGCCATGCAGAGTCCCTGGGTCTGCACAGGTGAGGGCCTACTGTCTGCACAGGCTGTTGCTGCAGGTATCTCTGGTTCCCCCCTTTCTCTGTCTCCCACTCTCCTCCAGGCCAGAGGGACGTTCCTTCCATCATCCAGTCACCTGGTGGCCTGGGTCATTTTTTTCCACCTCTTCCTGTGTCTGTGAAAGGAGCCCCGCTTGCTGTTTTAAGGTTCACACCCTTCATTTTCAGCGTTTTGTGGGGTCTCTAAGGATTGGAGGGCTGTGGGAACCCCTGGCATACAATCACATCAGCATAGTGTAGGTGCCTAATAAATGCTGAATTTAGGTTCCAAGGAAGAAAGATTTATGGTTGTTGTGGGGGGTGTTCGGGAATGAATCCGGAAGCAGCCCATCTGGGAAGGAAGGCCCCTTCTTCCCCCTCATCCTCCTCCTCTCTCCCTCCAACAGACTTGCCCAATGCTCAGACACGAGGTCATCAGGCCCAGAGATGCCTAGGAACCTGCTCGGGTCCAACAGCAGGTGGGGTCTCTCCTGGTGACTGCATGTGGGGTGAGCAGAACACCAGGCCAAACCTCAGTCAGCACCCCCAGGCCACCTGCAGCCACCACTAGCCACAGCAGACACTGGCTGGCCTAGTGGTTCAAGCTGATCATTTTGGGGGTTCACTTGATCTCCCTGTACAGCCTATTTGTGGGGCCCCAGCATGAAGCTGGTGATCAAGAGGGAAGTGACCTATGTTCTGTGGTGTCCTGTGAGTCCCTGACCTTCAGCACGCCTCACTTTCCGCATCTTCGCCATGGGAAGGTGGCCCAGGTGGAAGGACCCTACCAGGGCCATCTTTCTGAGGGGGGCCCAGGCGGAAGGACCCTACCAGGGCCATCTTTCTGAGGGGGGCCCAGGTGGAAGGACCCTACCAGGGCCATCTTTCTGAGGGGGGCCCAGGTGGAAGGACCCTACCAGGGCCATCTTTCTGATGGGGGCCCAGGGGGACCCAGGTGGAAGGACCCCACCAGGGCCATCTTTCTGAGGGGGGCCAGGCGGAAGGACCCCACAGGGCCATCTTTCTGAGGGGGCGCTCAGGAGGAAGGACCCTCACAGGGCCACTTTCTGAGGGGGGCCCAGGTGGAAGGACCCTACCAGGGCCATCTTTCTGAGGGGCGGGGGCCCAGGTGGAAGGACCCCACCAGGGCCATCTTTCTAGGGGGGCTCAGGTGGAAGGACCCCATCAGGGCCATCTTTCTGAGGGGGGCCCAGGCTGGAAGGACCCCATCAGGGCCATCTTTCTGAGGGGGCCTCAGGTGGAAGGACCCCATCCAGGGCCATCTTTCTGGGGGCAGTGGAGGACCCAGGGCCATCCTAGGGGTCGTAGGAAGGGCATCTCAGGGGCTCTGGACCCACAGGGCCATCTTTCTGAGGGGGACCCAGGCGGGACCCTACCAGGGCCATCTTTCTGAGGGGGACCCTGGAAGGACAGTGAAGGACCCTACCAGGGCCATCTTTCTGAGGGGGACCCAGGCGGGACCCTACCAGGGCCATCTTTCTCAGGGGCCAGGCGGAAGGACCCCATCAGGGCCATCTTTCTGAGGGGGGCTCAGGTGGAAGGACCCTGGCACCAGGGCTCATGACTCTCGGGCATCTTTGAGGGGGGCCCAGGTGGAAGGACCCTACCAGGGCCATCTTTCTGAGGGGGGCCCAGGTGGAAGGACCCTACCAGGGCCATCTTTCTGAGGGGGGCCCAGGTGGAAGGACCCTACCAGGGCCATCTTTCTGACGGGGGCCCAGGTGGAAGGACCCTACCAGGGCCATCTTTCTGACGGGGGCCCAGGGGGACCCAGGCGGAAGGACCCCACCAGGGCCATCTTTCTGAGGGGGCGCTCAGGTGGAAGGACCCCACCAGGGCCATCTTTCTGAGGGGGACCCAGGCGGAAGGACCCCACCAGGGCCATCTTTCTGAGGGGGACCCAGGCGGAAGGACCCCATCAGGGCCATCTTTCTGAGGGGGCCCAGGGGAAGGACCCCACAAGGCCATCTTTCTGAGGGGGGACCTCAGGATGGAAGGACCCTACTCAGGGCCAGCTTTCTGAGGGGGGCCCAGGTGGAAGGACCCTACCAGGGCCATCTTTCTGAGGGGGCCCAGGTGGAAGGACCCTACCAGGGCCATCTTTCTCAGGGGAACCCAGGCGGAAGGACCCCACCAAGGCCATCTTTCTGAGGGGGGCTCAGGTGGAAGGACCCCATCAGGGCCATCTTTCTGAGGGGGGCCCAGGCGGAAGGACCCTACCAGGGCCATCTTTCTGACGGGGGCCCAGGTGGAAGGACCCTACCAGGGCCATCTTTCTTAGGGGGGCCCAGGTGGAAGGACCCCACCAGGGCCATCTTTCTGAGGGGGACCCAGGCGGGACCCTACCAGGGCCATCTTTCTGGCTGTGCAGCTTCACAGCTTGTCTAGCGTGGGCCTCTCTGAGGACAGACTGGGTCATTCCCAGCATCCTCATGGACTTCACCAGGAGTGGGCCGTGGCCTGGCCTTTGGGTGGGGACTTGAGTGTCCTTCTCCTCCCCCCTCCTCTTCCTCCTCCTCCTCTTCCTCCTCCTCCTCGTTCTTGTCTATCCCCTCCGCCATCTCCTTTTCCTCCATCTCCTCTTCCTCCCCCTTTCTCCTCTTCCTCCTTCTCTTCCTGCTCCCCTTCCTCCTCTCCCCTTACTCCTCCTCCTCCTCCTCCTCCTCCTCCTCCTCCCCCTCCTCCTCCTCCTCTTCCTCCCTCTCCTCCTCCTCCTCCCCCTCCTCCTCCTCCTCCTCCTCCTCCTCCTCCCCCCCCTCCTCCTCCTCCTCCTCCTCCTCCTCCTCCTCCTCTTTCTCCTCCATCTTCTCCATCTCCCCTCACTGGGCTCCCAGCCCATTCTGGAATCAATTACCTAAGGTCAGGATGGTTCAGCATTCCCTCTTGGGATTCCCTCATCCCCCACCAGAGCTGCAGGCGACCCCAGGGTGCCCCCCCCTCAAGGATCTCAGGGTGATTAAAACAGTTCCCTCCCCCAGGTTCCCCAGCTCCTCAGGACCAGAGGGCATCCCAGAGGGCTGCAGAACCCATGTGGGCACAGTGCCTCAAACGCCAGGATGACCCATACCCCAAACTCCACAGGTGGGGGCTGTTAAGAACTTTGCCTTTGTTTGGGAGGCCGAGGCAGGTGGATCTCTGTGAGTTCAAGGCCAGCTTGGTTTACAAAGTGAGGTCCAGGCCAGCTGGGACTAAAGGGAGACCCTGTCTCAAAAAAACAAAAAACAAAAAACAAAAAACAAAAAACAAAAAAAAAAAAACTGTAACAAAAAACTTTGCCTTTGAACATAAAGAGGACTGGCAAGAAGATGCAGTGAGCACAGGGGCTTGTGGCCAAGCCCGATGACCTGAGTTCAAATACCTGGACCCTCACGAGCAGGGAGAATTGACCCTTTCAAGTTGTCCTCTGCCTTAGACACACACACATACAGACACACACCATAACACACAGTAACTAAATCTTAAAAATAAAGAGGACAGAAGCTGGGTGTGATGGTACACACCTTTAATCCGAGCACTCACCACTCGGGAGGCAGAGGCAGGTGAGTTCAGGGCCAGCCTGGTCTACAGAGTGAGTTCCAGGACAGCTGGGGATGCAGGGAGACCCTGTGTCAAAAAGACCAAAAATTATATATATATGAAAGGACAGGAAGGTTCTGGGACTTCCTCAGGACAAACTTGGGAGTTGGGCTGAGACTCCCCCAGACTTCTTTCTGGAAGGTCACCTAGGCCTAATGATGACTTCTCCAAAATGTCACTTAGCAACCCCATGGGGTGCCAGACCAGCCACCTCATCTCACCTTGCCCTCTGTGAAAACAGCGCCACCCAGGAGCACTGAGCTGTGCTGTGTGACCTCTGCTCACACGCTCACCCTCTCTGGGTTTCCAAAGACTGAAATGTTTGCCCTTTGCCTGTCCTGTGAGTCTCTTGTCCTGGGACATGGGGTACCCTGGGGGAAGGGAGTCCCCCCAAGACAAGAGGCAGGGACACGGTGGCTAACCTTTTAATGTTTTTATTTGAAAGGCACACAGCTAGAGCCCACCCTCAGTACAGCACTTCCCCGTGTCTCTGCTGAGATCCAAAGAACCAATATACAGACACAGCGGGCGCTTTGACTTTTTTCTTTTAAACATCTTTTTTTTTTTTAAATCTTGAATCCCCTTTCTTAGAAGACAAGCTAGTATGGGAGGGGGAATAAACAAAAGAACTTCAGAACCCTCAAGTTTATTGGGGGGAAAGGGAGAAATTCGTGGGGTGCCCACCCCAACCCCAGTGCAGTTCCCACGCCACGCTGCTACCACCGCCTCTCTGGCCCCTTTCTTTGTGGGTGTGGGGTGGGAGTGTGTGGACCTAGCGGAGAGGTGTGCCGGCAGGAAGCAGAGAAGGGAGAATTGGGGGCTCTGGGGGCAGATGTGGGGTACCCGGGGTGGGCAGCATTGAATATGTTCTGGGCCAGGTTGATGGCCGTGGAGGGGAGCCCTGTGCTGACAGTCAGTGTGCATGGAAGGGTGTCAGGACAACGAGCTTCGGGGCTCCTTCCCTACAACCCGGGGGTCCCCTTGGCCGGAGCCAGGGATGGAGAGGCAAAGTTGGGATGTTGATTACAGGCTGGGCGAGCTGTCCCACCTCCCTGCTGCGGGTGGCCCTCTCTGTGCCAGTCTGTCCTCTGCCGTCCCACCTCCCTGCTGCGGGTGGCCCTCTCTGTGCCAGTCTCTCCTCTGCTGTCCCACCTCCCTGCTGCGGGTGGCCCTCTCTGTGCCAGTCTCTCCTCTGCCATCCCCCTCCCTCCCTCCCCTCCCCCCCAGCGCCCTGCCCCAGGGCTAATCGGACTTGTCGCCATCGTCCTCCTGATGGGTGTCCCCGTCGTGTCCGTTCTTGTCTTCCTTGGACAGGTGGGCCTGCGAGCCTAGTGCCGACAGCGACAACAGCCCTGAGCCCGCGCTGACCGCCGGCAGGGATGGCGGCTGCAGCCCGACGGGCAGCGGTGTCAGGGGCAGTGCCAGGGCCTGCAGCTGCGAGAGCTGGTGAGCCTGGAGCTGCTGCTGCAGGGATAAGGAAGTCAGCCGGGCAAGAGGCCACCCCCCACCCAGCCACTGGGCCACCAGGCCACCTGCCACCCAGCCACTGGGCCACCAGGCCACCCCCCACCCAGCCACCAGGCCACCAGGCCACCCGCCACCCAGCCACCTGCCCCTTACCCGGATGATGGAGTTCAGCTCAGGGGCCGTGACCTGCTTGGCCCTCTCGATGGCTCCCAAGACCTGCTGCTGATGCTGGGAAGGGGGCACGAGGGGACAGAGAGGCAATGTGAAGGGACCGACAAGGGCAGGGAGGGGATGTGAAGGGACACAGGGGACCGCGTCCTCAGCCTGCGACTCAAAACATTCAGGGTGGGAATCTTGCTTCTGGGGGTTTTATGGGAGGTTTTTTTTTTTTTTTTTTTTTTTTTTTGGGTCTTTTGAGACAGGGTCTCCCTGTAGCCCCAGCTGGCCTTGAACTCACAGAGATCTGCCTAAGTCTACATCCCAGTGGTAAGCTGGCCTTGAACTCACAGAGATCTGCCTAAGTCTACATCCCAAGTGGTAAGCTGGCCTTGAACTCACAGAGATCTGCCTAAGCCTACATCCCAAGTGGTAAGCTGGCCTTGAACTCACAGAGATCTGCCTAAGTCTACATCCCAAGTGGTAGAACTAAAGACGTGGGCCCCCATGCCCAGCTTTATGTGAGTTTTTAAAAATACTTTATTATTTCTATTTTTATGTTATCTGCATGTGCTGTAAGTGCACCCATGTCCTGCAGTGCCTGAGTTGGACCCCCTGGAATTGAAGTTATGGACGGTTGTTAGCCGCCATGTGGGTGCTGGGAACTGAACCCGGGTCCTCTGCAAGAGCAGCCAGTGCTCCCGACTGCTGAGCCACTTCTCCAGTTCAGTTTTTTTTTTTGATACCAAGTCTCACTATCCCTATGTGGCCCAGGAGGGTCTTGAACTCATGGAACTCGTGGAGATCTACCGCCCTCTGCTGGGATTAAACGCGTGGGCCACCGTTGGACTCTTCTGTGAGTGGTCCCTTCTACCCCCCCCCCATAATTCTTCCTGAATTGATCTGGCCGTGGGGTCCCCTACTTTTTCCCTTTTTGCCTGGGTTATCAGGAAGCCTCTGTGAGCAGCATAGCTAACCCTGCGGATGGGGAACCTTCCAGCACGCGGCCTGTCACTCACCTCCTGGGACAGGTAGGGCAGGACCTGAGCACAGATGCCGTTCAGCCTCTTCACGATTTCCGCCTAGAATACAGCACCATTCCTCGATGGACGTGGGGGGCAGGTAGGTTTGGGGGCAGAGGTCAGGATGGTGGGTGAGGCGGGGACTCCCCCAGGACCCCACAGAGGACAGACAAGGAAGGGGGAAGCCATCTGAGAGACAGGGGGGCTTGGGTCCATCTTAGCGGGTAACGAGGTCTCAGTGCACAGCCTGGGAGTGCCAGGACCATGAAAGAGGGGAAACTGAGGCCCACCTGTTTATGCATTTCAATGTTCAACCCATAGGACATCTCGTAGTACTGTGGGGAATGGAGAGAAAAAGTGAGATTCGGTGTGGGGGAGAAGGGTGTGGCAAGGGGTCCCCTGGCTCCCTTCTTCCGGCTTTCTAGCCCTCTTCTGGAAGGCCTTCTGGGGCTGTGCCCTCTCTCTAAACCCTTCCAGGGTAGCGGGGCCCCAGGCACAACGCCCTTGACTCCTGTGGGAACCCCGGGTCCATTTCCCAGGCTGCACACCATCCTGAGAGGATTTACTACATAGGAAGGCTCTGGCCAGGAAAGGGTTAAGGGATGCCTGGCCCGGAAGGACTGGAGGGAAGGGAGGGGCCTCGGGCTGCGTCACTTCCAGCAGTGACTGTGGCTCTTACTGGGTGGTTTGGCACCCCAGCCACTACTTGGGCCAGTGGCCAGGCAGGTTCCAGCCAGCTTTCAGTAGCAGGTGCCTGGGCAGTGCAGTGCCCCCCTCCTAGGCCCCCTCCCAACATCCCACACCCCTCCCCCCAGCCCTCTACTTCACCATCACATAGTGACGCTGCATCTCCGACTTCTCGCTGGCCAGCTTGTCACATTCCAGCTTCAGGCTGAGGACACAAGGCAGGGTCAGCTGACATCCAGAGCTCCAGCTCCGCATGTGCATGCAGAGGGCCAGGCTGTCATGGAGCCCAGGCTGGCCTTGAACTCCCATCCTCCTGCCTCCACCACCCAAGCGCTGGGATGACAGGCCTGTGTCACCGAGCTGTAAGGACTCTGCCCACTAGGAAACCAGCGCCCTACCAACTGAGCCAGCGGCACTCACCAACTGAGCCGGGACCCTAATCTATAAACTTAGGAGGGCAAATCATCACATCCCATATCCAAATACACCCTGGGTTCTCTGTGACGCAATTAGCATCCTCAGTGGGATTAGTAACAAAAGCCACCAAGGTCTGGGGTGGCAGCGCGGGCACCCATGTCCTTTTGCTACAGGACTCTGGCCACCCAGAGAGGGTGCTTCCTGCTTAAGGTCACAGCAGGGCAGTCACCCAGGAACGCCGGGCTGTGAGAATTCGCCACCCAGAAATGGGCACTGCAGGGACCTGGCTGCCCAGGCGGAGGGCTGAGGCACGGGGGTCTCCAAGGGGTCCTGGCTCCAGTAACTGTTTAAATCCAAGCACTAAGGGTGCCTCTCGTCCCCCCTGAGCACAGCAGGGTGCTGCTCTGCTGCCCCCTTGAAACACGCTGTGTGACTCTAGGGCAGCCCACCGGTTTCTCTGCACCCAGTTTGTTCCTGTTTGAGGCAGCAACGCTCCTTGCTCAGGAGGGGAAGGGTTCTGTCAAAGGGGATAAGAAAGCTTCAACGAGGGGCTGGGCTGGGAGCAGAGCTTGCCCAGCATGCACTGAGCCTGGGTCCACCCCTCACAAGAGGTAACAACAACCTGTCATCCCACACAGGAGGTGACACAGACCTGTCATCCCACACAGGAGGTGACACCAACCTGTCACCCCTCACAGGTGGTGATGCAGACCTGTCATCCCACACAGGAGGTGACACAGACCTGTCATCCCAAATAGGAGGTGACACAGACCTGTCACCCCTCACAGGAGGTGACACAGACCTGTCATCCCACATAGGAGGTGACACAGATCTGTCACCCCTCACAGGAGGTGACACAGACCTGTCACCCCAGCACTCAGAGATGGAGCCAGGAGGATCAGTTCAGGGCCAGCCTTGGCTACATAGGTTGTTTGAAGTCAGCCTGGGCTACATGAGACCCTTCCTCAAAAACAAAACAAAAAACTTTCTCCAGTAGTGTCTATAAGCACTAAATAAATGCTCCTTGGGCTGGAGAGATGGCCTAGCAGTTAAGAGCGCCGACCACTCTTGCAGAGGACCGGGTTTGATCCCCAGCACCCACATGGCGGCTGAGAACCATCTGTAACTCCAATTCCAGGAGAACTCCAGTTCCAGGGGAATCCGAGACCTTCTTCTGACCTCTGCGGCACTGCACGACACGGGTGCACAAAACTACATGCAGACAGTACATTCATACACATACAAAATAAATAAATAAATAAATAAATAAATAAATAAATAAAAATTTTAAAAAAGTAATAAATGCTCCTTGATTTGACTGTACCCAGACACTAGCAATTACCACTTTATGATGCAGTGATCTACATTTGGGGTACATACTGCTCCCCACAAAAATTTCCAGACTCTGTGCCATTAGAAAAATCCCAGGGGCTGGAGAGCTGTCTCAGCAGGTAAGAGCAGTGGCTGCTCTTGCAGAGGACACAGGTTCAGCTCCCAGTGCCCGCATGGCAGCTGACAACCCTCCATAACTCCAGTTCCATGGGATCTGACACCCTCTTCTGTCCTCCGTGGGCACTGCATAACACAGTGCATGCAGGCAATACACTCATACACATAGAACAAAAAATTTAAAGAATTTCCAGGACAGCTGAGGCCCCAGGGAGACCTTGTCTCAAGACAAAAAAAAAAAAAGAATATCAATAAAAGTTTCTAAAATAAAAAAAATAATCTGGCTGGCAGGCGTGGTGGCGCATTCCCTTTAAAAATCCTAAGCACTTGGGAGGCAGAGAGGCAAGGCGGATCTTTAGGTAAGATTCAAGGCACCAGCTGGTCTACGACAGAGTGATCCCAGGGACTTGGGGCTACGGGAAAACCCTGTCTTGAAAATACCAAAAATGGAAAAAAAAAAATTTAAGTCTGGTAGAGATACGCCTAGCGTGAAGAGCACAAACTGCTTCCCTTTTGCAGAGACACCCAGTGTTCGATCCCCCAGCATCCACAATGAGCAGCTGAGATACCAGCTCTGTAACCTATGGAACCTAAACTTCTCCTTCAGGTAAACTCCATTTCCATGGGAACCTCTTGCCTGACCTCCGTCTGCAATGGCAGACACTGGTGCAACAAACCTACATGCAGACAGAACATTCATACACATACAAAAATAATAAATAAAAAATACAATAAATAAGTTAATAAATAAAAAAAAAAAAAAAATCAACAGGCTTGGGATGTGGTGGACATCCTTAATCTCAGCACTCAGGAGGCAGAGGCAAGCCAGAATCTCTGAGAGTTTTCAAGGCCACCCTGGGCTACATACTGAGTTTTCCAGGACAGCTGGGGCTTCAGGGGTACCCTGTTCTCAAAAAAAAAGAACCCACCAAAAAAGGAATGAGTTCCTCAAACAAAAATGGGAGCTGAGGCCAGGGGACCACGAGTCCTGTCCATCTACAAATAAATAAGGGTTGGGAGTGCGGCTCAGTGGGAGGCACACAGGAAGCCCTCACACCAAGAGAAACACACAAAGAACAGAAACAGGATGCTAGCTCTGAGAGGGTGTCCATGTTACTGGAAGACACAGCACTGTGACCCAAGTCTGTCCTCCAATCCTAGAACAGCTCAGCCTCTGGAGCATTTCTAGAAGACAGCAGGGGCTGGGAACCTGGCAAAGTCAAGCCCTAAGCCCTCCAGAAGGAACCCAAAAGAAACCAAACTCCAAGAATGGGGCCAGGCCATGATGGAGCCAGGACCTGTACCAGTGCCTTAAATTCCTTCTTAACCTTTAATGGAATCAAAGCTGGGCTGGGCCCTCAGTGATAGAGCACAAGGCTTAGCCGCCATGAGGCCTGAGCGCATCTTCTCCAGCACCACACATACCAGGCTGGGCGGTAAATAGGCCTGTACCCCACACAGGAGGTGGCACAGGCCTGTCACCCACACAGGAGGTGGTCCACAGGCCTGGTCCCCCAGCAGTGCGGAGTGGAGGCCCAGCAGGGCCAGGGGGTTTCGAGTGCAGATCCTAGGCTACCATGAAGACCCTGTCTCAAATAAACAAGTAAATTAAACAATAAGACAATAGAAAAAGATACCCGGAATCTCTTTTGTGTTTTAGAGAAATCCTAAAGTACTGTATTTTCGAAGATACTTTATATTATTATTACATTATATTAAACTATTAACCTTGTTTTTCTTGTCTGTCTGTTTGAGACAGGTCTCCCTGCCAGCCCCATCTGGTCACTGTAACTCATAATTAGACCAGGCTGGCTTGAACGCACGAGATCCCCCCCAAAGCCTGCCTCTGACTCTTATTAAAACTTTTTAATATATAGATTTGTTGTCATGAACAAGATCCTTGTGCTCTGTAGCCAGGCTAACCCAGAACGGAAAATAATCTCTGCCTCAAGCCTCCTGAGTGAAGGATGTCAGGCCACTCCCCCTCCCCAGTGTCTGGTATACAAAGCAAAATCCACAAAGAAGTTTAAGCGACAGGAACCTTGGCTTGTGAGTACCAGGGGTCCCCAGGCTACCCCCGTCCCTCCCCAGCCTCCCTCCTGAGCTCCTTTATCCCCCCTCGCCCCCACTTCTGTGCAACTGCCTAGACACTTGTGACCTCTGTGCCTTTGGGGCACACAGGTCCCCACATGACACCTGGGAAAACAGAGGCTGGGGGCCCAGTTGAAGCAGAAGAACCTGTGGTGGGACATCACAGGCCCCCTGTGTGCTTCGTGCACCACAGTTTTCGTGTGCCTGCCTCACACGGGTGCAGTTGTTTTCAGGGTTTCTCACATAACCTAGGCCTAGCTCAATCTCTATTATGTAGCACAGGAATGACCCTGCACTCTGCAAGTGCTGGGGTGACAGGCGTGTCCCCTCGCCAGGCTCCAGGTGACAGAGCACACTGTATTCTACTGCTGGTGTCCCCAGGGTTTGCCCTCAACCGCAGCAGGGGTCTAACCTGTGGTACTGGGCTTGAAGAAGTTGAAACTCGTCCTTGATCCGGTCGCAGGAGTCAGAGGTGGTGAACTTGAGCTGCTGCGGGAGGTGGGAGGAGCCCTGCCGGGTGCGGGAAAGTGAGCACCCCGACCCGGCCCTCCAATTTCCTGGGTGTCAGCCCCACCCCGGGCCACGGGCCACGCCAGTCATCCTGAGCCCCCATTATATTCCTTTCTTTATGCAGGCCGGGTGGGGTGCGGTTTTTTTCCAGAACAGGGAGCTTTGTTGAGGGCGCTCATGTTTTGGGGGAGGAGGGTACACCCGAAGTTAATGCACGTGGCTCTGCAATGCACTGTGCAGTGGGGTGCGCCCGGCTGTCTCGGGCGGGGACCCCAGGAGGCCGCTCCGGCGGGCCTGGCTCAGGGTCTCTGTTCCCAGTGCGCGCCGAGGAGGCTCCCGGCTCAGCACCACGTTGCCGGGAGGGGAGGGGAGGGGAATCTCTGGGGGGTCCTCCCCAGTCACCCCAAAGCTGCCCAGCGCTGGAGGGGCCGGGCCCGGAGCCAGGGGAGCGGAGGGGGCGCGTGGGGCGCCCGGGCGGGGGCCGGGCCTGGCGCGGGCCTTACCGAGTGCCGGCTTTGCGGAAACATCATGTCAGTCGCGGGGGGCGCGGGCTGCGCCCCGGCTCGGGCGGCTCGGGGGGCGCCGGGCGGCCGCCTTTGTCCCCGCGGCCGAGGCAGCTCCGGGGCGCCGCGTCCCGGCCTCGCCGCCTCCCGCCGCCCCGCCCGCGCCTATTGTGTAATGGCGACGCGGTGGCCGCTCCTCCACCTGCCGCCGCCGCCCGGCACTGCGCAGGCCCGCGACGCCGCCCACCCGTGACCTTGGCCCCGCGCCCCGCCCCGCCGTGAGCCGCCCCCGCCGAGCCGCCGTCGCTCGGCTTCCCGGGACGAGCCGCCCGGGCCCGCGCGTCCCGGAGCCGCGCACTGATGCGGCGCCGACTGCATACGGTGACCTTGGCCCCGGGACGCGGGTCAGCGCCACGTGACGGAGCCTCGCTCAGCTCCTTCCGAGCTGACGCGACGCCTCCCCGAAGACGGCCCTTCGGCTGCACATGGGGAGCACGTACTGTGTGCCACGACTTTGGGGTCAGATCAAGCTACAAAGTGACATTGGCCTGCAGAAGAGAAAGGTAAAGCCAGGCCCTTGTCCCAGAGCCCCGAGGACACGCGGAGGGGACAGCCTGTGCAAAGGCCCAGTGCACGACGCAGGCCTGGCAGGAGCGAGGTCCGCAGGCGGCCCCATGCACTCGCCAGGAATTCGCTCCCTATTTAAAGTCTGTCTCAAGGCTTTTGAAGTAATTCTGCTTTAATATTCTTTCAGATAAAACTATTTTGTTTGGCTGGGTGTGCTGGCTCACACTTTTAATCCCAATACTCAGAAAGAAAAGGCGGACGGATCCCTGTGAGTTCAGGCCAGCCTCGTCTACAAGAGCGAGTTCCAGGATAGCTACAAGGGGACCTGTCTCAAAAAATAAAAAAAAAAAAAAAAAAAAAAAAAAACACTTTTAATTTATTATTTATTTATTCATTTATTTTGGTAATTTTTGAGACAAGGGTCTTCCCTTTAGTCCCAGCTTTACTGGAACTTACTCCCTGGGTAGACCAGGGTGGCCTTGACTCAGAGATCTGCCTGCCTGTGTTGGGGTTAAAGGTGTGTGTCACTACGCCCGGCTTTTTTTTGGTATTTTAAATTTATTCTTACTTAATATATATGAGTGTTTTTACTCGGCATGCATGTAACTGCACGTGGTGTCATGCAATGCCCAAGAGACCGAAGAGGGCGTCAGATCCCTGACCTGGAGTTACAGACACCTTTGCCACCTTGAGGGCGTTGGGAGCGGAATCCAGATCATCTGCAATACCAGCAGTGTGCTTAACTGTTGATCCGGCTCTTCCAGATACTCTTATTTCAGTTTTTCCTTGGAACAGGATCTCATCTGGTCCAGGCTGGCCTAAGACTCCTTGTAGCTGAGAAATGACCCTGAACTCCCAATCCACTCAGCCTCTGGGGTGGTGGGGTGACACCGTGAGCCCCCAGGCCTGTGGCTTCCTGTCCAGCATGCAGGATTCCTCCCTCCCCTCTCCCATCACCTTCAATTGCAAACGGAAAAGGGTTTTCCAGGCCCAGGGCTCCTGGACAAACAGATGACGGTGGTGCCCCCCCTAACGAAGGGCATGCTGGAAACCAGCTGGAGGTACCCCAGCTTACAAGCAAGAGGCCACCCTGGGGTACCCACCCGTGCACAATAGCCACAGGCATTGCATGAGGCATCAGGCATCCCAGGTTATAGTAAGGTCCAGCTTGGAGCAGCCTGGGGCCCGGAGGACTACAAAGGGACACGAGAGCCAGCCTAGGCTACGTGAGACCTTGTCATAAAGGGACACGAGAGCCGGCCTAGGCTCCGTGAGACCTCGTCATAAAGGGACATGAGAGCCGGCCTAGGCTACGTGAGACCTCATCACAAAGGGACCCGAGAGCCAGCCTAGGCTACGTGAACGACCTCATCATAAAAGCAGAGTGAGAGACTGTGGCACTGTCACTCCCCAAACGCCATTTGATGACACCTGGCTGGCACTACTTAATTCTTGGGACCACAGCAGAGTTCGTGGGGGCAGAGGGAGGACCTGTCTCCATGAGTGTCTGTGCCTGAGGTGGGACCTTGTTACAAAGAAAGCCGCAGCAGCAGCGGCTGCCAGGATGCCCAGAGCTGCCCACTACTGAGAGGCCAGGGTGAACCGGGAGCTGCTCCCCAGGAGCCAGGACCTGCTTGCCTCAGTTTCCCTTAGTGTCTCTCAGGCCTCCCACCAAGGACTCGCCCCCCACCAAGGAACTAATATTTATTCCTTCTCCCAGTTAGCATTTGTTGAGTGCCTACTGTGTATCAGCTATGGTTCTAAGCGAGGGCTGGACACTTTAAAACTTGGGTCTGCTTCCCTCCTGACCCTCACAGCTCTCCCTCCTCCCTCTCTATACCTCACTCCCTCTGCTAGGGACAATCAGCCCACCTGCATGCTCTTTCAGCACCCCAGGCTCCATCTGGCCCCAGGACCTTTGGATGGCAGTGTCCTCTACCCCAGGACCTTTTGCCAACAATCTATATTTTATTTATTTTATTTTTATTTTATTTTATTTTATTTTTTTTATTTTATTTGGTCTTTTCGGGACAAGGGTCTCCCTGGTAGCCCCCAGCTGTCCTGTGACACTCCTTCTGGAGACCAGGCTGGCCTTGACTCACAAAGATCCCGCACTGCTTCTGCCTCCAAGTGGCTAGGATTAAAGGCGTCGCCCACCACGCCGGCTTCTAATATATTTATTTAGAATTTTATTTTTTATTTACTTTTTTTTTTTTTTGTCTTTTTGAGACATACTGTTTTTCCTGTAGTCCAGACTGCCTGGAACTCACTGTGTACAATAGGCTGGCTTTGAACTCAACTGAGATCAACCTCTGCTTCTGAGGTGCTGGGATTAAATAGAATTTCCTGTGTCTGTCCTCAGAGGCAGAAGGACCAGCTGGATCTCCTGGAGCTGGTGTTACCACAGCTGCGGGCCTCCAGACCTGGGTGCTGGGAGCTGCTTGGGTCTTCTGGGAGAAGGCTAGGTTTGCTGAGGACACTCTCACTGGCTTTAAGGACTTTTAACTGTTTTTCTTTTTTCTCTTTTGAGCTAAGCATGATATCAGACACCTATCATCCCAGCACTAGGCATGGAGGCAAAGGGGACATGGGAAGTTCAGGGTCATCCTCAACTACAATGGATGCAAGGCCTGCCTGGGGTATTCAGGACCCTGTTTCAGGGGCTGGGGCTGGGGCTTCAACTGCACGGCCATGGCCCAAGGCCCGGGGTCTCATCCCAGCAGTAAAATAACAAATGACACCAAACACACAGATTGCCAGAAAAGGTCACACTCACCCCACCATTCTTGAGGGTTCCCCTTTCCTCTAGCACTTGGCCCTGACTCGAGTCCTGAAACTGTACTACATCTTTGAACATTTAATTAGTTCAGTGGGCCCTTTCCTCTGTCCTCCAATTTTTTTAATTTCTAAGAGGTTTTTTTTTTTTTATTTTATTCTTTTTGAGACAGTCTCCTGTAGCCCAGGCTGGCCCCAACTCCCTGTGTAGCTTGAGGATGACCTGAATTTCTGATCCTCCTGCCTGGCTCCAGAGTGCTTGTCTGACAGGCCTGTACCACCATGCCTGGTGTTTTTTTTTTTTTTTTTTTTTTTTCCTGGAACTCACTCTGCTAGACCAGGCTGGCCTTGAACTCACAAGATCCACCTGCCTCTGCCTCCCGAGTGTAGGCATTAAAGGCGTGCTCCACCACGCCCGGCTTCATGCTGGGCTTTTTTACGTGGGTTCTTGGGGAATTCAAACTCAGCTTCTGGGAACTGGTGAGGCATTAATTTTTTTAGAAATTTTTATTTTTAAAAATTTTTTATGAATAATATTTTAATTTTATTTTTGTATGTGGTATGAGTGTACTGTCCCTGCAGTGGTTTGTGCACCGTGTCGTGCCATGCTTGCAGAGGTTCAGAAGAGGGCAAACGGATTCCCTGGGAACTGGAGTTAAAAGATGGTTTCTCAGCCAACCATTGTGGGTGCTGGGATCAAACCCAGGTCTCTGCACAGCAGTCGGTGCTCCTTAACCGGGTTAGGCCATCTATCCAGCTCCTAGGCAGACATTTTACCAGCTGTTTGTCCCCCTCGGGTCACAGGTCTGAGATCGACAACCACATTGAGGGCACAGTGCCTGAACTGCCACCTTAACTGATGCTAAGTCTGGGGACAGATCATCTGCTGAGCTCATGTGACCCAGTCTCTTCTGTGCCCTCTCTTCTCTGGGACCTTGCCCACACAGCTCAGCTCCTTGTTTTTCTTCCTTAACAAAATATGGAGCTGATTGCTCTCTGACACTCGATGAAAATAGGACGCAGTCAATATATCTGAGTCTTTTCCTTGAATTACAGACTCAGCAATCGAGGCATTTGAAAAAGGGACCAGAACCAACAAGTCCTCCGAAATTTATTATATATATATTTTATATTTTTTTTTATTTTTTTGTATGTTGTATGAATGTACTGGTCTGCATGTAGGTTCTGTGCACCCGTATCGTGTAATGCCGGGAGGGTCAGAAGAGGGTCTTGGGATTCCCTGGACTGGAGTTCTCCTGGAATTGGAGTTACAGACGGTTTTCTNCACTCCCTTTCCCCTTTCTCCTCCTCTTACTCTTCTTCATGACCACATATATACTATGCAGTCTACCACTGAATTAAATCTCAACCCTATTTTTTGTGTGTTTTTAGGGTTTTTTTGGGGGGTCTTTTTTTTTTTTTGAGACAGGGTCTCCCTTTAGTCCCAGCCGGTCTCGAGCTCACAGAGAGATCTGCTTGGCTCTGCCTCCCAAGTACTAAGATTAAAGGCATGTGTTGGGCTGGAGAGATGGCCTAGTGGTTAAGAGAGCCAACTGCTCTTGCAGAGGACCCAGGTTCGATCCCCAGCATCCACATGGCAGCTGAGAACCATCTGTAACTCCAATTCCAGGAGAACTCCAGTTCCAGGGACCCTCTTCTGACCTCCGCGGCATTGCACGACATGGGTGCACAAACCTACATGCAGACAGAACATTCATACACATACAAAAATAAATAAAATAAAAATACAATAAATAAGTAAATAAAAAAAATAAAAAAAATCAAGTCAGGCTGGGTGTGGTGGCACATCCCTTTAATCTCAGCACTCAGGAGGCAGAGGCAGCCAGATCTCTGAGAGTTCAAGGCCACCCTGGGCTACATACTGAGTTCCAGGACAGCTGGGGCTTCAGGGGTACCCTGTCTCAAAAAAAAAAAGACCCCCAAAAAAAGGAATGAGTTCAGCAAACAAAAATGGGAGCTGAGGCCAGGGGACCACGAGTCCTGTCCATCTACAAATAAATAAGGGTTGGGAGTGCGGCTCAGTGGGAGGCACACAGGAAGCCCTCACACCAAGAGAAACACACAAAGAACAGAAACAGGATGCTAGCTCTGAGAGGGTGTCCATGTTACTGGAAGACACAGCACTGTGACCCAAGTCTGTCCTCCAATCCTAGAACAGCTCAGCCTCTGGAGCATTTCTAGAAGACAGCAGGGGCTGGGAAGCCTGGCAGTCAAGCCCTAGCCCTCCAGAAGGAACCCAAACCAAACTCCTGGGGCCAGGCCATGATGGAGCCAGGACCTGTACCAGTGCCTTAAATTCCTTCTTAACATGGAATCAAAGCTGGGGCTGGGCCTCAGTGGATAGAGCACAGGCTTAGCACGCATGAGGCCCTGAGCTCATCTCCAGCACCACACAACCCAGGCATGGCGGTATAGGCCTGTCACCCCACACAGGAGGTGGCACAGGCCTGTCACCCCACACAGGAGGTGGCACAGGCCTGTCACCCCAGCAGTGCGGAGTGGAGGCAGCAGGGCCAGGGGTTCGAGTGCAGCCTAGGCTACATGAGACCCTGTCTCAAAATAAACAAGTAAATAAACATAAGACCATAGAAAAAGATACCCTGGAATCTCTTTTGTTTTTAGAGAAATCTAAAAGTACTTCGAAAGATACTTTATTATTATTATTACTATTATTATTACTATTAACTTGTTTTCTGTCTTTTTGAGACAGGGTCTCCCTGCAGCCCCAGCTGTCCTGGAACTCACTATGTAGACCAGGCTGGCCTTGAACTCACAGAGATCCGCCTGCCTCTGACTCCCATTATTAACTTTTTAATTTGTTTTTGAGACAAGATCTTGCTCTGTAGCCCAGGCTACCCTAGAACGGAAAATAATCCTCCTGCCTCAGCCTCCTGAGTGAAGGATGTCAGGCCACTCCCCCTCCCAGTGTCTGGTATACAAAGCAAAATCCACAAAGAGTTAAGCACAGGACCTTGGCTGTGACCCAGGGTCCCAGGCTACCCCGTCCCTCCCCAGCCTCCTCCTGAAGCTCCTGTTATCCCCCCCACTTCTGTGCAACTCCTAGACACTTGTGACCTCTGTGCTTTGGGGCACACAGGTCCCCACATGACACCTGGGAAACAGAGGCTGGGGGCCAGTGAAGCAGAAGAACCTGTGGTGACATCACAGGCTGTGTGCCTCGTGTCACCACAGTTCTGTGGCCTGCTCCACGGTGCAGTTTTCAGGGTTCTCACATACCTAGGCTAGCTCAATCTCTATATGTAGCACAGGATGACCCTGCACTCTGCAGTGCTGGGGTGACAGGCGTGTCCCCTCGCCAGGCTCCAGGTGACAGAGCACACTGTATTCTACTGCTGGTGTCCCCAGGGTTTGCCCTCAACCGCAGCAGGGGTCTAACCTGTGGTACTGGGCTTGAAGAAGTTGAAACTCGTCCTTGATCCGGTCGCAGGAGTCAGAGGTGGTGAACTTGAGCTGCTGCGGGAGGTGGGAGGAGCCCTGCCGGGTGCGGGAAAGTGAGCACCCCGACCCGGCCCTCCAATTTCCTGGGTGTCAGCCCCCACCCCGGCACGGCCCCGCAGTCATCCTGACCCCCATTTCTTTATGCAGGCCGGGGTGGGGGTGCGGTTCCAGACAGGGAGCTTTGTAGGGCGCTCATTTTGGGGGAGGAGGGTACACCGAGTACTGTCACTGCCTGCAATGCACTGTGCAGTGGGGTGCGCCCGGCTGTCTCGGGCGGGGACCCCAGGAGGCCGCTCCGGCGGGCCTGGCTCAGGGTCTCTGTTCCCAGTGCGCGCCGAGGAGGCTCCCGGCTCAGCACCCACGTTGCCCGGGAGGGGAGGGGAGGGGAACTCTGGGTCCTCCCCAGTCACCCCAAAGCTGCCCAGCGCTGGAGGGGCCGGGCCCGGAGCCAGGGGAGCGGAGGGGGCGCGTGGGGCGCCCGGGCGGGGGCCGGGCCTGGCGCGGGCCTTACCGAGTGCCGGCTTTGCGGAAACATCATGTCAGTCGCGGGGGGCGCGGGCTGCGCCCCGGCTCGGGCGGCTCGGGGGGCGCCGGGCGGCCGCCTTTGTCCCCGCGGCCGAGGCAGCTCCGGGGCGCCGCGTCCCGGCCTCGCCGCCTCCCGCCGCCCCGCCCGCGCCTATTGTGTAATGGCGACGCGGTGGCCGCTCCTCCACCTGCCGCCGCCGCCCGGCACTGCGCAGGCCCGCGACGCCGCCCACCCGTGACCTTGGCCCCGCGCCCCGCCCCGCCGTGAGCCGCCCCCGCCGAGCCGCCGTCGCTCGGCTTCCCGGGACGAGCCGCCCGGGCCCGCGCGTCCCGGAGCCGCGCACTGATGCGGCGCCGACTGCATACGGTGACCTTGGCCCCGGGACGCGGGTCAGCGCCACGTGACGGAGCCTCGCTCAGCTCCTTCCGAGCTGACGCGACGCCTCCCCGAAGACGGCCCTTCGGCTGCACATGGGGAGCACGTACTGTGTGCCACGACTTTGGGGTCAGATCAAGCTACAAAGTGACATTGGCCTGCAGAAGAGAAAGGTAAAGCCAGGCCTGTTGTCCCAGAGCCCCGAGGACACGCGGAGGGGACAGCCTGTGCAAAGGCCCAGTGCACGACGCAGGCCTGGCAGGAGCGAGGTCCGCAGGCGGCCCCATGCACTCGCCAGGAATTCGCTCCCTATTTAAAGTCTGTCTCAAGGCTTTTGAAGTAATTCTGCTTTAATATTCTTTCAGATAAAACTATTTTGTTTGGCTGGGTGTGCTGGCTCACACTTTTAATCCCAGCACTTGGGAGAAAAGGCAGGAGGATCTCTGTGAGTTCAAGGCCAGCCTCGTCTACAGAGCGAGTTCCAGGATAGCTGACAGGGAGACCCTGTCTCAAAAAGACACACACACACACACACACACACACTTTTAAATTTATTATTTATTTATTCATTTATTTTGGTATTTTTGAGACAGGGTCTCCCTTTAGTCCCAGCTATCCTGGAACTTACTCTGTAGACCAGGGTGGCCTTGAACTCAGAGATCGGCCTGCCTCTGCCTCCCAAGTGCCACCATGCCCGGCTTTTTTTTTGGTATTTAAATTTATTCTTACTTTATGTAATGAGTGTTTTACTGCATGCATGTAACTGCACGTGTGTCATGCAATGCCCAAAGAGAGCCGAAGAGGGCGTCAGATCCCTGGACCTGGAGTTACAGACACCTTTGCCACCTTGAGGGCGTTGGGAGCGGAATCCAGATCATCTGCAATACCAGCCAGTGTGCTTAACTGTTGAACCGGCTCTCCAGACTCTTATTTCAGTTTTCTTGGAACAGGATCTCATCTGGTCCAGGCTGGCCTCAGACTCACTATGTAGCTGAGAATGACCCTGAACTCCCCATCTTCCAAACTCAGCCTCTGGGGTGGTGGGGTGACACCGTGAGCCCCCAGGCCTGTGGCTTCCTGTCCAGCATGCAGGATTCCTCCCTCCCCTCTCCCATCACCTTCAATTGCAAACGGAAAAGGGTTTTCCAGGCCCAGGGCTCCTGGACAAACAGATGACGGTGGTGCCCCCCCTAACGAAGGGCATGCTGGAAACCAGCTGGAGGTACCCCAGCTTACAAGCAAGAGGCCACCCTGGGGTACCCACCCGTGCACAATCAGCCACAGGCATTGCATGAGGCATCAGGCATCCCAGGTTATAGTAAGGTCCAGCTTGGAGCAGCCTGGGGCCCGGAGGACTACAAAGGGACACGAGAGCCAGCCTAGGCTACGTGAGACCTCGTCATAAAGGGACATGAGAGCCGGCCTAGGCTACGTGAGACCTTGTCATAAAGGGACACGAGAGCCGGCCTAGGCTCCGTGAGACCTCGTCATAAAGGGACACGAGAGCCGGCCTAGGCTACGTGAGACCTCATCACAAAGGGACCCGAGAGCCAGCCTAGGCTACGTGAGACCTCATCATAAAAGCAGAGTGAGAGACTGTGGCACTGTCACTCCCCAAACGCCATTTGATGACACCTGGCTGGCACTACTTAATTCTTGGGACCACAGCAGAGTTCGTGGGGGCAGAGGGAGGACCTGTCTCCATGAGTGTCTGTGCCTGAGGTGGGACCTTGTTACAAAGAAAGCCGCAGCAGCAGCGGCTGCCAGGATGCCCAGAGCTGCCCACTACAGAGAGGCCAGGGTGAACCGGGAGCTGCTCCCCAGGAGCCAGGACCTGCTTGCCTCAGTTTCCCTTAGTGTCTCTCAGGCCTCCCACCAAGGACTCGCCCCCCACCAAGGAACTAATATTTATTCCTTCTCCCAGTTAGCATTTGTTGAGTGCCTACTGTGTATCAGCTATGGTTCTAAGCGAGGGCTGGACACTTTAAAACTTGGGTCTGCTTCCCTCTGACCTCCCACAGCCCTACCTCCCTCCTCCCTCTCTATACCTCACTCCCTCTGCTAGGGACAATCAGCCCACCTGCATGCTCTTTCAGCACCCCAGGCTCCATCTGGCCCCAGGACCTTTGGATGGCAGTGTCCTCTACCCCAGGACCTTTGCCCACACAATCTATATTTTATTTTATTTTATTTTATTTTATTTTATTTTATTTTATTTTATTTTATTTTGGTCTTTTCGAGACAGGGTCTCCCTGTAGCCCCAGCTGTCCTGGAACTCACTCTGGAGACCAGGCTGGCCTTGAACTCACAAAGATCCGCCTGCCTCTGCCTCCCAAGTGCTAGGATTAAAGGCGTGCGCCACCACGCCCGGCTTCTATATATTATTTTAGAATTTTATTTTTTATTTACTTTTTTTTTTTTTTTGTCTTTTTGAGACACTGTCTTCCTGTAGCCCCAACTAGCCTGGAACTCACTGTGTACATCAGGCTGGCCTTGAACTCACTGAGATCAACCTGCCTCTGAGTGCTGGGATTAAAGAATTTCCTGTGTCTGTCCTCAGAGGCCAGAAGAACACACTGGATCTCCTGGAGCTGGTGTTACCACAGCTGCGGGCCTCCAGACCTGGGTGCTGGGAAGCTGCTTGGGTCTTCTGGAGAAGCGCTAGGTTTGCTGAGGACCCTCTCACTGCTAGGACTTTTACTGTTTCTTTTTTCTCTTTTGAGCTAAGCATGATATCAGACACCTATCATCCCAGCACTAGGGCATGGAGGCAAGGGGACAGGAGTTCAGGGTCATCCTCAGCTACATGGATCAAGGCCTGCCTGGGGTATTCAGGACCCTGTTTCAGGGGCTGGGGCTGGGGCTCAACTGCACAGGCCATGCCAAGGCCCGGGGTCCATCCCCAGCAGTAAAAACAAATGAACACCAAACACACAGATGCCAGACAAGGTCACACTCACCCCAGCCCATCTTGGGGTTCCCCTTTCTCTAGCACTTGGCCCTGACCTGAGTCCTGAACCCTGTACTACACTTTGAACATTTAATTAGTTCAGTGGGCCCTTTCCTCTGTCCTCAACACCTAGGAGAGTGTTCCACATGCAAATGGCTCAGTTTTATTTTATTCTTTTTGAGACAGTCTCCTGTAGCCCAGGCTGGCCCCCAACTCCCTGTGTAGCTGAGGATGACCTCGAATTTCTGATCCTCCTGCCTCGGCCTCCAGAGTGCTTGTCTGACAGGCCTGTACCACCATGCTGGGGTCTCCCTGTAGTCCTAGCTATCCTGGAACTCACTCTGTAGACCAGGCTGGCCTTGAACTCACAAAGATCCACCTGCCTCTGCCTCCCGAGTGCTAGGATTAAAGGCGTGCACCACCACGCCCGGCTCATGCTGGGCTTTTTTACGTGGGTCCTGGGGATTCAAACTCAGTTCCTGGAACTGGTGAGGCATTTATTTTTTAGAAATTTTTATTTTTAAAAATTTTTTATGAATATATTTTAATTTTATTTTGTATGTGTATGGATGTACTGTCTGCATGTAGGTTTGTGCACCCGTGTCGTGCAATGCTGCAGAGGTCAGAAGAGGGCAACGGATTCCCCTGGAACTGGAGTTAAAGATGGTTCTCAGCCACCATGTGGGTGCTGGGGATCAAACCCAGGTCCTCTGCAACAGCAGTCGGTGCTCTTAACCGGTAGGCCATCTATCCAGCTCCTAGGCAGACATTTTACCAGCTGTTTGTCCCCCTCGGGTCACAGGTCTGAGATCGACAACCACATTGAGGGCACAGTGCCTGAACTGCCACCTTAACTGATGCTAAGTCTGGGGACAGATCATCTGCTGAGCTCATGTGACCCAGTTCTCTGTCCCTCTCTTCTCTGGGACCTGCACACAGCTCAGCTCCTTGTTTTTCTTCCTTAACAAAATATGGAGCTGATTGCTCTCTGACACTCGATGAAAATAGGACGCAGTCAATATATCTGAGTCTTTTCCTTGAATTACAGACTCAGCAATCGAGCATTTGAAAAGGAGCCAGAACCAACCAGTCCTCGAAATATATATTAATATATATATTTTATATTTTTTTATTATTTATTTTTGTATGTGTATGAATGTACTGTCTGCATGTAGGTCTGTGCACCCGTATCGTGTAATGCCGCGGAGGTCAGAAGAGGGTCTTGGATTCCCCTGGAACTGGAGTTCTCCTGGAATTGGAGTTACAGACGGTTCTCAGCCGCCATGTGGGTGCTGGGGATCGAACCCGGGTCTTCTGCAAGAGCGGTCGGCACTCTTAACCGCTAGGCCATCCCTCCAGCCCTATTTTTTTATTAATATATGTTAATGCAGAAAACGGAGCCAAGCTTGATGGCACAGGCCTGTTGCCAGGCAAAGCCCACGACACCCAGCCAGAGACTGAGCGGCCTCCAGCGCTGGCTCCGACCCCCGTTGAGCACTGGGGATTCTCGGGATACTTGTGACTACCCAGAACCCCAGAAGCCGGTAACCACACCCCAAATTTTTAAGGCTAAAATTCATAAAATGATGGATCCTGGCCACAGACTGCACTTCCACCACTGTCCACACGGGGGCAGCGTCTCCCCGGATTTGGCTCCAGGAAGGCCTGGAGCTCTGACGTCATTTCCTGAGTTTGGAGTTCCTGGGCTCATGGGCTTCTCTGACGGACGCACCCTGGGTTGGGTGCTGTAGACCCTGGGGTAGGTCCTTAAAGGGTGCTGAGCTCACTCCATGCTGCAGTTCTCCAGTGTGACAGCCACATGTATCACCCCGTCACCCAGGGTCTCCTGGGGCAGAGTTATGCCTACTAAGACGTCCTGGGAACAGGAACCCCAAAACACCAAGTCCTCTGGGGACCCGCCCTGTATATATCTGAGGACCCTGCCTACAAGGAAACCCACAGGAAGGGTCCGGGGCGGTGGAACGGAGGGTCGCCAAGATGTGGGGAGGCCTGCGTGACACCCTCTACACCAGTGGGGTGGGTTCTGAGTCAGGGTGAGCAGGAGTGAACTCCACTTTTTGCAATACTGAGAGGAATTCAGTGTATTTACATATGGTAGCCATGGCCAGGAAGCCAAGCCACGCCCCCAGCCCCTCACTGGGACTCTAGGCTGTCACTCTACCCTGGGCACGCCCCCAGCCCCTCACTGGGATTCTAGGCTGTCACTCTACCTGAGCCACACCCCCAGCCCCTCACTGGGACTCTAGGCTGTCACTCTACCTGAGCCACGCCCCCAGCCCCTCACTGGGATTCTAGGCTGTCACTCTACCTGAGCCACGCCCCCAGCCCCTCACGGGGGATTCCAGGCTTGTCACTCTAGCCGAGCCGCCCCCCAGCCCTCACTGGGATCCGAGGCTGTCATCTAACCGGCAAGCCCCCTCACTGGATCTAGCTGATCACCGACCACGCCCCACGGCCCCTCACGTGGGATTCCTAGGCTGTCACCACTGCAACGCACTAACTAGCTTCACTGAGCTACACACCCAGCCCCTCACTAGGGGATTCTAGGCTGTCCCTCTACCCTGAGCCACCCCCAAGCCCCTCACTGGGGCGATTTCTAGGCTGTCACTCTACCTGGAGCCAGCACCCCAGCCCCTGAGGAATTCTAGGCTGTCACTCTACCTGAGCCACAGCCCCACCCCTCACTGGGGATCTAGGCTGTCACATCTACTGAGCACGACCCCCAGCCCCTCACTGGAATTCTGGCTTCACTCTACCTGAGCCACGCCCCCATCCCCAGCCCTAGGATTCTAGCTGTCACTCTACCTGAGCCAGCACCGCCCACCCCACTCACTGGGAAAAAAAATTCTAGGCTGTCATCTACCTGAGCCACCACCCCAGCCCCTCACATGGGGATTCTAGCTGTCATCTACCTGACACACGCCACCGAAGCCCCTCACGTGGGATTCTAGGCTGTCACTCTACCTGAGCCACGCCCCCAGCCCAGGGCTTAGTCTGGACCGCAAGAGGTGGAGGGTCCTGATGGGGCAGCATGTTTTGGCTGGCACCTGTGCACTGAAACATGGTTAATGAGCCGGGTTACTTGTCTCCCATGGAGGCACTGAGTTCATCACCTTGTTCATCCTCCAGTATAAACAGGAGGAGGTGGAATTAAGAGGGAGAGTTGGAGGCAGAGTTTAAGGAAGGTCATGGTTTCTCTGGAAGCCTATTTTGTGGGAGGCTTGAGGTGGAAGAACTGGTTGGAATAGGCTTTCAGAATTTCACCGATGAACGGTACCTGGAGGAGGGGCATTTGACTGGGTTTCTGAAGCATGAATAGGAGTTCATCATCTTGTCAGTATGGACTCAGGGAAGGAAATGGTACTGACAGAGCCATTAGGTTACCTTCCTGTTACTTCAGCTGGAAGCTGGAGAACCCAGAGTGGCTGGAATGGTAGTCCTTGTTCTGGGGGAAGCCAGGCTGCGTTGAGTCCTGAAGGAGAGGAAAGGGAAGAGGGGCCTTGCTAGTTGGTCCCCATGGCCTGCTACTGAGGCAGATGGAGCCCAGGTTGAAAAAGTCCGGAAGTCACTGGTTGTCTACAGGAAGTGGGTGCCCCAGGGCCTTTGCCTCCCCGGTGGTGGAGGACCCCTGGACTTAATGATGTACTTTTTTTTTGTCTTTTTGAGACAGGGTCTCCCTGTAGTCCCAGCTGTCCTGGAACTCACTCTGTAGACCAGGCTGGCCTTGAACTCACAAAGGTCTGCCTGCCTCTGCCTCCCAAGAGCTAGAATTAAAGGCGTGTGAGACCAAGCCTGGCAAATATTTTTTAATATATTTTTTAATTTTTTATATATTATTTTTTATGTGTATGAGTGTACTGTCTGCAGGTAGGTTGATGCAACTGTGTCGTGCAGACTTCTTTCAAACTCATACTTGCACAGTGTACCATTCACTGCGTTTCATTGTACCTCAGAGTCATACAGCCTGCACCTCTGTTCCAGAACATCCCATCAACTCAAATGAAAGTTCTGCCCTCATGAGCTGTCACGTCCTTTCCGCTCCAGCCTCCAATGGGGCAAAATCTACTTCCTGTCTCTGGATTCCGCAGCTCAGGACACTTCCTGTGCTGGAGCCCAGGACTGTGGCCTTTGTGTCTCTGAGTGCTGTATCCACCAAGTACCACCACGCTGTTGGGTGTGTGTCACAACAGCCTGTTCAGGGGTTCATAATACTCCAGGGTAGGGAGGAAATGTGTCCAGTGCTCCTCAGTGTCATTAAAACCATGCTGTGCTCACCTGGGACTCTGTCTGGATCATCCTGAACACCGACCTGTGCCCACCTGGGACCCTGTCTGAGTGGATCGTCATAAACACCGGCCTGTGCCCACCTGGGACTCTGAGTGGATCGTCATAAACACCGGCCTGTGCCCACCTGGGACTCTGAGTGGATCGTCATGAACACCGGCCTGTGCCCACTTGGGACCCTGTCTGAGTGGATCGCCATGAACACTGGCCTATACCCACCTGGGACTCTGTCTGAGTGGATCGTCATGGACACCAGGTTGTGCCCACCTAGGAATCTGTCTGAGTGGATCGTCATGAATACCAGCCTGTGCCCACCTGGGACTCTATCTGAGTGGATCGTCATGAACACCAGCCTGTGCCCATCTGGGACTCTGTCTGAGTGGATCATCATGAACACCAGCCTGTGCCCACCTGGGACACTGAGTGGATCGTCATGAACACCAGCCTGTGCCTACCTGGGACTCTGTCTGAGTGGATCATCATGAACACCGGCCTGTGCCCACCTGGGACCCTGTCTGAGTGGATCGTCATGAACACCAGCCTGTGCCCACCTGGGACTCTGTCTGAGTGGATCATCATGAACACCAGCCTGTGCCCACCTGGGACTCTGAGTGGATCGTCATGAACACCGGCCTGTGCCCACCTGGGACTCTGTCTGAGTGGATCGTCATGAACACCGGCCTGTGCCCACCTGGGACCCTGTCTGAGTGGATCGTCATGAACACCGGCCTGTGCCCACCTGGGACTCTGTCTGAGTGGATCGTCATGAACACCAGCCTGTGCCCACCTGGGACACTGAGTGGATCGTCATGAACACCAGCCTGTGCCTACCTGGGACTCTGTCTGAGTGGATCGTCATGAACACCAGCCTGTGCCCACCTGGGACTCTGTCTGAGTGGATCATCATGAACACCAGCCTGTGCCCACCTGGGACACTGAGTGGATCGTCATGAACACCAGCCTGTGCCTACCTGGGACTCTGTCTGAGTGGATCGTCATGAACACCAGCCTGTGCCCACCTGGGACTCTGTCTGAGTGGATCATCATGAACACCAGCCTGTGCCCACCTGGGACACTGAGTGGATCGTCATGAACACCAGCCTGTGCCTACCTGGGACTCTGTCTGAGTGGATCGTCATGAACACCAGCCTGTGCCCATCTGGGACTCTGTCTGAGTGGATCATCATGAACACCAGGTTGTGCCCACCTAGGAATCTGTCTGAGTGGATCGTCATGAACACCAGCCTGTGCCTACCTGGGACTCTGTCTGAGTGGATCGTCATGAACACCAGCCTGTGCCCACCTGGGACTCTGTCTGAGTGGATCATCATGAACACCAGCCTGTGCCCACCTGGGACACTGAGTGGATCGTCATGAACACCAGCCTGTGCCCACCTGGGACTCTGTCTGAGTGGATCGTCATGAACACCAGCCTGTGCCCACCTGGGACCCTGCCTGAGTGGATCGTCATGAACACCAGCCTGTGCCCACCTGGGACTCTGTCTGAGTGGATCGTCATGAACACCAGCCTGTGCCTACCTGGGACTCTGTCTGAGTGGATCGTCATGAACACCAGCCTGTGCCCACCTGGGACTCTGTCTGAATGGATCATCTTGAACACCGGCCTGTGCCTAACTGGGTCTCTGTCTGAGCTGTAAACCTTCCCTGGGTGCTTTTGTTTCCACTTCTGCCCATTTTCAGTTTTTCTTTGCCAACAAAATCTCACATAGTGCAGGCTGGCACCTGACTCCATATGTGGCCGAGGATGACCCTGAACACCTGATCCTCCTCCCTGGTCTCCAGTAGAGTTGACGTGTGTGTGCTATCATGCCTGGCTTCTGTGGTGCTGGGGATGGAACCAGGGCCTCATGGGTGCTAGCTGAGCACTCTCTCCACTGAGCTAAAGATACTCTACCTATTGAGCTATAAGCACTATATACCAACCCAGCTACAAGTACCATACCAACTAAGCTAGAAGCACTCTACTCAGTAAGCTACAAGCACTCTGCAACTCTGCACTCTGATCCCAGCCCCTTGCCTAAGTGTTTTGTTTTGTTTTGTTTTGCATTTTGAGACAGGGTCTCCCTGTAGCCCCAGCTGTCCTGGAACTTGATGGCCTTGAGCTCACAGAGATCTGCCAACCTCTGCCTCCCTAGTGCTGGGATTATGGGCATGCACCACCACGCCTGGCTTTTTACACCGACCAGCCTGGTGCTCAGGTCTCCTGACTTCTCTCTGTGGAATGAATTCAGTTCCCTGGGGTCTAACACTGCCAGGCATGTGTCTTTACCAGTGTTGTTGCATGTTTATGTTACAGAGAAGTGGACAGAGAGGGACAGCTGCCCCTTCAAGTCACACAGTGGACAGGAATGGTAAGCCTTGGTTATGACCACTTGTTTTAAGCCTGGGAGGCTAGATGTGGTGCTGGGCTCAGGAGTCTGAGACAAGAGGATTGATCTGAGCTGAAAGCCAACCTGGGCTGCACAGTGTGAACCTGTTCTGAGAAAATTAAAGTATCTAGGCTTGTGGTGCATGCCTTTTTAAAAAAAAATTTTATTTTATTTATGTGTATGAGTGTAGTGTCTGCATGTTGGTTTGTGCACCCTTGTGGTGCAATGCCACGGAGGTCAGAAGAGGGTGTCGGTTTCCCTTGGAACTGGAGTTCTCCTGGAACTGGAGTTACAGACAGTTCTCAGCCGCCATGTGGGTGCTGGGGATTGAACCCGGGTCCTCTGCAAGAGTAGTCGGCGCTCTTAACCAACTAGGCCATCTCTCCAGCCCCCGTGGTGCATGCCTTTAATCCCAGCATGGTAGGTGGAGGCAGGAGAATCGAATTAAGTAAGGGTCATCCTCAGCTCTATAGGGAATTGGGGCCGAGCCTGGGCTACATCAGACCCTGTCTCAAAAAAAAAAAAAAAAAAAAAAAGGTAAGAAATGAGGCTGTCAGTGCCCAAAACTTCTGTGCCCCGCCTGATCCCCTGGCCCCACCACCTTTGTCCTGGCTCTGGGCTCTATGCCAGGGAGTGGCCTTGTCCCACCCCAAGATGGTCTCATAAACCCTCTGTCACCCAGGTCCACAGGCCAAGGCTCCTGGGACAGCCCCAGGGAGTGGCCGCTGGACTTTGTGTTTTGGGCCTCCAGCCAGCCTGCTGCCTCTGCTCGAGCCTCAGTTTCCCTCTGCTGGGGATGGTACAGAGTTTTAGCAGATGCTCTGACTCTGAGATAATCTTGTTTTTATGTTGAGACTGGATCATCCTGTGGCTGCAGCTGGCCTAGAACTTGCTATGTAGGTAGCCCAGGCTGGCCTTGATCTCACAGAGGTCTGCCTGCCTCTGCCTCTGAGTGCTGGGATTAAAGGCGAACGCCCCTGTGGCCCTGAAGGGAACCACTTCCTTCCAGCTCCAGGACTCACCTCTCCCCTTGTCTCCAATGCTGAGGTCACCAGCGTGTGTGGCCCCACCTAGGTTGGTACCTGGGTGTCAAGGATTTGAACGCAAGTCCTCATGGTTTACGAGGTAAGACCCAATGAGCCATCTTCCCAGCCCATGAGCCCCTTTCTGGATTTACCCAGATCCAGTCCCTGCTCCATGGCCCCAAAAGAAAGTATAATGGGTGAGTGGCGAGATGGCTCAGCAGTTAAGAGCACTGGCTGCTCCTGCAGAGGACCCAGGTTCAGTTCCCAGCACTCACGTGGTGGCTGACAACCATCTGTAACTCCAGTTCCAGAGGATCTGACACCCTCTCTTGGTCTCCCCAGGCTTTGCAGGACATGGGTGCATTTACATGCACGTAGAACACTCATACACAGAAAATAAAAATTATGAAAAACACCCAAGTGTGGTGGCACAGGCCTTTAATCCCAGCACTTGGGAGGCAGAGGCAGGTGGATTTCTGTGAGTTCAAGGCCAGCCTGGTCTACATAGGGAGTTCCAGGACAGCTGAGGCTACAGGGAGACCGTTTTAAAAAGAAAAAAAAAAAAATTAGGAAAACCCGAAAGCAGGGCACAGATGCATGTAGAGGCTCAGCTGCAGATGGTCAGGGGAAGGGACGCACAGCATTCCCTGAGCTGGAAAGAGCCTGAGTCCGGCAGCGGGAAATGGCTGGACAATTCACCCAGAGGAGGTAATATCATGCAGCAATATAAAAGGAATTATACATACACACAGAAGCTATATGAACAGCTCTAGGGTCACACATACCCGTCATCCCAGCACTTGGGAGACTAGAGAGAGAGTGACCAGGTTCGGAAGGTCACCCTGCCTCCATAGCATGTTTGAGGGTAGCCTGGACTGCATGAGACTTTGTTTCAGAAAACCATAAAACCAGAATAAAACAAAAGATGAGAATTGTTCTCTTCAAGGGGAATGGAGCGAGGATCTGTCCACTAGGCAGGCACTCACCACGGAGCCACAGCCCAGCTCAGGAATAAACCAGACTGGGCTATACATCAGGGACTGACAGACGGAGGGGGCCCTGGAATTCCCGGACCCGGAAGACACATTGACACATGAAACAGTCCCAACCATGGGCACGGAGCTGACGTGGAGAGAAGGAAGTGTGGGGTGGCCTTGACAGGGATCGGAACAGGAAGGCACCTTGGAGCCCAGTCCTTTTTGTCCTGTGGTTGTAAATTCCAGCTTTCTCTGGGGAACCCTGAACCCTTGTCAGGCCACCTGGAGTGCTATGTCCTCGCCATGTCCCACTGGGGTGGGGAACAGAGGCCTCGATTGGAAAATTTTGTGGAGTTAATCTCCCCCCCATCAGCTTGTAAATGGAGACTCTGACCCTTTCTTGTCTTCTATCTCAAGGGTGGGAGGTTGGCACTCTGGGAGGACGCTTGGTGGTGCCCCGGGTGGGGACAGGGCGGGGGACATGGGTGCAGCAGTCCTGGAAGGTAGGCACTCAGTTTGTGTCCACTACAAATGAAGTCTCCAGAACTAACACCACTCATGCTTTCGAAGTATTTTTTTTTAATTTTTATTTACTTCTGTATGTGTATGAATGTACTGTCTGCATGCAAGTCTGTGCACCCATGTAGTGCAATGCCGCGGAGGTCAGAAGAGGGTGTCAGATTCCCCTGGAACTGGAGCTCTCCTGGAATTGGAGTTTCAGACGGTTCTCGGCCGCCATATGGGTGCTGGGGATCGAACCCGGGTTCTCTGCAAGAGCAGTCGGTGCTCTTAACCATCTCTCCAACCCTTGAAGTATTTTCTTTCAACATTCCAAGCTCATTCATTGAGCTCCTCCTGTGTACTCGCGTCTGCACCTCAATGGCCAGATGGAAAATACTCTGAGGATCTGTGAGCATGGCTCAGCATTAGGGGTTTCACACTGGGGCTCACCAAAAGGGAACTTGTCAAATAACAAATGTACACATAAGAAGAGAATAAAATACCGATTGGGTATACAGCAGGCACTCTGTTAATGTTTATTCCTAACCTCTCATATGGCAGGTGCGTGTTAATGGCTGGTACACAGTGGATACAGCATTAATGCCATTGTACAGTAGGCATTGAATCAATGTTCACGCTTGTACCCTGTCATGCATATGGTAGGGACTGTATTAATGGCAGGTATATATATAAGGTGTTGCCTTAATGCTTACTATACAGTAAGCATGGCATTACTGACTGATCAATGCTGCAGACACAGTACATGGTACACCTATCCCTGGTATGTACTAGGCATGTTCATGCCTGAGCCCTGTCTGGTATGTAGCAGGTGCTGCATGATTGTATTACATACAGTAGGCCATGCATTATGGCTTGGCATACAGTCAGGGTGGTATTGCATACAATAAGGCATGCATAGTCGATGTTGCATACAGTAGGCACTGCATTAATGTCTAGTCCGAAGTAGGCACTTCACGAATGCCTTGTAAACAGTAGGCACTGCATCTATGCTTGGTATACAGGAGCTGGCCAGGCCAGGGCGTTTCCGCTTATGGGCCGATGGTGATGGCCGTTGTGCGAGCTCAGTGACCAGGTTTATGCCTTTGTGCCTGGGCCTCGGGATTCCTAGCATAGCTTTCATAGCCGAAAGGAACTGAACACAGCCTCGTGGAGTCCTCCCTGAGCCGAAAGGAACGGAGAGGAACGGAGAGGAACGGAGAGGAGCCGAAAGGAGCCGAGAGGAGCCGAGAGGAGCCGAGAGGAGCCGAGAGGAGCCGAGAGGAGCCGAGCGAACCTTAGCAGCCTCAGGAAGCCGCTCCTCGAGGAACTTTGCAGAGCGGAGCTCCGGCTGTTGTAGTCCTCCCCATTCCCACAATCCCCGGTGTCCGCGGCAGGCGGCGGAGGCCAGTCTCAGCCCCTTCCCACGTCGACGCAACCCTGCAGGCCCTGCCCCCGGAGAGGTAGGCCCCGCCCCCCGCTCAAGTCCCGCCCCACGGTGGCGCGCACAGCCCTGCGGCCCCTCCCATTGGCCCCGCCGCCTGCCCGTCGCGGGGCCCGAGGCAGCGCTTCAGGTCGTCGGGGGCCGTCGCTCTGTGGCGGCGGCTGCGCTGCGAGGCAGCGGCTTGGAGAGGGAGGCGGGACGAGGCCGGGGCCGACCGGCGACGGCCGGGGGACCGCGACCATGACTCTGGAGTCCATGATGGCGTGTTGCCTGAGCGACGAAGTGAAGGAGTCGAAGCGCATCAACGCGGAGATCGAGAAGCAGCTGCGGCGGGACAAGCGCGATGCACGGCGGGAGCTAAAGCTGCTGCTGCTGGGTGAGCGTCGCGGCTACCTCGGGAGGGTGGGTGACCATGGCATCCGGGTTCTTCCCGACGGTCAGTCCCGCCCGCCGCCGTCCGTCCATCTTCATCAAGCGTGCACGGTGATCCCTCTCTGCGGGGCAGCTTTGCAAACCTGGGGGGCGCCGCAGGCTAGCCGCAGCGCCCGGGCACCCCCCCTACGCCTGGAACATTCCTCAGTGGTCAGCTCTTCCGGGTTCTGCGTGCTGGGGCAGCTTTGCACACCAGGGGCCATCCCGCACCGACCACAGCGCCTGGTCCCCCCTTGGTCATCCCTCTACAGCTGGAACGTTCCTTAGTGGTCAGCTCTTCCGGGTTCGCTCTGCTGCAGGCTCAGCTGGGCAACGAGATGGCCCCGGGTGACACACGTCCTCCCTGAGCCCATAATTTGGGCCAGGACATTGCAGCTGACCCCACAAGTGGTCAGCACTTCCGGGATCGCTGCACCCTGGTGATCTGCTCTGCGGTGGCCAGACTGTCCCCTCCCCACTTCACCCCACTGTGGTCAGTGTCCTTCCTGTCATCCCAGCCCCTGCGTGTGTGACCCAGGCACAGCCACTAAGACCCTTGGTGGCCAGTCTCTGTCAGACAGGTTAGGGTCCCCCTTCCCAGACCTCATCTCCTGCCATCCTGTCCCCTGTATGTGACCCAGAGCCTAGACTCTGTTGGGGTCCTCTTCCCCTTCCCCAGACCCTAGATTCCTTTGGGGTCAGTCTCCTGCCTCCTGTATGTAAGTCTGGTCTGCATCTTCTCACATTGCTTCCCGGTCCCCCAGCCCCTGAAAAAAGAGTCCACTATGCCCTCTGGCTCCCAGTTCTCCCCTTAATACTTCCCTCCCTGGGCAGGAAGATTCCCATGCCCCAAGGATCCCCCACGTTGCATCATAGTGCAGATTTGTAGGTGGCCTGTCATGTTTGAGCTGCCTAAGGGCTCTGTGCTTCCAGTACCCCAACCTTTGGAGCAGGGTGTTCCCCAGTCCCACAGCATGTCTCCACCCTCTGGGCTCTGATTCCTCATGGTCCACCTGTTGCTAAGAGTCAGGGGGCCCAGGTCCAGCTGTCCTCTCGTCGCCCCAAATAAGGGCCCAGATGAGGCTCTGCAGATGTTTACCAAACAGACCGGGAGCCCTGGCCACCCCTCTCAGCTCCAGGGTGAACTGCAGCTCAGAACAGAGGCTTGGAGTGGGAAAAGGTGGCCTTGGTGGGGGGGTCTGAGGATGGGACTGTGGGGGGGGCATGTCCCCATTAGTAGCTTTGGATTACGGGGAACCTCGGAGGTGGGTTCCAGCCTTCTTGGCAATGGCCCAGGCAGCTGGCAGGTGTTGGGGGGACGCCGCATCTCCCTTCACCTTTGCCAGTCTGGCTCTTTGGATCTGAAAGCTTCTGTTGGCTACCCCCCCCCCAGCATGCTGGGTTCCCTGATAAGCCTAAGTTGCTTTTCCTGGGAAGGGAGGGAGAGGACTCTGCAGCCCAGAGGGACCTGCTGTGGCCTCTCAGGCAGCTGTTTAGGGGACAGTGTGTGGCCCTGGTTGATTTCTTCAGATGATCTGTGGCTTTGTGTTTGGGGACAGTTTGTAAAAGCTGGCTGTTAGGGTGACACCAGGTGGCTGAGTTGTGGGGCAGGTCGTCCTGGAGCTCGGTCCTCCCCAGTACTGGGCTTGAAGTCCTCTCGAGTTTCAGGGTGCTGTCACCCCCCCATGCTGTGACCTGGCCGGGTTGGCCAGTATGTGAGGGGCTTGGCGTGTGCGTGGACCTGTGCATGTGACCCTGGGTTCCTCCCACCCACCTGTGGCCATAGGGCACCTGTGTCTCTCTGGTCCTACCCTTTCCCTGTCCAGCAGCCCCAGCTTGGAAATCAGGGTCCTGCATGTGCTGGGGAGTCGGGTCCAGGTCAGCAGAGGCCACCTAAGGAAGGCCGACTCCTGGGGGTATGGGAGTCTGTGTTGTACACCGTGCTGGGACGGTGTCTGGGAGTAGGTGACCTGCTTGTGGGGACCCACTCCACCCTGGGAGAGAGCCTGCTTGTGGGGACCACTCCACCCTGGGAAAGAGCCTGCTTGTGGGGACCACTCCGCCCTTGGGAGAGAGCCTGCTTGTGGGGACCACTCCGCCCTGGGAGAGAGCCTGCTTGTGGGGACCCCCTCCACCCTGGGAGAGAGCCTGCTTGTGGGGACCCCTCCACCCCTGGGAGAGAGCCTGCTTGTGGGGACCCCCTCTACCCTGGGAGAGAGCCTGCTTGTGGGGACCCCTCCACCCCTGGGAGAGAGCCTGCTTGTGGGGACCACTCCACCCTGGGAGAGAGCCTGCTTGTGGGGACCACTCCACCCTGGGAGAGAGCCTGCTTGTGGGGACCACTCCACCCTGGGAGAGAGCCTGCTTGTGGGGACCCCCTCCACCCTGGGAGAGAGCCTGCTTGTGGGGACCACTCCGCCCTTGACAGCAGCCCAGGGGGTCCACTGTCCCTGGGTTCTCAGAGGCCAATTGAAGGTAGAGGCTCTGTGGCTTCAGTCACCACAGGTGTGGCCCTGCGTGGGCACTGTCTAGGAAAGGGCCTTGTCCCCTGGTGTCCTGCCCCACTGTCCCCTGGGCCGAAGATGGCCAGGGGAGGTCGCTCAGCAAGGTGGAAAGTGGACTGCCCCACGAGCTGGCTGTTTCTCTGCATGGCCGTCCTGAGTGCTGCAGGGTGCTGAGCAGGGACCCCAGATGTCCTCAGGGTCTCCAGGCCCCAGGCTCCCCAATTCCAATGACCCCACCCCACAGTGGAGCCTCATGAAGACATTTGCAAAACATCCTGCGATCAATGAGTTTGCACCACTCACGTGCTCAGAAGGCAAGCCACGGGAGACTGTGTGTGTGTTGGTGTGTGCTTCAGGCCACGAGAGACTGCGTGTGTGTTGGTGTGTGCTTCAGGCCACCAGAGACTGCGTGTGTGTTGGTGTGTGCTTCAGGCCACGAGAGACTGCGTGTGTGTTGGTGTGTGCTTCAGGCCACGAGAGACTGCGTGTGTGTTGGTGTGTGCTTCAGGCCACCAGAGACTGCGTGTGTGTTGGTGTGTGCTTCAGGCCACGAGAGACTGCGTGTGTGTTGGTGTGTGCTTCAGGCTACCAGAGACTGCGTGTGTGTTGGTGTGTGCTTCAGGCCACCAGAGACTGTGTGTGTGTTGGTGTGTGCTTCAGGCCACGAGAGACTGCATGTGTGTTGGTGTGTGCTTCAGGCCACCGGAGACTGTGTGTGTGTTGGTGTGTGCTTCAGGCCACGGGAGACTGCGTGTGTGTTGCTGTGTGCTTCAGGCCACGAGAGACTGTGTGTGTTGGTGTGCTTCAGGCCACGAGAGACTGCGTGTGTGTTGGTGTGTGCTTCAGGCCACGAGAGACTGCGTGTGTGCTGGTGTGTGCTTCAGGCCACCAGAGACTGCATGTGTGTTGCTGTGTGCTTCAGGCCACGAGACACTGAGTGTGTTGGTGTGCTTTGGGCCTGTCCTTTGGTGGACCGCATTAACTTGAGCTGACAGCTGCAGTGAGCAGGGCTGCCACTTCTCTCCGTCATTGCTGTCCTTGGGTCTCCTCTGTCCTGGGGTCCCTGCTGTCCTGGGGTCCCTGCTGTCCTAGGGTCTCCTCTGTCCTGGGGTCCCTGTTGTCCTTGAGTCTCCTCTGTCCTTGGATCCCCTCTGTCCTGGGGTCTCTGCTGTCCTGGGGTCCCTGCTGTCCTTGGATCTCCTCTGTCCTTGGGTCCCCTCTGTCCTGGGGTCCCTGCTGTCCTGGGGTCCCTGCTGTGCTTGGGTCCCCTCTGTCCTGGGGCCCCTGGTGTCCTGGGGTCTCCTCTGTCCTGGGGTCCCCTCTGTCCTGGGGTCCCCTCTGTCCTGGGGTCCCTGGTGTCCTGGGGTCTCCTCTGTCCTGGGGTCCCCGCTGTCCTGGGGTCTCCTCTTTCCTGGGGTCTCCTCTGTCCTGGGGTCCCCGCTGTCCTGGGGTCTCCTCTTTCCTGGGGTCCCCTCTGTCCTGGGGTCCCCGCTGTCCTGGGGTCCCCGCTGTCTTGGGGTCCCTGCTGTCCTGGGGTCCCCTCTGTCCTTGGGTCTCCTCTGTCCTGGGGTCTCTGCTGTCCTGGGGTCCCTGCTGTCCTTGGGTCCCCTCTGTCCTGGGGTCCCTGCTGTCCTGGGGTCCCCTCTGTCCTTGGGTCCCCTCTGTCCTGGGGTCTCTGCTGTCCTGGGGTCTCTGCTGTCCTGGGGTCCCTGCTGTCCTTGGGTCTCCTCTGTCCTGGGGTCTCTGCTGTCTTGGGGTCTCCTCTGTCCTGGGGTCTCTGCTGTCCTGGGGTCCCTGCTGTCCTTGGGTCTCCTCTGTCCTGGGGTCTCTGCTGTCTTGGGGTCTCCTCTGTCCTGGGGTCTCTGCTGTCCTGGGATCCCTGCTGTCCTTGGGTCCCCTCTGTCCTGGGGTCCCTGCTGTCCTTGGGTCTCCTCTGTCCTGGGGTCTCTGCTGTCCTGGGGTCCCTGCTGTCCTTGGGTCTCCTCTGTCCTGGGGTCTCTGCTGTCCTGGGGTCCCTGCTGTCCTTGGGTCTCCTCTGTCCTGGGGTCCCCTCTGTCCTGGGGTCTCCTCTGTCCTAGGGTCCCCTCCATCCTAGGCACCCCCTGTCATGGTTTCTCTTCTCTCCTCGGGTCCCCAGCTGTTCCCACAGCAGCCCTGGTCCCCACACCCTCAGGGCTTCAGCGGCCTGTTGCAGGGGAGCAAGACACTCAGAGCTTCGGACACCACTGGTTGGAAATCCATGTTCTCCAGGCCGGCAGGGCTGGGCCCAGCTTTCTAAATAAAGCAGGCAGTTAGTTCCAGGGCTTCCTGTCTGCCCCAAAGGCCAGGGATCCGGCGGGGGTGGCCGGAGGACTGGGCGGGCCTCTCTGGGAAGGAGGCCTGGGTCAGCTCCTGCTCCCCAGGATCCTGGTGGCCCCCACCCCCACTTCCCAGGACGTAGACTTCAGACTGTGGCCCCGTCCTTATCTGGGCCTGTTTCTTTCTCTCTCCAGAAAGCCAGAGTTGTACTGCCCCACCCTGTGCCTCCCCCAAACTGATTCCCAGCAAAGGGCAGGTGGGGAGGGCTGGACTGGGGTTTCAGTGTGTACCCTTTGACTAGGGAGATGAAGGAGGATCAGGAGTTCAGGGTCATCCTCAGCTACACAAGAACTTTGAGGGTAGTCTGGGCTACATGGGATCCTGGGTCAGGGGTGGCTGGGGCACCCCAGTTCTGTGTCTGCAGGCTACCACAAGCCTCTACAGCATCCAACCATGCTGGACAGAGAGTCACGTGCTCCATCTGGGATCAGGACACTGATGGCCCAGCTGGGGACAGGCTGTGGGGCCATGGGTACTTCTTTGTCACCCACTGAGTGGGTTCCTTCAGGTCCCCGGTATGAAGCCAGTCAGGGTCCCATGGGCTGTGGGCGATGCAGTGGGACTGGGGGGTGGCAGGTTTCTGCTTCCGACAGGTTGGGGTCCATCTGGCCCCCCATTATTGTTAAAGGTGGGGAGCCTACAGGTGTGGGTCATCAGACACCCTGGTCCACCAGCCCTGGCCCAGCAGGGAGAGGGCCCAGTGTGTGTCCTGCTGTCCTGCGTGGCTGTTGTTTGCAGGCTTGTGCCTCAGTTTCCTCAGGCTGAGAATTGGAGGCATCCGGATCCAGCCCCAGTTGCAGCTGCCCACACCTGGTGGCCACAGTGGGGACACTTTGCTGGAGGCAGTGGGTCTCCCACGTGTCCCCCTCCCCAGGCTCTCGGGAATTGGGAACACTCCCAGCCTGAGTGCTGGGACACTGCTCTGGGTTATTGTACGTGGGGTGTCCTCTCTACCATGCCAGGAGCCCCCCCCCCCAATGTTACAGCTGCCGTATTCTCACATGTTCCTGGATGCAGGGAGCTTCAGACCACTGACCTGCAATCTTCCCGCCCCATGGCATTGTATGTGGGACCCATGTGACAATTCTGACAGCAGTACCTGTGCCCCTTGTATACATGTGTGTTGTCCATGACAGCCAGGGGATTCATGTGCCCCAGGGGCCAAGCTGCCCACCCTGGGGGTTTCTGTCCCCTCAGTATCAGCCTCCCACTTCTGCAGGGGACCCATCGAGCCCACTTCCCGGTCACCTCAGGGTCTGAGGGTGGCCTTGTGACAGGATGCAGTCCTCCTGGGGGGCAGGGTGCTGTCACATCATGGCCATCCTCTGAGCGCCCCATGGTGGCTGCTGGGCCCCTGCTTTGGGCAGATGTCCCTGGAGCTGGGCTGGCCCATAGTTGGCAGCTTTGAGCCCAGGCCTGGCACGGTGGTATCCCCATGGCTGTTGGGAACAGTCCCCCACCCCATGTCACTAAGCACAGCCCTGTGATGGGGCAGCACCTCAGGAGCAGGCTGAGGACCCTGAGGACCCCTGGGGATCTTGGGAGTACAGGGGGCTGCATTTTCTTAGGGCTGGCCTCTGAGTTACCTCCCTCACTGTGACAGCCACTTGCCCTGCTCCTGCCCTGCGAGACTATTTGGAGGCTTTTGCTGTTCTTTGTATTTGTTTGGTGGGGAAGGGTGTTTCATGTAGTCGAGGCTGTCTTCAAATGCAGTTCGTAGCCGAGGATGACCCTGAACTTCTAACCCTCCTGCCTCCACCTCCCATGTGCTGACATGACATGCCTGTGTCCTGTGCCTGGTTTATGGGATGCAGGGGATGAACCCAGGGCTTCATGTGTACTCGATCAGCACTTTGTGCACTGAGCTACAAGTACCTACCCACTGAGCTGTAAGCACTCTGATCAGTGAGCCGTAAGCACCCTACCCACTGAGCTGTAAGCACTCTGATCACTGAGCTGTAAGCACCCTACCCACTGAGCTGTAAGCACTCTGATCACTGAGCTGTAAGCACCCTACCCACTGAGCTGTAAGCACCCTACCCACTGAGCTGTAAGCATTCTGATCACTGAGCTGTAAGCACCCTGCCCACTGATCTGTAAGCACTCTGATCACTGAGCTGTAAGCACCCTGCCCACTGAGCTGTAAGCACTCTGCCCACTGAGATGCTGCCCAGCTCTGCTTTACTTGAGATGGAGTACCAGCGTGGAGTTCAGGCTAGCTTGGAACTTCTGATGCGGCTGCTGCGCTTCCACCACCTCCTTGTGGTGTCAGTTACAGGCCTAGGTGTGCAGCCCATGTCCTGTACAGAGGCAGGGCAAGGTTGGCTCAGCTTCCCTGGCCAAGGTGATGAGTATGGCTCCTGAGCAGGTGTCCAGGGACTGTTCACTGCAGGGCGTGGACAGCTTGGCTGGCTGCCCTGGAAGGGGTGACAGCCCCACAGTTGCCTGCTGGCTTCACCTGTGGCCTGCTGAAGCCATCAGTGCCCATACTAGGGGCCCCTGGCAGACTTTGCCACCAGTGTGGAGATAAGACTGTGCTGGTTGGTCCACAGGCTAGGACATGCGGCCTGCAGACGTCACTGTCATGTGTCACCCATGTGACTGTGACCAGGCCATGAAGACTGGACACCTGGGTGTATCAGGACTGGAAGCTGGGATGGTAGACTGTTTAAGCACACTGTGACTGTTTCTGCAGATAGGAGCTGTGGTGAGTCAGGACCAGCAGGCCCCCGGTCAGCACTGTGGGCTCCCAGTCAGCACTGTGGGCTCCCAGTCAGCACTGTGGGCCCCCGGTCAGCACTGTGGGCCCCCGGTCAGCACTGTGGGCTCCCAGTCAGCACTGTGGGCCCCCGATCAGCACTGTGGGCCCCCGGTCAGCACTGTGGGCTCCCAGTCAGCACTGTGGGCCCCCGGTCAGCACTGTGGGCCCCCTGTCAGCACTGTGGGCCCCCGGTCAGCACTGTGGGCTCCCAGTCAGCACCACCACCTCACTGCCTTGCACCTGTTTTTGGATTGGGGTCTGGGTTTCTGGGGACCACTGTGGGGAGGGACGTGTTCATTTGTGTACACCAGTGACATGTGTGTTTTTTTTTAATTTTTTTATTAATTTTTATTTATTTCTGTATGTGTATGAATGTACTATCTGCATGCAAGTTTGTGCACCCGTGTCGTGCAATGCCCCGGAGGTCAGAAGAGGGCGTCGGATTCCCCTGGAACTGGAGTTCTCCTGGAATTGGAGTTTCAGATGGTTCTCGGCTGCCATGTGGGTGCAGGGGATCAAGCCCGGCTCCTCTGTAAGAGTGGTTGGCGCTCTTAACCGCTAGGCCATCTCTCCAGTCCAACACTGTGTGCTCTAAAACCAGGTTGTGACAGTTCACCCACCTCACAGGATCAGGTGCCCAGGGCACCTGGAGAGGACCATGAGGATGGGAGCCCCCTGTCACCTCACACGGGACATGTCGGCCATGACTAGGAAAATAGCCAGAGCCACAGTGCATGGGAACTCACTCCCAGTTCCTACCCATTTATTCATTCACACACATAAACATGTGACCATCCACTCCCCATCCACCCACCCATCCATCCACTCCCCATCCTTCCATCCATCCATCCACCCACCCATCCATCCACTCTCCATCCTTCCACCCATCCATCTACTCCCCATCCATCCATCCATCCATCCACTCCCCATCCATCCATCCATCCATCCACTCCCCATCCATCCATCCATCCATCCACTCCCATCCATCCATCCATCCACTCCCCATCCTTCCATCCATCCATCCACTCCCCATCCTTCCATCCATCCATCCACTCCCCATCCATCCATCCATCCATCTACTCCCCATCCTTCCTTCCATCCATCCATCCATCCACTCCCCATCCATCCACCTTTCTGTCCATCCATCCGTCCATCCACCCATCTGTCTGTCCACCCACAGTCCCTGTGGCAGCTCTCATTCTGCGGTGGGTCCCTCAGCTCCTGCTCACACTGTGGGATGGGCCCATGTCCTGCCCAGAGGGGCCACAGTAAGGCCAGGGGTGTCCAGTGGAGGCATCTGCAGGAAGCTGCCCTGCACTCCTCAGGGTCTAGATGCCCCAGGAATGTCGATGTGGTGCTGGGTCCCCTGTCACTGTCCCTGGCAGGTGGGACTCGATGCTTGTAGGAAGAGCTGCCTGTTTCTTGGCCCCAGTAGTACTCTGAGCCATGCGTGTGTCCCTCATCCAGGCAGAGAGGTGTGGGTCACCCCCATCTGTAACCCTGGCCACTGTTGGTGGAGGGACTGATGCTTGGTGGGCAGTGTGTGGGGACCCAGGGTACAGGGACAGGAGGCCTCAGTATGGACATGCTGGATGAGATGTGTGGGGACCCAGGGTACAGGGACAAGTCTCAGTGTGGACATGCTGGATGAGATGTGTGGGGACCTAGGGTACAGGGACAGGAGGCCTCAGTGTGGACATGCTGGATGAGATGTGTGGGGACCCAGGGTACAGGGACAGGAGGCCTCAGTGTGGACATGCTGGATGAGATGTGTGGGGACCCAGGGTACAGGGACAGGAGGCCTCAGTGTGGACATGCTGGATGAGATGTGTGGGAGCCAGAGCCTGTGTCCCTGCTCTGTGATGGGAGCTGACAATGACTGAAGGAGCTTTCCATGTTCAAGTGGCCCAGGTGTGGATGGGAGTACCACATGGGGTTCTGTAGTGGCTAGGTGCCCAGGGTGGCCTGCACCCCTGAGCTAGCTGGCCTTGCCTTATGTTCAGCCAGCCTCGGCTCCTGCGGCATGGTGCTCGGGACTGGCTGGGTTGCTCTAGTGGTTCTTGCTCAGCCATCCATGTGAGGCCCTCCCTGCCCTGGTCTGAGTGGGTGGCTCTTATCCCTGTGGACTAGTTCTTCTGTTTCCTGGGCCTTATTGGCAGCTCCCTGGTCATGTGTGGTGGTCTGGGCACTGTGGTGCTCCAAGCTCAGGCGCCCCATGGTGGGCCTTGTGACATGCTGACAAAGGGGAGGGTAGACAAATGAAGCCTACATGTCCCCATAGTGCTGTGATAGGCACCGAGGGTTTCAGTATTCTGTTGTGTTTAGTTCTCTATATATCTGCTTCTGAACAGTGGGTGTGCAGTACCCACAGAGGCCACAGAGGGCGCTGGATCTCCTGCAACTGGTGTTTGCACAGCGACCAGGAAAATTAAACCTATGTGGGTTTAAGTATTTAATGTCTGTGCTCCAAAAAGGACCTGGAATCTGAAAACACCCACATAGCTCTGACATCCTGACCCTCCATGCAGCCCTGGCTGGCCCCTAGGCCCCACAGCTTGGTGCCGGTTCCTCAGCCCCTGCTGGAGCCACACTCACTAGCTCTGCTGTGCTGGGTGTCTACGTGGCTGGCCTGGCATCCAGACACATGGCCCTGCTTGGGGGACGGGGAGCTCACGTCTGCGTGTACGTGTGGCATGCCTGGGTCCATTGCATACATGCAGAGGTGTGCGTGAACGTATTTCACGATGACCCTGCAGAGCCCCTGGATGGCCTTGGGGATCCAGGACTGTGAGGTTCTTTTGTAGATCATTAAATCCTACATGGTTGGTGGCATCTGTTCTGTGTGGATGGGAGTGGCCTGTGAGCTCTGGTCCACTGTCTGCATCTTCGACTGTTGGTCTCAGAGCCTTTCTGTCTTGAATTCCAAATGTTGGTAGTCCCTGTGTCACAGAGGTGCCTCTGCCTCCAGAGTGCTGGGATTAAAGTGTGCGGTCACTATGCCTGACTATGCTGTCACTCCACCCTGACCACGCCCCCAGCCAATCACTGGGATTCTAGGCTGTCACTCTACCTGAGCCACACCCCAGCCCCTCACTGGGGATTCTAGGCTGTCACTCTACCTGAGCCACACCCCAGCCCCTCACTGGGGATCCTAGGCTGTCACTCTACCTGAGCCACACCCCAGCCCCTCACTGGGGATCCTAGGCTGTCACTCTACCTGAGCCACACACCAGCCCCTCACTGGGGATTCTAGGCTGTGACTCTACCCAAGCCACGCCCCCAGCCCCTCACTGGGGATTCTAGGCTGTCACTCTACCTGAGCCACGCCCCCAGCCCATCACTGGGATTCTAGGCTGTCACTCTACCTGAGCCACGCCCCCAGCCCATCACTGGGATTCTAGGCTGTCACTCTACCTGAGCCACGCCCCC
>VZQC01004073.1:1185902-1247067 GCA_009823505.1 Rhizomys pruinosus | reverse complement strand
CCCCCCCCCCCCGCACACACCTTTTTGTCTTTTTGAGACAGGGTCTCCCTGCAACCCCAGATGTCCTAGAATTATGTAGGCCAGGCTGGCCTTGAACTCATGCCTGCCTCTGCCTCCCATGTGCTGGGATTAAAGGTGTGCACCACCTCAGCCAGCTGAGAATATTCTTGAGCTTTGACATAACACTTACAAAGTTCACAGATTTTCAGCCAGGTATGGTGGCGCACGCCTTTAATCCCAGCACTTGGGAGGTAGAGGCAGGTGGATCTCTGTGAGTTCAAGGACAGCCTGGTCTACAGAGTGAGTTCCAGGACAGCTGGGGCTAGCTACAGAGAGACCCTGTCTCGAAAGAGATAGCCTAGCGGTTAAGAGCACCAACTGCTCTTGCAGAGGACACGGGTTCGATCCCCAGCACCCACATGGTGTCTAAGAACCGTTTGTAACTCCAGTTCCAGGAGAGCTCTAGTTCCAGGGGAATCCAAGACCCTCTTCTGACCTCCGCGGCATTGCACGACACGGGTGCACAAACCTGCATGCAGACAGTACATTCATAGACATACAAAAATAAATTTAAAAAAATTAAAAAAAGCGCCTTTAATCCTAGCACTTGGGAGGCAGAGGCAGGCGGATCTTTGTGAGTTCAAGGCCAGCCTGGTCTACAGAGTCAGTTCCAGGACAGCTGGGGCTACAGGGAGACCCTGTCTTGAAAAAGACCAAAATAAATAAATAAATAAATAAATAAATAAATAAATAAATAAAAATTAAAAAAAGAAAATATTAAAAAAAAAAAAGTTCACAGATTCTCAACCAAACGTAAGGAATTTTGGCAAGTGATGGGTGCCGGGAGGGGATGTATCTTACAGCGACGGACTCTGGGTGGGCCCAGCGATTGGATACACAATGAAGGATATTTTGGAACAAAAATCAGACTCTATAGACATATATATGAAAGTGCATTAAATTGGGTAGGGTGCAGAGGGGGGAGGTGCAGGTAGAGAGTGGTTAAGAGCGCTGACTGCTCTTGCAGAGGACCCAGGTTCGATCCCCAACACCCACATGGCAGTTGAGAACCATCCTTAACTACAGTTCCAGGGGAATCTGATGCCCTCTTCTGACCTCTGAGGCATTGCATGACACGGGTGCACAAATCTACATGCAGACAGTACACTCATACACATATGAAAACAAATTTAAAATTTTTTTTAAAAAGTTCACAGATTTTAGACCGATGGGATAATGGATGTTGGGATGCACCCTCATTCAGACAGCTGTGGGTATCTGGCCTTTGGTGTGAGGGTGTATGGCCTGTGGGGGTGGTGGCCTGGCTACCCTACAAGGGTGGGGACCTGCTGCCCAGCGTCCATCTCCCCATTGTGGCCTGGGGCCCTCTGGGGTGTGCCAGGTGGAGTACAGGCCTGCAGAGAGGAATATGGGTACAGGTCCCCTGTGATTACTGCACCTGGGGCTCCCAGCTGTCCTAAGGACCAGGCTCCATGGTTCTCTGGCCACAGGGGCCTCCAAGGAGCAATGAGGTGGCCTGTGCTGTGACTGCACCAGTTGTTGCTGGGCAGGACAGGTGCTGGTGGGTCTTGCACTCGGGTTCCCCGGGGTGCATGTGACACTGCAGAGTCCTGGGTGAGCAGAGCCTGGCTCATGACCAGAGCAGAGGAACTTGTGGAGTTGCCTTAGGGTGATCTGTAGAATGAAGGAGTGACCTGCCAAGGGAGGGGGTGAACTGTGGACTGATGAGGTGATTCAGGAAATGGGGGATACCTGTGGAATTCGAGGTCAACCTGAAGAATAAGGAGGTGATCCGGAAAATGGGGAATGACCCAAGGAATGAGGGGTGACCTGCAGAATGGGGCATTCTGGGAAATTGGGGTGACCTGCGGAATGGGGAAGTGATCCAGGGAACAGTGATGACCTGTGGCATGGGCAGACACCTGCGCTGTGCACAGTGGACCAGCGCTAGGAGGAGGCTCATGGAAGGGCTTGGGGCAGAGGATGATGGTCACCCTGCCTCCAGGCACCGGCGAGAGCGGCAAGAGCACGTTCATCAAGCAGATGCGCATCATCCACGGCGCCGGCTACTCAGAGGAGGACAAGCGTGGCTTCACCAAGCTGGTGTACCAGAACATTTTCACCGCCATGCAGGCCATGATCCGCGCCATGGACACGCTCAAGATCCTCTACAAGTATGAGCAGAACAAGGTGAGGGCCGAGGGGAGGGGCCTGCGGGAGGGCGTGGCCCAGCGGGAGGGCCGTGAGGGCGGGGTTTGTGGGCGTTTCCTGGGAAGACTCAGTGGGGGGCTAGTGGGAGAAGGTAGGTGGGCAGCTTAGGGCGGAGCCGCTGCTCCCTGTGGTCCTGGCAGAGCTGCGGGGTCACTGCTTCATCTCCTTCCTTGAAATGAGGGCGGAGCTCTGCCTGGGGCACCGGTCTGTGAGCAGCACCTCCACTTCCAAGATATGCCTTGTGCAGGGCCACGACCCGGCCACAGGGCCACCCCAGCACAGGGCCACCCCACCACAGGGACACCCCCCACAGGGACACCCCAGCACAGGGACCCCCCAGCACAGGGACCCCCCACCACAGGGACACCCCACCACAGGGACACCCCCCACAGGGACACCCCCACCACAGGAACACCTCGCACAGGGCCACCCCACCACAGGGCCACCCCAGCACAGAAGACACCCACCACGACACCCACGGGACACCCCCCACAGGACCTCGCACACCCCCCACCACAGGGCCCCCGCACAGACACCCCCCACGGCACCCCACCACAGGGGACACCCCACCACACAGGGACACCCCCACCACAGGCACCAGACAGGCCCCCCCCCCACATGGACACACCCCACACCACACGGACACCCCACCACAGGGACACCCCACCACATTGACACCCCCACCACAGGACACCCCCACAGGGACAACCCCACCACAGGAACACCCCGCACAGGGACACCACCAATTGCCACCACAGGCACCCCACACAGGGCACCCCCCACCCACAGGGACACCCCCAGGGCCCCCACAACATGGACACCCCCACCACAGGGCCACCCCGCACAGGGACACCCCCCACCCACCCAGGAACCCCCGCACAGGGCCACCCCACCACCAGGGCCACCCCACGCACAGGGGACACCCCCACCACAGGGATACCCCACCACAGGGACACCCCACCACAGGGACACCCCCACCACAGGGAACCCCACCACAGGGACACCCCAGCACAGGGACACCCCCACCACAGGGACACCCCACCACAGGGACACCCCCCCACAGGGACACCCCCACCACAGGGACACCCCACCACATGACACCCCCACCACAGGAACACCCCGCACAGGGACACCCAAGCACAGGTCCACCCCAGCACAGGGCCCACCCCAACCCCACCACCCCACCACAGGGACACCCCCCACAGGACACCCACACAGGGACACCCCCCCACAGGACCACCCCCCCACAGAGACACCCCACCACAGGGACACCCCACCACAGGGACACCCCCCCCCCGGAACACCCCAACAGGGACACCCACCACCACAGAGACACCCCACCACAGGGACACCCCCCACAGGGACAACCCCACCACAGGGACACCCCCCACAGGGACACCCAGACACCACACGGGACACCCCGCACAGGGACACCTCCACCACAGAGACACCCCCCACAGGGACACCCCCACCACAGGGACACCCCCACCACAGAGACACCCCACCACAGGGACACCCCCCCACAGGGACACCCCCACACAGGGACACCCCCACCACAGGAACACCCCGCACAGGGACACCCCCACCAAAAGCCACATCTCTGGGATAGAGCCATGCCCTCTGCCATGGGGCTGCATCCTCACCCTGGCCTTTGAGGCAGGTGCTGGCCGGGAGCTCACCATCCTCTGGCCTCGGCCTCTGGAGCAGCAGGACTTGAGTTGGGGTTCTTGTCTGGACATGGTGTCTGGGGTGCCCTGGCTGCATGCCACTCTAGTCACACAGCTTTGCTGCCATGGCTATCCATCAGGCCACGGTTCCTTGAGGCCACAGACCTTGTTGGTTGCATATGGCACTGTCACACACCAGGCTGGAGATGGACCGCCTGGCCCTTCCCACACATAGGCTCTCGGAGCTGGTTCTGGAAGATCCCATCCCAGGTGATGGGGGCTGGAGACTGCAGGACGAGGTGGGCCACAGTGCTGTACCGTCATTAGGTGGCCCAGCCTCTGAGAGGCTGACACAGAAGTCACCTCAGGAAGGATGGGACTCAGTCCTGAGCCTGCTGCACCCAGCAAGCCATGCCCTGTGGCTCTGTGCCCCCTGTGGGGTGCTCCCACCTGCATGTGCCATCGCAGCACCTTCCTGCGGAGCCGGTCTGGGCTCGGTGGGAAAGGGCTCACACGACACACAAGGTCATGGGTTCATCTGCAGCACCCCGTAAACCAGATGTGCTGACAAACGCCTGTCATTTTAGGCACAGGAGGCGGGGGGCAGGAGATCAGGAGTTCAGGGCTATCCTGGGCTACAAAGCAAGGTCATCCTGTCTAAAAAAATGAAAACAAAAAAGCAAAGAAAAAACAGGGAAACACAAAGAAAAAGAGGAAAAGGTGTTGCTTAGCTATCGGGGGTCTTTCTTTTTTTTTTTTTGGTCTTTTTGAGACAGGGTCTCCCTGTAGCCCCAGCTGTCCTGGAACTCACATTGTAGACCAGGCTGGCCTTGAACTCACAAAGATCCGCCTGCCTCTGCCTCCCAAGTGCTGGGATTAAAGGCGTCGCCACCACGCCCGGCAGCACATCGGGGTCTTTTCTGTCCACCCACACACATGGAGCTTGAGCCTTCTGTCCTGTCCCTATGAACCTGGAGCCTGGGTTGCCACCCCCCCCATTTCGAGGACACTGTGGACTCTGCACACAGCCCAGGTCCCCACGAGCTCACAGACCCCCCTGCAACCCTCAGGCCAACGCACTTCTGATCCGGGAGGTGGATGTGGAAAAGGTCACAACCTTTGATCACCAGTATGTGACGGCCATCAAGACCCTGTGGAGTGACCCAGGCATGCAGGAATGCTACGACCGTAGGCGCGAGTTCCAGCTCTCAGACTCTGCCAAGTAGTGAGTGACTGCAGCCCCCCAGTGGGGACATGGGACACCGTGGGTTCGGGTGGCCTGCATGTCCAGCCTCACCACCCATGGGCTGCCCGTGTGCAACAGGCTCAGTGTCTCTGCCTGGGACATAAGTCCTGCTTGTGGTCACGTGCTGGCCAGCCTTCCAGACAGAGTGGCCCTCTGCTGTCCTTTCTGGTGGCGGGGAGACCACAACCCACCGATGGCCCCACCCTCCTGCCTCCAGGAAACCAAGGTGGGGCAGACAACAGGGACCCTTACAGGAGTCCCCAGTCCTGGGGCCTGTTCCCATGTCCCTACGAGTAGCCTGGCTGGGAGCAAGGTCCAACCCCAGCTTGGGCTGTCCCCAGGGCAGTGGAGACCTAAGGGTGATGAGGAGACGGTGTCAGCAGTGGGTCCCTGGGACTGGCAGCTGTGGGGAACTTTTTGTCTGGCTTGTCGCTTCTCCAAAACTGTGTGCATCCATGCTGTCTGGTCAGGTCACGTCACACACCTGTCTCCAGTACCCGTGGCTTTTCTGGCCACAAGGTGGTCCATGCTGCCCCTGTGGTCTGGGGCATGGTACTGAGTCTTCCCTGAGAGCCTGTCCTCTTGGGCCCCCATGTCCCTTGAGCCATGGGGACAGTGGCTCTGCCTCTCCTGACTGGATGGCACTTGCCCTTTCCCACCGGTCTGGATGTGGCTGTGCTGTCCTGTCCCTGCAGGCTCTTGAGTGTTGCCCTGTGTCTACAGCTACCTGACGGACGTGGACCGCATTGCCACGGTGGGCTACCTGCCCACGCAGCAAGATGTGCTTCGAGTCCGAGTGCCCACCACTGGCATCATCGAGTACCCATTTGACCTGGAGAACATCATCTTCAGGTGGGGGACCACCAGTGTGCAGGTCAGGGGGATACCCACCATCTTGGGGGATGTGCAGGCAAAAGGGGGGACATGTGCCATCTGGGGGTGTGTGGGTGGAGTCCACTGGGCACCCAACGACACAGGTAGGCCAGGGTTAGGGCCTCGTTATCTGTGGGCTCAGAGTCTGTGGGGTCCTGAGTTTTCTCACCCGAGTACCACGTGGCCCCCCAGGATGGTGGATGTGGGCGGACAGAGGTCAGAGCGCAGGAAGTGGATCCATTGCTTTGAGAATGTCACGTCCATCATGTTCCTGGTGGCCCTGAGCGAGTACGACCAGGTCCTGGTGGAGTCAGACAATGAGGTTTGGCCAAGCAGAAGGGGGGGGAGGGGCACGGGAAGGGAAAGATGAAGGGATACGTGGGACAGGAGGGATGAGGGTTTGTGGTGGGGGAGGCAGGGACAGCACAGCAGCTGCCCGTCTGTCACAGAACCGCATGGAGGAAAGCAAGGCGCTGTTCCGCACCATCGTCACCTACCCCTGGTTCCAGAACTCCTCCGTCATCCTCTTCCTCAACAAGAAGGACCTGCTGGAAGACAAGGTTCTGCACTCCCACCTTGTGGATTACTTCCCCGAGTTCGATGGTCAGCACCCACCACGGCCCGTATCCCAGTCTCCTGTGTCTCAGAATCTTGTTCCCTAATGTCCCGTGTGCTCTCAGTCTGCCAGTCTCTGTTCGGTAGATTCTGCCCTTGTTGATGTCCCCATCCCCGTCCCATCCATCCCTTCCCTGTCCCCATCCCTGTCCCTTCCCTGTCCCCATCCCTGTCCCTTTCCCGTCCCCATCTCTGTCCCATCCCTGTCCCTGCCCCATCCTGACATGGTGTCCTTGTAGGGCCACAGCGGGACGCGCAGGCTGCCCGAGAGTTCATCCTGAAGATGTTCGTGGACCTGAACCCTGACAGTGACAAGATCATCTACTCCCACTTCACGTGCGCCACCGACACGGAGAACATCCGCTTCGTGTTTGCGGCTGTCAAGGACACGATCCTGCAGCTCAACCTCAAGGAGTACAACCTCGTGTGACCGTGTGGCCACCACCACCACGCACCCAGTGCCACCTTTCTCTGGCCTTGACTCCTTGTGGCCTGAGGTTTTTGTTTTGTTTTGTTTTTTGTTTTTTGTTGTTTTTTTTTCTAGAAAAAGAAAAACCAAAAAAAAAAAAAAAAAAGAAGGAAGGAAGGAAGGAAGGAAGGAAGGAAGGAAGAGCAGGGCATTGCCCCCAGGGGTCCCCACGGTGTCCCAAGGCCAGGCTCTCAGGCTGGGGCAGCCGTGGGGCCCAAGTTCAAATCTTGTGCCACAATGGGGGCTTCGGACTGTCTGTTTTCTAAGTTATTGTCGCCACACCGTCTGTCCACTCCCTGGACCCCAAGAAGTGGGGGTGGGTGCCGCACCCACCCACCCTGGGAAGTGCCTAACTGTTTTTTGGTGTTTTCTTTTTCGTTTTTGAAAAAATGAAAAAGAAAAATATTTCCCCCTGCACCCATTTGGGTAAAGGACGCCCTGTGGGGTCCCCTCCTCCTCTGAGTGACTGTCACCCTGTGTCCCTCTGCAGCGGACACAGGGCCAGGCCTGGGCTGAAGCCTCTGGGTAAATTGGGGTCCCTGAGATCCTGTTCCTCAGTGGCCCTGGGGACTCAGCTGGAGGGGACGGTCTCCATGTGGCCTGCGAGCCTGTCTCTTTTATATTTCTGTTGGGAGATCGGGGTACAGCCGGGACTCTTGTGAACACTCTCAGGTCTGTCTCCATCACATGGGGACCCGTGAGCCTTGTCCCCTGCTCACTCCCTCCCGAGCCACTGCACCGCAAGCCACGACAGCCAGCAAACGCCCAGGATGTGGTGGCCTCGGCCACGGTGGACACAGGTGGCCTTGGCCACTATTTACACTACATTGTCCGTCTGTCCGTCCGTCCCATTTCTTCACATTTGCACATGCACTCTGTGCCCTGGGTCCCAAGTCTTTGTACTCCCTGCCCTGCTGGACCACTCAGACAGGTGCCAACTGGGCACCAGACAATGCCAGCCATGCTGCCGGGTGTAGGAACTAGGGACCAGTGGCAGGTGCGTGGCTGCAGTGGTCAAGTACATTCCTGGCAACCAGTCTGTGGGCCTCCCCCCCCAACACCCAGGGCCTCCTGTGTCCAGCTGAGGGGTGTCCATGTACTGTACTCCATGTCGCTGAGTGGCAAGGTCACTCTGGCTGCCCTCAGCCATCAAAGCGCCCTGCAGAGCCTGTCTGTGCAGGCCCAGGTACCCCAGAGTAGACGTCTCCACATCACATAAAGGGAAGGGGACTCTGTCCTACTCGGGGACGGCATGCCAAGTATACCTGGCCATGGTGGCCACAGCCAAAGCCGTGGGCACAATACGCCTGGCCTGACTGAGTGTTGGCTGGGAAGACACCCCAGCTCCGTGCAAAGGTCCTGGAGCCAGTGCCACCTGAATGGGAAGGGCTTTGGGGATGCGAGCCCAGGAGTGCCAACCATGCCCAGGAGTGCCAACCACTCACCACCACCCAGCCCCAGGGTGGGGGGGGCACCATCCTTGTACACAGCCCTGATTTCAGTCTATTTAAGGGAAAATGCTCTGTAAACACTTTAAAACTCATTTGTCAAGCATGCTGCGTGTGTTGGGGGAGGTGTCACCCTCGGCCACGAGTCTGGACGCTGCTGCAGCAGGTAGGGCCCTGACCCCTTAATCCAGAGATTCTCCTGAAAATCACTTTTCATAGCTTTCTCATGAATGAATTGTTTTAAATCGGAATAAATTTTGTTTCTAAACTGTGCATCTTGATTTCATTTCCTGTGGCTGAAGGGACTGGGGGGGGTATCACCTTGGGGTGTCATCTGCCTGGCACCTCACAGCCCCTCCCACCAGGGAAGAAGCAGGGCCCCAGCTGGCCTGTGTAGATCGGGCTAGCCTAACTCACAGACGTCTGTCTGCCTCTGCCTCCGGAATGCTGGGGCTAAAGGCCTGAGACCTGCTGGGCAGCAAAGGAACCATGTTAGGAGATACCCCGCGCAAAGGCCCTGGGCCAGAGGTCAGGGCCGCACGAAGGCCCTGGGGCAGATGGAGCCTAGCCTGGCTGGTGTAGAGGGACCAAGGGGCAGAGAGGAGGAGGCAGTCAGGGAGGATGTGGCGGGACCCTGTGGGCTGGAAGGAAGACTTGGGATTTGACCCCCGAGGGCGGAAGGAGCTGTGAAGGGCTGAGGGTAGGGCGGGGGAGCGCCTGGTGCTCATCGCCGCCCTCTGGTGGCTGCTGAGGGGAGGACCAGCATTGGGTGCAAGGTGGGTAGGGGGGGCGCAGCTGAGGCCGCTTCTGGTCCCTGGGAGGGAGCGGATACCACTGGTGATGGGGAATGAAATTCCCGATCTGGGGTGCTGGGGGGCAAGCCTGCTGGTTAAGTCCCTGCTGGATGCCCGTGAGTGTCATGTCTCCTAGTGACCAGCAGGTGACACCAAAGGACCTGGACCCTGACAGCTCTAACTCACCTCAGGGACTTGAAGAGTTTCTGTCAGTCATCCCAGGACTCTGGAGCCTCAAGCCGAGGATCCAGAGTTCAAGGGCAGCCTGGGATACATAGGGACATCTTATGCAGATTAAAAAATAAATCAGGCAGGCAAGATGGCTCAGTGGGTAAAGGGGGCTTGTGGAACACCGTTCCCATGGCGACAACGGCCACAAGCTGAAAACCCAGGTTTTAGTCTCAGGACCCACATAGTGGAGCTGGCCTCCAGGGTGTCCACTGGCCACACACAGCCAGTAATGAATCTTGTTTTTTGTTTTGTTTTTTTGGAAGATAACAGACTTTCTTTTTCCCCCCAAGTTTTTAATATATTTTATTATATATATATATTTTATACAAGATTACATTACAAATCAAATCTAGACCCGTGTCCCCCTCCCTACCCACCCACCCCACCAGAGTTCATGTATTCTGCCAAACGTGTTTTTCATCTTTTTCTCAGTCTTTCTCAAAATTCTGGATGCAGAAGTTGACTGTTTCAAGCAGTTCACCTTTTCAGTCAGTTCTTTGACGCAGTCTTTTCTGTTGTTGTTGTTCTTTCCAATATGCCTCACTCCCAAATACTTGGACAAAAGCTCAAGGAGCCCTGCACAAAAAATACTTATGCCAGGTGTGGTGGTGCACGCCTTTAATCCTAGCACTCCAGAGGATCTTTGTGAGTTCATGGCCAGCCTGGTCTACAGAGTGAGTTCCAGGACAGCTGGGGCTACAGGGAGATCCTGTCTTGAAAAGACCAAAAAAGGGGCTGGAGAGATGGCCTATTGGTTAAGAGCACCAACTGCTCTTGCAGAGGACCTGGGTTTGATCCCCAGCATCCACATGGCAGCTGAGAACCCTCTTTAACTCCAGTTCCAGGGGAATCCAATGCCCTCTTCTGACCTCCGCAGCATTGCATGACACGGGTGCACAAACCTGCATGCAGTGCATTCATACATATACACAAAAAAAAGACCCTCCCAAAAGAAATTTTTTTAATACACATTTTTTTTTGGTCTTTTCGAGACAGGGTCTCCCTGTAGCCCCAGCTGGACTGGAACTCACTCTGTAGTCCAGGCTGGCCTTGAACTCATAGAGATCTGCCTGCCTCTGCCTCCCATGTGCTAGGATTAAAGGCGTGCACCACCACACCTGGCCTAGCCAGTCTTATTGGAGAGGATAGCTTAGAGTGGTTTTAATTTGCATTTCCTTAATTATTAGCAACACTGAACTTTTTATTTAAAAAATTTTTTTTAATTTTATTTATTTTTGTATGTGTAGGAGTGTACTGTGCATGTAGGTCTGTGCACCCGTGTCGTGCAATGCCGAGGAGGTCAGAAGAGGGTGTCAGATTCCCCTGGAACTGGAGTTCTCCTGGAATTGGAGTTACAGATGGTTCTTAGCCGTCATGTGGGTGCTGGGGATCGAACCCGGGTCCTCTGCAAGAGCAGTCGGTGCTCTTAACCGCTAAGCTATCTCTCTAGCCCTCGACACTGAACTTTTTAAGATGTTTCTCAGCCATCTCTAATTCCTCACCCATGAAGTCTCTCTTCAGCTCTTTACTCCATCTTTAATGCATCTTTTATATAGTGAAATAAGAATGAGTGGGCCCCCAGGGGAGACATGCCTTTAACACTAGCATCTGGGTGGCAGAGGTGGTGCATCCCTGTGAGATGGAGGCCAGCTTGGGCTACAGAGTGAGTTCCGGGCCAGCTGGGGCTACAGGGAGACCCTGTGTCAAACAGACACACAAACCCAGTCTTGATTTTAACCAAAATGTCTCCTAACACATGAACTGCGGTTGGCCTGGCTCCTGATTTGTGTATTTTTATTCTCTGCATTGAGTGTGTTGCCTGCCTGCAGGGAAAGCACCATGCATGCAATGCCCATGGAGATCGGGTCCCCTAGAGCTGGACTTGGGGCGGTTGTCACCCGCCACGTGGATGCTGGGAGCCGGGGATGGCAGCCTGGAGAACTGAGGCGCCGGGAAAGACTTCTCTCCCCTCGCGAGTGCGAACTGCAACGGTCTGGCCGGCCATGGCTCTCTGGGACACTGTGGGGCCTGGTGGTGGCCAGGTTCAGGGATCGTCCTAACCGTGTCTGCGCAGCCTCGCCCGCTTCTCCCCCACGCCACCCCACAGCAGCCAGGTGAGTCTTCAGAGCCTCCTGGTGGGCGGGTAGAAAAGGTCCCTCCACCCTGGGTGACAGCCCGGGCCCTATCTCAGTTCCATTCGCCCCATTCTGAATCAACAGCAGACCTTAGCTGGCGAGGGGCGGGCGGGGGGCGGTGCGCGGCGTGGGGAGGAGGGGGCGCCGGCTGCCGACCGCTGTGCGTCTCCAGGCACGTCCCACGGCCCGTCTGAGCCCACTGGTGTCTTGTCTGTGAGGGGTTCGAGGATTTCCTGGCTATTCAAACGGAGCCAGAACCGTCTAGTACACTCCGGGGAGTCTGCGGAAGTCTGCGTGGGGTGGGCAGCCCGGCCCGCCGCGGCGTCCTCTCTGGGTCCGGGAGGACGGGGCGGCGGCTGCCTGGACTCGGGACTCAAAGGCCACTCGCGCGGCCCGCGTTGCGCCCCCCTAGCGCTGCGGTTCTGAGCGCCAGGCCGCGGCCCCCACCTCTGCTTCATTTCCTCTTAGGATTTGTGTCCGTCTGTTTTAATTATTATTTCGGTCCTTTTGAGTCGGGGTCTCCGCGCGGCCCACGCTGGGGTCGTCTCTGCTTTGCTGCGGGCGGACGGCGGGCGGCCTCGTGGAGCGCGCGGGGGCCTCCGCTCCGCCGATGCAGCCGGAGCGCAGTTCCTCAGTTTCCTCCGCGGCCCGCCGAGGGCGAGGCCCCCGCCACTTCCTGCGGAGGAGGCGGCGTCGGAGGAGGAGGAGCCGCCCGCCCCGCGCCGCCCCGCCTCGCCTCCCGCGCGACCTGCGGGCCGGTCCGGGCAGGTTGGACGGGGCGGCGGCGCGGGCTCCGGGTACCGAGCGGCGGCCATGGGCGCGGGGGGCCGCTGAGCCGCCATGGCCCGCGCGCTCACCTGGCGCTGCTGCCCGTGCTGCCTGTCGGACGAGGAGAAGACGGCGGCGCGCATCGACCAGGAGATCAACAAGATCCTGCTGGAGCAGAAGCGGCAGGACCGCGGCGAGCTCAAGCTGCTGCTGCTGGGTGAGCGGCGGGCGGCCCCCTCCGCTCCCCCCTCCCCGTCGGCCCCCTCCGCTCCCCCCTCCCCGTCGGCCCCCTCCGCTCCCCCCTCCCCGTCGGCCCCCTCCGCTCCCCCCTCCCCGTGCCCCTATTCCTCTCCTTCCTCCCCTCCCCGTGCCGCCCCCCCCTACTCCTCCTCCTTCGCCCCCTCCTCCCCCTCCCATCGGCCCCCTCCCCTTCCCCCCCTCCCCGTCGGCCCTCCCCGTCGGCCCACCTCCCTTTACCTCACCAACTGGCTCTGTCCTTGGGAAGCTGCTGGCTGCCCCGGGGCCGCGCCCGTGTGTGTCACATGTTGGGAATGAGGGAGCTGACAGCCCGGCCAGGGAGGGGCGTCCCTGCGTCCTCCTCACAGATGCCTGGGCAGGCATGATGGAGGACCGGCTCAGGCATTCCGTCATTCATCCCTCCATCCATCCATCTATCCATTCAATCATCCATCCATCCCTCCATCCATCCATCCATCTATCCATCTATCTATGCATCCATCCATCCATCCACCCATCCATCCATCCACAGATCCATCCGTCCATCCATCCATCATCCACCCACCCATCCACCCACCCACCCATCCATCCATCCATCCATCCATCAATCCACCCATCCATCCATCCATCCCTCCATCCATCCCTCCCTCCCTCCATCCATCCATCCATCCACAGATCCATCCATCCATCCATCCATCATCCATCCATCCACCATCCATCCATCCACCCATCCATCCATCCATCCATCATCCATCCATCCATCCATCCATCCATGAAATCTTGAGCCAAAGAGGAGATGTCTGTCGTATGAGCCCTCAAGGGCTGAGGTGGGAGGATTGTGAGAACAGGCCAGCCGGGGCTGAAAAAGCAAAAAATAAAAAAGGGCTCAGTGGGTAGAGTGCTAGTAGCTCAGTGGATAGAGTACCTCAGTGGAGTGCTTGTGTTCAGTGGGCAGAGTGCTTGTAGCTTAGTGAATGGAGTTTGCCTAGAATGGACGAGGCCCTGGGTTCACCCCGAGCACCCATGGAAGCACACACCTGGCTTCCCAGTGGTCGAGAGGTGGAGGTGATAGGATCAGGAGTTTATGGCCCTTTTCAGTTACATAGGCACCACCTGGGCTACAAGAGAGTCTGTCTCTAGATAGATAGATAGATAGATAGATAGATAGATAGATAGATAGATAGATGATAGGTAGATAGACAGATGGATAGATAGGCAGATGGATAGATAGATGATAGATAGATGATAGGTAGATAGATGGATAGATAGGCAGATGGATAGATGATAGATACATAGATGATAGATAGATACATGATAGATAGATAGATAGATAGATAGATAGATAGATAGATAGATAGATAGATAGATGATACATCGATAGGCAGACAAATAGGGAGACAGATAAACATGATAGGTCATGCCCTGGTAACTCTAGCACTTGATTGGCTGGGGCAAAAAGATTGGCAGGAGTTCTAAACTACACTGAACCACACTCTAAATAATAATAATAATAATAATAATAATAATAATAATAATAGCAGTAATAATAAAATCCCTAAAGAATTAAATCTTAATTGAAAATCCCACTAATCCTTGTTTTTTGAAAAAAAAAAAAAGCCGAACTTTTTCTTCTGTAAACATTTTTGGAAAGACAGATGAACACAAAGGCCTCACAGTCCTGTTTGTAGACAGCTGCTGTTCCTGCTTATCCAGGGCTGCTTTTGGTTTTGTTTTGTTTTGTTTTGTTTTTCCTCTCCTTTAAATGTTAGGTCCATTAATAAAGAGTTCATTTGATCCCAGGAAGTGTTCAGTCAGGATTGAGTTTCTTGGATGCAGTGAGATGGCTCTAGAGGTTAAGGGGCTTGCTGCCAAAGCCCAGGGACCTGGGACCCACGGAAAGCTGGGAAGAGCCGTCTGCACAGAGTTGCCATCTGGGAAACGCACCACCATGGGAGCTCATGCATATACCATATAAAACAGGAATAAAATAATGTTGAATATTATAAACCACTTGATTCAGTCTTAAATATATGAAAAGACAGTGGTTTATAATATTCTTTTTTTTTTTTTTTTTTTTTTTGACAGGGTTTCCCTATAGCCCCAGCTGGCCTGGAACTCACTCTGTAGGCCAGGCTGGCCTTGAACTCAAACATCCCCCTGCCTCTGCCTCCCCTGTGCTGATTAAAGGCGTGGGCTACCGTGCAGGCTTAGCCACCATGAGGGTGCTGGGAATTGAATCCCGGTCCTTTGCAAGAGCAATCAGTGCTCTTAACCACTAAGGCAATCTCTCCAGCCCAGTTTATAATATTCTTGAAGCGGGCTGGAGAGATGACCTAGCGGTTAAGAGTGCCAACTGCTCTTACAGAGGACCCGGGTTCGATCCCCAGCACCCACATGGCAGACAAGAACCTTCTGAAACTCCAATTCCAGGAGAACTCCAGTTCCAGGGGAATCCGAGACCCTCTTCTGACCTCCGCAGCATTGCACGACACGGGTGCACAAACTTGCATGCAGACAGTACATTCACACATATAGAAATAAATAAAATTAATTAAAAAAAATATTCTTGAAGCTAGGAGTGCTGCTTAGTGGGGAGTCAGTGCCTAGACTTCCCAGTGAGGGGCTGGGGGCGTGGCTCAGGTAGAGTGACAGCCCAGAATTCCCAGTGAGGGGCTGGGGGTGTGGCTCAGGTAGAGTGACAGCCTAGAATCCCAGTGAGGGGCTGGGGGCGTGGCTCAGAGTGGAGTGACAGCCTAGAATCCCCAGTGAGGGGCTGGGGGCGTGGCTCAGGTACAGTGACAGCCTAGAAACCAAGTGAGGGGCTGGGGGCGTGGCTCAGAGTGGAGTGACAGCTTTCCCAGTAAGGCTCTGGGCTGCACCCTGAGTACTGCAAAGACCAGCAGCCCACATTCCCATTGGGCCCTGCTCTCTGTAGATTTTGTCCACCTCAACTTTCTCATTTTTCTTTCCTCTTTTCCCCCATTTCCCTTTGGTCTGGCCTGGGCATCTCGGGCTCCCTGATTCCCACCACAGGGATTTTGCGTTCCCTCCATCAGCAGCTCTCATCTTCACAGTTACATGGCCAGCTTTCCAATCCAACTGTGTCTGAGCCATTGCTGGTTCTTGTGACAAGGCCTCCCTAGCTGTCCAGGGGACAAATGAATGCCCCCACCATTTCCTTTTCCTTCATTATTCAATTTCCTTGCTCCTGTGCACTCTTGAGATGTGATTTGTTTACCTGCTTAACTGTCTTGTCTAATTACACACCAGACACCTCAGGGGTGGAGACTGACTGTCTCATGCCTTAGTTCCTATCTTTCAGCACAACGTGAGTTACATACAACTGACACTCAATAAATGCACCTGAACCTATGGATTAGTGATGGGTGGATGGATGGATGATGGATGGATGGATGGATGATGGATGGATGGGTGGATGAATAGATGATGGGTGGATGGATGATGGGTGGATGGATGGGTGGGTGGGTGGATGGATGGATGGGTGAGTGGGTGGATGGATGGATGGATGGATAGATGGATTGGTGGGTGGATGGATGGATAGGTGGATGGGTGGGAGGTTGGATGGATGGATGGATGGATGGGTGGATGGATGGATGGATTGGTAGGTGGATGGATGGATGGATGGATGGATGGATGGATGGATGGGTGGATGGATGGATGGATGGATGGATGGATGGGTGGGTGGGTGGATGGATGGATGGATGGGTGGGTGGGTGGATGGATGGATGGATGGATGGATTGGTGGGTGGATGGATGGATGGATTGGTGGGTGGATGGATGGATGGGTGGATGGATGGATGGATGGGTGGGTGGATGGATGGATTGGTGGGTGGGTGGATGGATGGATGGATGGATGGGTGGATGGATGGATGGATGGATGGATGGATGGATACATAATAATAGGCAGCTGGGCCAGGCATGGTGGTGCACACCTTTAATCCTAGCACTTGGAAGGCAGAGGCAGGCAGATCTTTGTGAGTTCAAGGCCAGCCTGGTCTACAAAGTGAGTTCCAGGACAGCCGGAGCTACAGGGAGACCCTGTCTCAAAAAGACCAAAAAAAGAAAGAAAAAAAATAATAGGCAGCTGGGTGTTTCCATTTTCAGGGCATATTTTCTCGTAATCCCACACTGTGGACATTGCTCAGCTGATCCCACACTTCATATCTGTCCTTCCCATGATGTGCATATGGTGGAGGCTGTCTGTCTGGAGCCTGCTGTCCTTCTTCACAGTGTACTATGTTGGCCACCTTTCAATCCCTTTTTGAAAACAGGAATCGATTCCAAAATGTTTTTTCCCAGAGCTTGCAGGTTTTTTGAGGAAGTTGCTGGGGCGAGTCTGAGTGGGTGTCAGTGCATATGTGTCTGGAGTTGCAGCCATCTCCATGTTAGTGGGAATGAAGTCATATTGACGCCAGGAAAGGAAGCCCAGGGAGACCAAGAGAGTGCCTGAGGTCGCTGTCACACAGCCACATTTTCAAAATGCCCATTTGCTTCTCCCTCAGGGACTAAAGAAAAATCAGCATACAGAGGACACCTAGGGAAACTGAGGCACAGGGAGATACTGGGCTATACCTGGGATCTGTGCCTCTTGATTTTCAGCCCCACCTGTGCAGTCCAGTCTCCCCAAGGTGCCCCATTTCCTGGGAAGGGGGGACAGGGTAGGCACTGGGGTCTCGTGATGCCCCATGGTTGGCACATGTCCCTCAGTTCCTCGCTGGAACCAGTCTGCTTCCACTTCCTCCTGCCAGCTCCAGAAGGCAGCCACTTCCTGTGTGGTTTGTGTACTCATGCCCAGTTGAAAACTGGTACTCCAGCTGCAAACCTTCTGGAATCTTCTAAGAGGGGGAGCCACTGTGCCCCAGAGCTGTGTGCACCTCAGTGTCCCTTGCAGCTTCAAGACTGACACGTGCCGGGCGTGGTGGCACACGCCTTTAATCCTAGCACTCGGGAGGCAGAGACAGGGGGATCTTTGTGAGTTCAAGGCCAGCCTGGTCTACAGAGTGAGTTCCAGGACAGCTGGGGCTACAGGGAGACCCTGTCTCAAAAAGACCAAAAAAAAAAAAAAAAAAAAAAGACTGACATGTAAACCTCACTCCCGGGTCCCCGGTGTGGGAGAACATGGCAGTCACTGCTGTTCTGTGTGCGCCCTGCCTTGTCTTTTGAGGCCGGGTCTCCCTGAACCTGGAGCTCATGATTCAGCCAGATTGGGCAGAAGCCACACTCATTTTCTTTCCCTTATGGAGACCAACAATGTGTGAATTCAGGGGCTTTGGGGCCCAAGGGGGTGAAAGGCCTTGTCCCCTCCCCAAGTCCTGTAGCATGCAGGAGGACTGGATCATTCGTGAACCAGCAGGATCCCCAGGCCCAGCCTGGCTTACAGCCCAGTCCCCTCCCCCAGCCCCAACCTCAGATCTCATGTTTGTTGGTTCTGAATGGTTTCCTACGCAAAGGCTTTTTCTAGAATCTTCTGTCCAATAGACTGAGGCTGAGGGAGGGGCAGTACCCATCCTGGACCTTCCCATGTGAGCCTGGGATGTGCTGGGAGCAATGTGCAAGGTGGTGGCTGGTGTCAGAGCCTGGGGCAGGGATGGGATGGACCCCCCTCTCCTCTGAGCTTCCCTCCCGCGCCAGGTCTCCACAGCCTAGGTCCCATATCCTTTTACTTTTTTGAGAAAGGATAAAATGAGACAGGATCTCATGTAGCCAAAGCTGTCCCCCAATTCCTAAGGCTCACCCTGAAATCTTGATCCTCCTGCCTTTATTTCGCAAATGCTGGGGTGACCGGTGTGCACCCCCTCACCTTGTGTATGGCAGTGCTGAGGACGACCCTGGCTTCCGTGCATGATAAGCCAGCACTGAACTCACTGAGTCCCAGGTCCCCCATTTCCTCTTTCTGGTCCACTTCCGCTTTTCTGGCTTGTCCTAGTTCCTCTCGTGTCAAAACCCCACCCTCCTCTTGGGGGAGTCTCAACACTCCATTCCCATTTCTGTTCCCTGGAGAGGCCGAGTGCCCTGTCCCCAGGATCTGGGTAGAGTGCCAAGCTCATGCCAGCCTGTTGGTCCTCTCTCCCCTTCGGTATGTTGTCTGGGGTCCATTTTAAAGAGAAAAAAGTCCCAGCCACAGGTGGGAGGTCATCTTAGAGTCCCAGATTTCACACAGCAGGAGCTGAGCTGTGCTCTGTGCCCCAGTCCCTGCCCAGATCCCCAAACTGAAAAACTGAGCCCTTTTATTAAAGAGCCAGGGCTGTGGTTTCACGCAGAACAACCTGCTCTATGGATGGTATAGCTTCAGCCCTGACCATGTGATCACCCCTATTTTCCTATTTGCCTGTTCTTCCTGCTCCAGGGAACACTCCCTCCTGGATGGACAAACTGGCCTCCACCTGGTGTCCACTCTCCAGCCTTGCCCTGGATGGCATATCTTCTTGGTGTCAGGCAGAGAGGACACCCTGAGCCTGGGCAGCACCACCCAGCTGTAGGGTAGGAGAAAGTGGTTAAGAGCACTGGCTGCTCCTGCAGAGGACCACATGGTGGCTGACAACTCCAGTTCCAAGGGATCCGCCGCCCTCTTCTGGACTCTGCAGGCATTGCACACACATGATGCATTTCATACATGTAGGCAGACACGCAGCATGAGAACAACATGCATCTCTTTCCCCTTCCTGCCTGTGGTTGGAGGTGACTGGCAGCTTATACTCCTGTGACCACGCTGGACTGCACCCCAAATAGCCCTTTGTCTTTAATTTTCTTCTGTGGGGTATCGTGTCACAGTAACGGGAAGAGCAGCCAAGACCTTGGTCACACCGCCGCCACAGGAGCACATCAGGGCGGGGGGGCCTCTCCCTCTGACAGCTTGCTCTCATTTTGTCTCCAGGACCGGGAGAGAGTGGGAAGAGTACATTCATCAAGCAGATGCGCATCATCCATGGCGATGGCTACTCCGAAGAGGACAGGAAGGGCTTCCGGCCACTCGTCTACCAGAACGTGTTCATGTGCATGCAGACCATGATCGATGCCATGGATCGACTACAGATCCCCTTCAGCAGGCCGGAGAGCAAGGTGAGTCCGGTACATGGCTGTGAGTCCATGCCCGGGGACCTCTTGCAGGCAGGAGGGCTGCACGTGTGAAGTTGTGGGCCTTTTTCAGGGGTGTATACAAATCTGTGCCAAGCTGGGATGCCAGGGAGAGCTCACGGAAGGGATGGCTCCAGATTCACGTGGCCGGGTGACAAGAGTTCATTAAGTGCAGCTTGTGCAGCATGTGAAGGATCATGGGATGGGTGTCGCCTTCCGATGTCTCTGAACCACTATCTACGGCACCCCACCCCAATTTCCCAACAGGGAAAGGAGTTTAGATGGTCCCATCTCTGTGTTTGTATTATTTGTTTCCATTTTATGTGTGTGAGAGTCTGGCTGTTGGTAAGTGCACCTGGGTCAGGTCATGCATGGCCCCCAAGTCTCCAGGGTCTGAGGAGAAAAGACACACTATTTCTTTTTTCTTCTTTTGTTTTTGTTTTTTGGTGGTTTTTTTTTTTGAGACAGCGTCTTTCTGTAGTCCCAGCTGGCCCAGAACTCACTCCATAGACCAGGCTGGCCTTGAACTCACAGAGATCCACCTGCCTCTGCCTCCCAAGTGCTAGGATTAAAGGCGTGCGCCACCACGCCCCGCACACAAGACAGGCTATTTATAGATGATAGATAGATAGATGATAGATAGATAGATAGATAGATAGATAGATAGATAGATAGATGATAAACAGAAAGCAAAAGTTTGAGGGAATGGGGCCTCGTGGCCATCACCTGCTCTCTCTCCCCTTCTCTAGCACCACGCCAGCCTGGTCATGGGCCAGGACCCCTACAAAGTGACGTCCTTTGGGAAGCCCTACATGGCCGCCATGCAGTACCTGTGGAGGGACGCGGGTGTCCGGGCCTGCTATGAGCGCCGGCGGGAGTTCCACCTGTTGGATTCTGCTGTGTAGTGAGTCTGGGGGGCGTCTGTGTGAGGGGACGGGGCGGGACAGAGGGGCGGGGCCTCCCCCCCCCCCCCCCCCCGCACCCTGCATCTCGCAGCCCCGCCCCATGGCCTCTGTCCCTGCAGCTACCTGTCTCACCTGGAGCGCATAGCAGAGGACGCCTATATTCCCACCGCGCAGGATGTGCTGCGGAGCCGCATGCCAACCACAGGCATCAACGAGTATTGCTTCTCTGTCCAGAAAACCAACCTGCGGTGAGCGCCTGAGCGCCGTAAGCCCCTGGCCTGGGAAAACTGGTGCCTGGCAGAGGAGCAGCTGCTGCAGGGTGTGCAGGAGCTCCTGGGTCCCACCCGGCCAGGAAGCTACGGGACAGAGGCGCCCTGGCCCCTGTGCACCAAGACCGGGAGGGAAAACATTGCTTGTTCATGCACTGGGAGGGGAAGACTTTGGGTCTGAGGATGGTGAGAAGGATGTGGAGAACTGGCTTAAGGATTAAGAGCAAGGACGGCCCTCTGGGAGGACCCAGGTTGGGTCCCCAGCATCCACATGGCGCCTAACAACCGTTGCAGGGTATCCGACACCCTCTCTGGCCTCTGCAGGCACTGGTGCTTACATACATGTGGACAAAACACTCATACATGTAAGAAAATTTTGAAAGAGAAGAGTTGGTAAACCTCTGTGAACAGAAGTGGGGTTGTCTGGACAGTCTGGGGTCACCCCAAAGTGGGGGCGAATGGCAAAGGAAGGACACAGAGAAGGGCACAGGGAGAGAGAACAGGAGGTAGCGGGCAGCGCTGCCCTCTGGTGTGCTGGGGGATGCAGTTCCAGTCAGCACATCAATGTGGGCCATATGGGGCCACCTAGATGTGTAGCAAAAAGCCTGCTGCCATTCTGGCCGTCTGCAGTGCTGAGCCATGGGCAGCAAAAGTATAGGGAGCCGGAGACAGGACAGACAGACAGAACTGCATTGCTGAGCCATGGACAGACAGAACTGCAGTGTTGAGCAGGGGAGGTCCTGGGAAGGGGAGGTGGATGGACGGATAGACAGACAGGCAGAAGGACAGATAGTAGATGGGTGGGTGGGTGGATGGATGGATAGATTGGTGGGTGGGTAGATGGGTGGGTGGATGGATGGATATGTACCCATCAAGGAACGAGGTTCATCTGGGTAGCAGATGTGACTGGGGGTCTTTTCTGGAGACTCCCTAATGCACTGATGGCCCGAGTCACACTGGAGCCGTGACATCCCGTGTCGTCCCTGTCCTGTCACTCTCCACTTTGAGCAGAGCCCGTTTCATTCTATGCAGAGTTGGAGGGTCTTTCACAGATGTACTCTTCCATTTCAGACCTGTAAATACATTTCCTCGCTGAACTCCCAACTGCTAAACACTGCCTCAGTTTCCCATCCTGTCCACAGGGCAGTCTTTCTCCTCTCATGTTCTGTCGCAGTCTTGTCCCAATCCTGTGCTCTGCCTGTACCTAGTGACAGTTGCTGTTCATCCAGATACCTTGCGGCATCTCTCTGTGACCCACTTGGAGAAGTCCCAGGAAGCAGAGACAGCCCCACCTTTGCTGTGGAGGTTGAAGGCTGGGCCTCCCTCCCCTGGGCTTCAGAGAATAGAGAACATATTCATTCTGTCAACAGCCGCCAGCCGGCCAACACAGTGGCCTCTTCTAGTGCTAGGGAAACTGAGTCTGAGGAGGTTTGACACCTCACTGTGTGCCACCCCACACACTTTAGAGCTCTGTGCAAACACAGGGAGAGCAGACGATCCAGAGTCAGGCGTGGGCGGCGGTGCCTGGTCCCAGAACCTCAGTTTCTCTGTTACACACACTTGATATTATTCATGTGTCTACTGTTTGTGCACCATGTGCATGCACTGTCTGTGCAGGCCAGAAGAGGGCGTCAGACATCCTGAAAGTGGAGTTACATACCATTGTTAGCTGCCAGGTGGTGCTGGGAATTGAACCTGGGTCCTCTGCAAGTGCTCTGAACTGCTGAGTCAGCCCTCCTGCCACTCCAACATATTTTTTTTCGTTTAGTTTTTTTGTTTTTTTTGTTTTTTACAAGGCTCTCCCTGTAGCCCAGGCTGGCCTGGAACCTGCTCTGTAGCCCAGGCTGAGTTTGATCAAACAGAGTTCTGCCTGCCTCACCTCCTGAGCACTGTGTTTAAAGCAGGGTATCTCCTTCAGCCCAAGCACCAGGACCCTCCTGTGTCTGACTCTGCCACGCTGGATTACAGTTGCGGGGATTTGAACTCAGGCCTTGCACACCAAGCACTTCAACCACTGGGCTGTCGTCCTGCAGACTCCATGCTTCTCCCATTGCTGTACTTAGTTCCTTTCGGATGTTCTCAATCTGTAATCCAGACGGGCCAGGAGAGCACTGTGTCATGAGTCCTGACCTCATGGCAACCCCCCCCCCACCCGTCAGCTGTAATCCAGATGGGCCAGGAGAGCACTGTGTCATGAGCCCTGACCTCATGGCACACCCCCCCCCAGTCAGCTGTAATCCAGACGGGCCAGGAGAGCACTGTGTTGTGAGCCCTGACCTCACGGCAACCTCCCCACAGCTTCCCAAGTTACTGTGATGACTGTGCCACCCACCGTGTAGGATCTGCAGCTTTTAGTAGCCATCTTGACACATCTCTGGTGACACTGATTCCTGGTCCTCCTGATGTCTCAAATGAGGTCTCTGTGTTCTTAGCATCGTGGATGTCGGTGGCCAGAAGTCAGAGCGAAAGAAATGGATCCACTGCTTTGAGAACGTCATAGCTCTCATCTACCTGGCCTCACTAAGTGAATACGACCAGTGTTTGGAGGAGAACAACCAGGAGGTGATGGTCCCTGTGGCTGTGGCGCCATGTGGTCCTCAGGGGTCCGCCCAGGACGCTCATCTCGGCCAGGATCCTTCTGCCTTATCTTACTGTGACCTTTCATCTTTTTTTTCTTTTTTTCTTTTTCTTTTTTTTTGTCTTTTTGAGACAGAGTCTCCCTGTAGCTCTGGCTGTCCTGGAACTCACTCTGTAGACCAGGCTGGCCTTGAACACACAGAGATCCACCCGGTAGAGGCTAGTTTTATATGGACTGGGGGGAATCTAGGGGAACCTCGATGTGATAATTTTGAATTTTGAGATTCAATTAGACAAGTCCTCACCTCCTGGTGGCTAAGAGCACACCACTGGAGACAAGATGGCCAACTCCAGCCACCATCTTCCTGTCCCCACAGAATCGAATGAAGGAGAGCCTGGCACTGTTTGGCACGATCCTGGAGCTGCCATGGTTCAAGAGCACCTCCGTCATCCTTTTCCTCAACAAGACTGACATCCTAGAGGAGAAGATCCTCACCTCCCACCTGGACACGCACTTCCCCAGCTTCCAGGGTGAGTAGTTCTAGAAGATTCTAGACTCTCAACTCCCCAGAAAGAAATGTAACCAACTCAAATTCTTTACCTGGAGTCCCCATAAATTTCAAGTAGAATGAGTCTCCACACCCAAGACACTTAGCCTCAGTGTATTCCTCTGTGCAATGGACATGAAATAGAAAAGACCCTCCTACCAGAAGCAGTTGAAAGAGAAAGGGGGTTGAAAACGGTTTTTTGGTGTTTGTTTGTTTGTTTGTTTGTTTTTGAGACAGGGTCTCTCTATAGCCCCAGTTGGCCTGGAACTCTATAGAGCAGGCTAGCCTTGAATTCACAGAGATCCACCCACCTCTTGCCTCCCAAGAGCTAGGATTAAAGGCGTGCACCACCACGCCCAGCTTAAAGGCGGTTCTTAGCCGCCATATGGGTGCTGGGAATTGAACCCCGGTCCTCTGGAAGAGCAGTCAGTACTCGTAACCACTGAGCCATCTCTCCAGCCCCCGTATTTTGTTTTTATGGCCTTGGACAAAGCAGGAACTTCCACAAGCTAGGCTGTCACTCTACCTGAGCCATGCCCCCAGCCCCTCACTGGGATTCTAGGCTGTCACTCTACTTAAGCCACACCCCCAGCCCCTCACTGGGGATTCTGGGCTGTCACTCTACCTAAGCCCTGCCCCCAGCCCCTCACTGGGGATCCTAGGCTGTCACTCTACCCTGAGTCACGCCCCGAGCCCCTCACTGGGATTCTAGGCTGTCACTCTACCTGAGCCCTGCCCTCAGCCCCTCACTGGGATTCTAGGCTGTCACTCTACCTGAGCCACGCCCCCAGCCCCTCACTGGGGATCCTGGGCTGTCACTCTACCTGAGCCCTGCCTCAGCCCCTCACTGGGATTCTAGGCTGTCACTCTACCTGAGCCACGCCCCCAGCCCCTCACTGGGGATCCTGGGCTGTCACTCTACCTGAGCCCTGCCTCAGCCCCTCACTGGGGATCCTGGGCTGTCACTCTACCTGAGCCACGTCCCCAGCCCCTCTCTCCTGGTTTCAGCCTCTTCAAGCCCATGCACATCATCCCTGCTCTTGGCTTCCTCACAATATGGCTGACTCTAGCATAAGTGTCTGGACCAAGTGTCCCCAGTAACCTTCATCACATTCTTTGGCCAAGAAAGGCCCTCAGGGCAGCCGATTAATAAGAAACAAGCTCTGTGTCATGATGTGCTTAGGGGATGAGTCCACAGGAAGTGCAGACATCCGTCTTGACTGCAGAGTGTAATTAGTACTGTGATTGTTGTGGTGGCCATGTTCGAAACCACCAACTTCATTTCCTGACCCTTTATGACAAATGAACATTATAAAACCACAGAATTCGGGGGCTGGAGAGGTGGCTCAGAGGTTAAGAGCACTGACTGGGGGCTGGAGAGATAGCCTAGTGGTTAAGAGCACCGACTGCTCTTGCAGAGGACCCGGGTTCAATCCCCAGCACCCACATGGTGGCTAAGAACCGTCTGTAACTCCAATTCCAGGAGAACTCCAGTTCCAGGGGAATCCGAGACCCTCTTCTGACTTCCGCGGCATTGCACGACACGGATGCACAGACCTGCATGCAGACAGTACACTCATACACATACAAAAATAAATAAATTTAAAAAAAAAAAAAAGAGCACTGACTGCTCTTGCAGAGGGCCAGGGCTCAAATCTAGCATCTGCATGGGAGCCAACTACCATCTGTAACTCCAGTTCTGGGGGAACCTGACGCCCTCTTCTGGCCTATGCAGGCGGTGTACACACATGGTGAATTAAATAGGTGCAGGCAAAACACTCATGCACAGATAATAAATAAGTAGCTGGGAGGCAGAGGCAGGTGGATCTCTGAGAGTTCAAGGCCAGGGTCTACATAGTAAGTTCCAGGACAGCTGGAGCTATAGGGAGAAAAAATAAATAAAAAAAAATAAAAAATAAAAGTGAATTAGTAGCAAACAAATAAATAAATGAAGAGTTGGGTGCACAGGGAATCAGAGTAGGGGTCTGGAGTGCTTCACCCACTTTATTCCCCTGAGACAGGGTCACTCCACAATCCTGAAGTCCCAGCCAGTTTCCTGCCCCACCACCTCTGCCAGCCCTGACCTGACCACACCCATCTGTTTTATGTGGTACTATGGATTTGAACTCAGTCTTCGTGCTTGAGCAGGAAGCTCCTTCCCCATGGAGCCATCACCTTAACTCCTGGAAGCAGGATTTGAACCCATGCTGTCTGGACCCAGAGCTGTTAGCTGAGATGACAAAGATTGAGCTTCTGCCCACAGCAAAGATGGCGTCCACTGACAGTAATACAAATCTTGCCCACCTCAGAGTAAAGATGGCAGTAAAAATGGTGGGAATGATTCTGGGGCTCTTTCTAGTCCTCCCTATGTGCTAAGAGTCCCCCAATTCTGTACCTGCTGCAGACACAGGCTTGAGGGTCTGTCATCCCACTGGGTGTGGGACACCAGTCTTTGTGAGTCCAAGTTCAGCCTGGTCTACATTGTGAGTTCCCGGACAACTGGGGCTACAGGGAGACCCTGTCCCACAAAGACCAGTAATAAATGATAATAGATGATAGATGATAGATAGATAGATAGATAGATAGATAGATAGATAGATAGATGATAGATAGATAGATGAATGAGCTGACTGCATCCCCATGTCCTGTCCCCTCAGGTCCCAAGCAGGATGCGGAGGCAGCTAAGCGATTCATCCTGGATATGTACACGGGCGTGTATTCAGGATGCATGGAGAACACCGACAGGGGGCGCAAAGGCTCCGGCTCCCGCTCCCGCCGCCTCTTCAGCCACTACACCTGCGCCACAGACACGCAGAACATCCGAAAAGTCTTCAAGGACGTGCGGGACTCGGTGCTGGCCCGGTACCTGGACGAGATCAACCTCTTGTGACAGCCCACGTGGCTCCCGAGGACCCGAGGCCCCTGTCACTCCAGGACCCTGACTAGTTTACCCTTTGCAAGGGAGTTGGTGCAGTGGCCACTTGGGGTCCCAGAGGAGAGGAAAGGAGGGTCTGGGGTTTGCGTGGGTGGGCGGGGGGGGTCTCTTGGGGTCCCCACCTCCGGGTGTGGCCCCATGGGGTGGAGGTGCACACTCGCGCCTTCAGATGTGGACTCTGGCGCCCCCTCGTGGACTCTGTGAGCACTGCAGGCGGCTGGAGCCAGTGGGCCGGGACCCAGGGCAGCCAGGCCAGGCTTGGGTAGTTTGGGCACAGGTGTCAAGCCTGGCTCTGACTTCCACGAGTTTTCAGGGAAGGAAACCGAGGCCCACACGAGTCTGCTTGCTTCCCATTCACCGGCCATGTGTGTGCTGTCCTTATCTGTATTTATACTGTTGTGTTCCTTCAAGTTATTAAAAATAGGACAGAAGCCAGGTGTGGTGGGGCACGCCTTTAATCCCAGCACTTGGGAGGCAGAAGCAGGCGGATTTCTGTGAGTTCAAGGCCAGCCTGGTCTACAGAGTGAGTTCCAGGCCAGCTGGGACTACAGGGAGACCCTGTCTCAAAAAGACCAAAAAAACAAAAAAAAAAAAACAAAAGGACCAGGAAGGACTGCGCGTGGTAAACTGAACCATCTTTAATACGAGCACTCGGGAGCAGAGGCCAGGAGGATCTCTCTGTGAGTTCCAGTACAGCTGGTTTACGAGTTAGTTCCGGACAAGCTGGGGCTACAGGGAGACCAGTCTCAAAAATAAATAAAATTAAATAACACAATAAATAAATAAGACAGTTTGGAGCTTCCCAGGGTGTGAGGTCCTCACCTTTGCCTTCACCGAGGGTGGGGGAAGTCTCTGGGCAGAAGGACAGGAAATCCAGCTTGTCTGCCTGCCTAGGAATGTGTCAGATTGAAGCTGGTGCTAGACACTGAGATCTTTGAGGAGCCCTCTGTCCTGACACTCCAGCAGGCAACTTGGCTCAACTTTGCCCAGTATTGTGGTGAGCTTGCTGTGCATTGTTAGCCTGGTTCCCAGCAACTTTGGAGGATGCGTAGATCAGGTGGATCTCTGAGTTCCAGGCAGCTGGCGCTACAGGGAGACCCTGTCTCAAATAGACCAAAAAAAAAAAAAAAAACCAAAACTAGGCCAACTACAGGGCTCACCAGAGGCACTTGCTGTGCAAAGATGAGGTTCAAATCCCCAGAATCCACCTGAAAGCCAGGTGGGGTGCCAGCCTGTCACCCCACTCTAGAACACACTATAGCTTTAGCTTGATGCTGGGAGTGGATACCAGGGCCTCATGGATCCTGAGCCCAGCCTCTGCTGCCAGCCAAACCCTGCAGCTTTGTATTCATCAGTTTTAATATCTATAAACATCACAGCAGAGAATCCTCCTGAGCACAGGGAGCATGTGTGTGCATTCCTCAGAGGTGGCGACCACACTCACCCAGCACAGTCAGTGTCCTCAATGGAGCTTACAAACTTCAACATTTATTTTATTTTATTTTATTTTATTTATTTATTTATTTTTTTGGTGTTTTCGAGACAGGGTCTCCCTGTAGCCCCAGCTGTCCTGGAACTCACTCTGTAGACCAGGCTGGCCTTGAACTCACAAAGATCCGCCTGCCTCTGCCTCCCAAGTGCTAGGATTAAAGGCGTGCGCCACCACGCCCGGCTTATTTTTTTTAATTTATTCTTGTATGTGTATAAATGTACTGTCTGCATGTAGGTTTGTGCACCTGTGTCGTGCAATGCCTCGGAGGTCAGAAGAGGGTGTCAGCTTCCCCTGGAACTGAAGTTAAAGATGTTTTTTTTTTTATTTTTTTATTAATTTTATTTATTTCTGTATGTGTATGAATGTACTGTCTGCATGCAAGTCTGTGCACCCGTGTCGTGCAATGCCGCGGAGGTCAGAAGAGGGTGTCTGATTCCCCTGGAACTGGAGTTCTCCTGGAATTGGAGTTTCAGACGGTTCTTGGCCGCCATGTGGGTGCTGGGGATCGAACCCGGGTCCTCTGCAAGAGCGGTCCGTGCTCTTAACTGCTAGGCCATCTTTCCAGCCCGTTAAAGATGGTTTTAAGCCATGTGGGTACTGGGGATCGAACATGGGTCCTCTGCAAGAGCAGTCGGCGCTCTTAACCTCTAGGCCATCTCTCCAGCCGGACTTCAACATTTACTAACTGCCAGCTGTTAGAACCCAGCTTTGTCTCCTGTGAGCTGGGGTCCCTGGCTCAGCTGGTGTTGGGGTTCAGCTTGAGATCTGAGATCAGGTCACAGGTCTCAACTAGGGTGAGTGTTGAGTGCTCTGGCCACAGGATCAGCCAAGGTCAGGGTCAAGCCTGGGACCAGGGCTCAGGGCAAGATGAAGAGATTGGGCTCAGTTTCAGAAATTGGTGCAGAGCCAGTGTCAGGCGGGAGTTTCAGGTTCAGCTTGGGGTCAGCACATGGTCTGTCCTCAGGTAGCATCGGGCTCAGTCTGAGCTTGGGGCACAGGCCACAGTGGCTATGGGGGAGACAGATGGCACCAGTTTTGGGTGGCATTCATTAAAACCTACTGTGCATGGGTGACAACATGCTTGCTTAAGCAAGCACCTCCTGTACACAGACAACATTCATGAAACACCCGCTGTGTACAGGAAGCAAGCATGTATTAATCACCCTGTATACACATAGGTAACAAACACTCATGCACCTGTGCAGGAGTGGCGCCTGACGTGTCTGGATGGTATCTTTGCTGTGACACTAAGCATGTACATGCAGCACGCATGTAAGTGCATCAGCGCCCAAAGAGGTCATAAGAATGCTTCCAGCTTCCCAGGAACTGGGGTTACAGTTGTTAGCCGCCGTGTGGGTGCTGGGAACTGAACCCTGGTCTTCTGCCAGAGCAGCCAGTGCTGAGCCGGCTCTCCAGGTGGAGTACATGTCTTATTAACACTTGTTATGTATGAGTGTGCAAGGTCAACCTGGTGTGTAAGGTCAATGATCATGTGCCCAGTAAGGTGGCTCAGTGGATGAAGGCCTTTGCGCCCAGGACAGGAGGCTGAGCTCAGTCCCAGGACCTGTGTGATGGAAGGGGACACTCGACCCCACTTGTGTGCTGTGGCACGTTCACACACATATATGATGAAGAAATCTAATGTTGTTTTGAGACAGGCTTTCACTAGGTAGCCCAGGCTGGCCTGGACCTCTCTAAGTTGACGAGGCTGGCCTCAAACTGACAGAGCTCCTCCTACTTCTGCCTCCCAAGTGGGAGATTGAAGGTATCTGTCAGGACACATGGCATCATAAATGTAAAAAGAACATTAAAACCGGGCGTGGTGGAGCACACCTTTATTTTTATTTTTTTATTTTTTCGGTCTTTTTGAGACAGGGTCTCCCTGTAGCCCCAGCTGTCCTGGAACTCACTCTGTAGACCAGGCTGGCCTTGAACTAACAAAGATCCGCCTGCCTCTGCCTCCCGAGTGAGTGCTAGGATTAAAGGCGTCACACCAGGCAGATCTTTGTGAGTTCAAGGCCTCCTGGTCTACAGAGTGAGTTCCAGGACAGCTGGGGCTACAGGGAGACCGAAAAAAAAAAAAAAATTAAGTATCTGTTATGTATCCATGACACTTGATTTGTCTGCTTCGCACTTATTAGGTACCAGCTGTATACTGGTGACATTTATGAAGCGCCTTCTGTGTGCTGGTGGCAAACGTTCATTAAGCCCTTTCTGTGCTTGCATGGCAAGCCTTTATCAAGCACCTGCTGTATCCAGGCGGCAAACTCTGCCCTGTCATCCGCACAAGGTAGTGGGTAGAGAATGGCTCTGGAGAGGGGGGCAGGGACCTGTGCCCGATGAAGTGCCCCGCCGGCCTTCTGCTTTCCAGGGCAAAAGGGACCTGGGGGGGGGGCAGACGACGAAGTCCCGGGTCCACCAGGAGCCTGCAGCAGCCGTTGCTCAGGATGTGCGTCCCCGCCCCGGCCTCATCGCACCCACCCTTGGGGGTACCTTAAGCATAACAGGAAATTTCTAACAACAGGAAACCCAGGCCGGGCCTCGGCTCCACCCTGCGGCGGGCCGGGGCGGGGTGCATGCCCGTCAGTCCGTCCCGTCTGGGGGCCGCAGCATGAACGGCTCCGGGTCCCCTGCTCTGGCCGGCGCGGAGTCTTGCGAGCGGCTGGCGGCCAGCGGGCATAGCCTCCTGATCGCGCTACACTACAACCACAGCGGCCGCCTGGGAGGCCGCGGGACCGCCGTCGGGGGCCCTGGCTCGCTGCGCGCGCTGTCGGTGGCGGCGGGCGCGCTGGTGGCGCTGGAGAACGTGCTGGTGCTGGCGGCCATCGTGAGCCACATGCGCTCCCGCCGCTGGGTCTACTACTGCCTGGTCAACATCACGCTCAGCGACCTGCTCACCGGCCTGGCCTACGTGGCCAATGTGCTGCTGTCGGGGTCGCGCACCTTCACGCTGGCGCCCGCGCACTGGTTCCTGCGCGAGGGGCTGCTGCTTGCTGCGCTGGCCGCGTCCACCTTCGCGCTGCTGCTCACGGCTGCCGAGCGCTGCGCTACCATGGCGCGGCCGTCGGGGCGTGGGGCGCGCGGCGCCGGGCGCGTGCGCGGCGGCATCGGGCTCGGCTGGGCCGTGGCGGCCGCACTCGGGCTGCTGCCCCTGCTCGGCTGGAACTGCGTCTGCGCCTTCCCGCGCTGCTCCAGCCTGCTGCCGCTCTACTCCAAAGCCTACGTGCTCTTCTGCGTCGTGCTCTTCGCGCTGGCGCTCGCCGCCATCCTCGGGCTCTACGCCGCCATCCTCCGCGTCGTCCGCGCCAACGGGCGCCAGAGTCCGCGGCCGCCCGCGCGGCGCAAGGCGCGGCGGCTGCTGCACACGGTGCTCATGATGCTGGCGGCCTTCGCGCTGTGCTGGGGCCCGCTCTTCGGCCTGCTGCTGGCCGACGTCTTCGGCTCCGCAGTCTGGGCGCACGAGTCCCTTCGCGGCCTGGACTGGGTCCTCGCGCTGGCCGTGCTGCACTCGGCAGTCAACCCGCTCATTTACTCGTTCCGCAGCCGCGAGGTGCGGCGCGCCGTGCTGGCCTTCCTGTGCTGCGCCTGCGCGCGTGCTGGCCTCCACGGGCCCGGGGACTGCGTGGGCCGCGCGGCCGACGTCGGCTCGGCCGCGTCCACCGACAGCTCGCTGCACCACACGGACAGCTTCCGAGCGTCCCGCTCGCTCAGTTTCAAGATGCGAGAGCCGCTGTCCAGCGTCTCCAGCGTCCGCAGCGTCTAGGCGTTGCCATGGGGACTCGCAGAGCACGCGGTCCTACCAGAGTTCCCGGGCCGGCGGGCCAGCGTACGGAACCTCCCGCCAGAGGGAGACCGAGACCCCGGTGCGGACTCCCGGGTTGATGGACGCCGTGGAGAGGGGGCCGGAGCGGGGACAGCCCCGCAGGCTCTGGGGTCACCACCCGGCAGCCTCCCCTTGCGGTGCACCCCGTGTTGCTCTGCTGGGTCCTCGCTCTGGGCCCGCGTGGGGCTCCCAGGCGGCGCAGGGCTGGCTGGCCTGGGGGGGGGGTCAAGGCCCGGACCCTGTCGCAGTTCACCGACAGGACAGGATATTGTGGTTTTGCTCTTCTTCCCCCGCCTGTGTGCAGCCTGCTGGGAGCCGCCCGCAGCCTGGGAAGACGCCCCACTCCTTGCCCGACCCGACGGGGTGCATTGCTCCGGGGGTGTGCTGGGCGGCACAGGGGCGGCTACCTGGTTTCTCTGTGGGCAGAGATCTGTGTGTTGTAAGAGTCCCGGGCAGGGTGGGGGAGGGCCAGACGGACACCTGCCAGCTCTCCTGGCCTCCCTTCCGCATTCTCACAGGACACCCCCCACATCCGCGGGGCCGCTTGCGGCTCCATCTGGGGACCAGTAAGGAGGAAGAGACCCCCCCCCGCCCCGGGTCTGGGGTAACCGTCGCTCGTCGGTGTGATATCCACTGCCTCCTCCTTCCGGTTTTGCCCGTGGTTGTGATACTTGTTGAATGGAGCTCGCGGACCCCCGTTCCCACAGCAGGGCCACGTAAAATTCATTAAAAGTAATGAACCCTACAAATTCAGCTTCTCGGTGTGTTATAGTCTTTGATTGGTTGTAGTGCTCTGCAGAGGGCCTGGTACGCAGGCGGCGCCTATTTATTGCAGGCTCACTCTGGGGGTCATGGCTCAGTGGCTGTGTCTTGGAAACCTGTTTCTCACCTTCAGTCAATTCCAAAGTCAACAGAAAAGTCCTGAGTTTTGTGAACTTAGTCCAGTTATCAAACACCTACTGTATACCTCGGTCTACGTCAGCTCAAGCCTTATTGCCTTGCTATCCGTCCCTGGTGCCCGGAGTGCCTGTGATTGGACTTTTATTCCTTTAGTTGTCATCGTCCTACGGGACAGCTAAGGCATACGGAGGCCATGAGAGGCGAAGTGGTGTGTCCCAGGGCGCCCACCGGGCAAGACGAGGACCTGGGATTTGAAACTGTCATTTTAGTCACCACAAATGCCAACTTCTCAGACAGGAGATTGGATGGAGGCCTGGGCCCTTAAATTCTGGTGGGAGTTACAAATATAATTTCAGTTCATTCACTCTTTCAACACCCCTGATTCTGGATGGACTGTAATCTTAGGACAGAAAAATCAACAGCAGCAGGGCACTCCGAAATTAAATTTGAATTTGCAATCAGCAAACAAAATATTTGAGATTAAATATGCCCCAAATATGAATAAGGGTTAAGAATCCACTGTCACCATAATCCCCACTGCCACCACAACCGACCCCCTTGGCACTAAAGTCCCACTAACTCCAGACTCCTTTGGCTAACCGCCTATATTGAACTTTATTTGTACCACTTTTTCATTTATTTACCCCAAAATTGTATAGAACACCCACTGGGAGCCACATCTTGTGACCTAAACACATTGAAGACAAAAATCTGAGCCGCCATAAAATTTCACAACTGCTTTCCTCTGGAATTTTATTCTTTTCCCTAGCTTCAGTAATGCAGGACTACACTTCCCAGCATGCCGTGTACTTGCTAGACCGTGTTACAATTCCCACAAGAACGACTGCGTCAGAAGCACGCTTCCTCTTTCTGTCCTTCTCTACTTCCTTCCGGGTCGCAGGGTCACGTCCTGCAGCTTTTGATCTTTGCTCTTTTCACCAATGATGCCAAGGACTGGGTTTAATTAAGTTTTATTGAAAACTAGGTTTTAAAGCCGGGCATGGTGGCGCACGCCTTTAATCCTAGCACTTGGGAGGCAGAGGCAGGCGGATCTTTGTGAGTTCAAGGCCAGCCTGGTCTACAGAGTGAGTTCCAGGACAGCTGGGGCTACAGGGAGACCCTGTCTCGAAAAGACCAAAAAGAAAAAGAAAACTAGGTTTTAAAAAAAATTAATTTTGGGGGGCTGGAGAGATGGCTCTGAGGTTAAGAGCGCCAACTGCTCTTGTAGAGGACCCAGGTTCGATTCCCAGCACCCACATGGCAGCCGGGCGTGGTGGCCCACTCCTTTAATCCTAGCACTCGGGAGGCAGAGGCAGGCGGATCTCTGTGAGTTCAAGGACAGCTTGGTTTACATAGTGAGTTCCAGGACAGCTGAGGCTACAGGGAGACCTTGTTGCAAAGAGAAATTAATCTATTAGCTATGGTGTTTCCCAACTTGGAGCGATAGAAACTCCGCCATAATTTCGTTCGGGGAACGAGCCAATGAGAACTACAACCCCCAGCGGGATTAGCGCGCAATGACGCTTACAGCTCCCCAGAGGCAATGGCTGTGCCTTTGTAAAGAGAAAGCCGCAGTGGGCCTACAACTCCCAGGGTTCCTTAACGGCCCGGGCGCGCAGGGCGAACTACCATTCCCGGCAGGCCTTGCAGCGCGTAGGGCCGTCCTGCACTCTGCCCGAAAGCCCCAGGGACGTGCGCGGGCTGTCCGCTGCACTGCCCGAAGGACCCGGGCGGCCGCCCATGCAGACCTAAGTCGGCTGAGCCCCAGCGGCTTCCCATTGCCGTCTGCAGCCGTCCCCGCCTGCCTCCTACCGTCCGCCGCAATGCTGGAGGAAGCGGGTGAGGTGCTGGAGAATGTGCTGAAGGCGTCGTGCCTGCCGCTTGGCTTCATCGTCTTCCTGCCCGCCGTTCTGCTGCTCGTGGCGCCGCCGCTGCCCGCAGCCGACGCCGCGCACGAGTTCACTGTGTACCGCATGCAGCAGTATGACCTGCAGGGCCAGCCGTACGGTGCGCGACCCCTGCCCTGCCCTGCCCTGCCCCGCCCCACCACTGCCCCAGATCCCCGCTACCATCGCGATGCTTCCACTGCCATACCAGTCTCCCCAGTGTCATCGAGGTCTCCACCTGTCGCCCGGATCCTCCCATTTCCACAGCAACCCTTCCCCCGTCATCGCGATCCCCCAGCTGTCGCCCCGATCTCCCTACTGCCATAGCAGTCCCCCTACTTTCTCCGCCATACCCCCCTGTCAAATCGTCCCCAGTACTACTTCCCCAATCCCTCCCTTTCCTAATCTCCTCACTGCCATAGCAGTCCTTTACTGTCAGCCCTTTGCACGGCATCCCGTTGCCCCCGCAACGCCTGATCCCTTTACTGTCACCCCAATTCTCTGTTACCCGATTTCCCACCAGCCCTGGCGTTACCCCAGACCTCTTGCAGGCCGCGCTCTGCCCCCCAGGGCTGTTGTCCCAGGTATCTGGCCTTCCAGGACCTTGTTTGTCTAACAGCCTGTGCCTAGCTGGACCAGGAGCATTGAGTTGGGGCCTCCCTGACTCCCTGTGGGTGATGGGGCCCCTGGATTGGCCCCCCTTCTGGATCACGGGTCTGCTGGACCCTGGGCCTTTTGTAGCTCAAAGTTGTCTGGACCACATGCCTAAATCACACAGGGTGTTTGCAGTGCTGTCTGCACACCTGCACCAGTTGCCACTCAGCACTGGCCCTGGGACTGGTCCTCCAGGTGTGCTTGTTATGTCATCAATAAAATTTTATCCACACAGTCACACCAATAAGGCACATGGAGGACCTAGGGAGAGAGAAGCTTGGTGACCTGGTGCCCGCCTTGCGGGGGGAGGGGGGCCTTCAGGGGCCCCATCACTTCCCCAAGGGGGACAGCTCTAGGTGTTAAATAGCCATGTAGATAACAGAGAATGCGTCCTGAGAGTGGGCACCAGGTCCCTCCCTCATGTGTACAGCATCCACCTGGCCCATGTCTGGGAACGAGGGTGACTGTCAGCATGGGGCAGAGGGGCAAGATGGTGACCGCATGTCTTCCCTACAGGTACCCGAAATGCAGTGCTGAACACCGAGGCACGGACAATGGATGCTGATGTGCTCAGCCGCCGCTGTGTGCTCATGAGGCTGGTGGACTTCTCCTACGAGCAGTACCAGAAGGCCTTGCGACAGTCAGCGGGTGCTGTGGTCATCATCCTGCCCCCAGCTGTAGCTGCTGTGCCACAGGACGTGGTCCGGGTGAGTTCATTGTGTGACCTGGCTGGTAGCTTTCCCTTTTTGTTTTTGGTCTTTTTGAGACAGGGTCTGCCTGTAACCCCAGCTGGCCTGGAGCTCACAGAGATTCACTTGACTCTGCCTCCCTAGTGCCAGCATAGGATGATGCTCATCCTCAGGCAATGCCTGTCCCCTGCCTGTCCCCCCACCCCTGCCCCTCTGCTATACCCCCTCCCCTCCCACCCCCGCCTCTCCTCTCATAGCAATTCATGGAGATCGAGCCTGAGATGCTGGCCATGGAGACCGTGGTCCCCGTGTACTTTGCCATGGAGGACAAGGCTCTGCTATCAATTTATGAGCAGACTCAGGCTGCCTCCGCCTCCCAGGGCTCAGCCTCAGCTGCTGAAGGTGGGCTCCAGGACAGGGCTGTCATCCCCCCCCCCGCCTGGCCCAGGGTCCTTGTGTCCATTTGTGGGGTTGGGCATCTGTGCAGTGCACAGCCCAGCTGCAGGCCCTGTGCACCCCTAACCTGAGTGTGGTCATTCCCGGTGTCTGGCAGGGGTGGCCATGGGCACAAGTGACCCGACCACCCTGCCTGCAGTGCTGCTGCGCACGGCCACAGCCAGCGGCTTCCAGATGGTCACCAGCGGAGCCCAGAGCCAGGCCCTGAGTGACTGGCTCATCACCAGCGTGGAGGTGAGTGCCACCATGTTGTCCAGGGCCAAGAGAGGGAGCCCAGCCCAGGGGAGGCCGAGGCAGGAGGGTCAGGAGCTCAGGGTCATCCCTGGCTACACTGAGCCAGTTCATTCCTGTTTGCCTGTCAGGAGGATGAGCAGGTACTCAGGGTCTGCCCCTCAGGGGAGACTGAAGCCTGGGGATGAGTGTGACTGCACAGTGGGACATCCAGGCTGAGGGGCAACCGGAGGAACCAGGGCGGGGCAGTGGATGGGTAGACAGCAGGAGTGACAGCAAGAAGGACCAGCCGCTGGTCTGACAATCAGTTGCATGCTGGGGTTGTGGGGTTCTCTCCATTTTGGGGTCACAGAGGAGTGTGGCCAGGCCACCTCCGTGCCCAGCACTCACTGCTGTCTCCGCAGGGCCGGCTGACAGGGCTGGGTGGTGAGGACCTGCCGACCATCGTCATCGTGGCCCACTATGATGCCTTCGGGGTGGCCCCAGTAAGCGGGACAGCACTGGGGTGTGGTGGGTGACCTGTCCCCAAGACACCGTCCCAGCAGGTCCCCAAGTCTCAGATCTATCCCAATCCCCAGAGCCTCTGTGGACAGTTCAGCCCCACCACCTGCCTGGCCTGGAACTAGCAATGTAGCCCAGGCTGTCTCACTACGAAGCACAGGCAGAATTCTGACTCTCCGTGTAGATCATGCTGGACTTGAACTCTCTCTCCATGTAGACCATGCTGGACTTGAGCTTTCTGTGACATTGTCCAGGCTGGACCAGAACTCCTTATGTAGCCCAGGTGCTTGATATATAGCTCTGGCTCGACTCTATTTGATTGACATCCAGCTGCATCTGCCTCCCAGGTGCTGGGACTCGAGGTTGTGCCACCACAGTGCCTGAAGTGGCTTTATTGTCACTTTAGTGTCCCTCCGCTCTCAGCTGAGCACTGTGATTCTGGCATGGTGGGGGCGGGGCCTGGGACTGTGGGGCTGCCCAGTCCTCTGCCCACAGTGGCTGTCCCTGGGACAGTGGGGCTGACGGGTCCTCTCCCGCAGTGGCTGTCCCTGGGACTGTGGGGCTGACGGGTTCTCTCCCGCAGTGGCTGTCCCTGGGTGCCGACTCCAACGGCAGTGGTGTCTCAGTACTCCTGGAGCTGGCCCGCCTCTTCTCCAGGCTCTACACCTACAAGCGAACCCATGCCGCGTGAGTCTTGCCCCGAGGGAGGGAGCGTGGGTGCCTGGGGTGCTGTCCTGGAGTGGGTGCCCCAGGACTCTTGTCTGCTGCCCACATTGTGGAACCACCCCGTGGTCACTGTGGGGCCCCAGAAGGCCACGACCACATAGAAGTCGACACAACCATGTCCTTTCTGTCCCGTGCCCACCTGTAGGATCCGGGTTGTTCTCTGAGAGGCATCCTGAGCCCTGCTGAGCTGTGCTCACTCCTCCCTCACCCACACTCCAGTCCTAATAGCCACATGTGTCCCCAGACACCATGCACAGTCAGCCTGGGGTGTCTCACCCCAGTGGGTGCCTAGTTTTATATTTTATTTTTTTTAACATTTTAAAAAATTTTTTATTTATTTCTGTATGTGTATGAATGTACTGTCTGAATGTAGGTTTGTGCACCTGTGTCGTGCAATGCCTCGGAGGTCAGAAGAGGATGTCGGATTCCCCTGGAACTGGAGTTCTCCTGGAATTGGAGTTTCAGACGGTTCTCGGCCACCATGTGGGTGCTGGGGATCGAACCTGGGTCATCTATAAGAGCGGTTGGCGCTCTTAACCACTAGGAGTGCCTAGTTTAAACGGAGATTTTGTCTGTGTGCTCACACTGTGCGAGGTGCCACCAATTGTGCCTTATGTTCAGACAGCGCAGACAGGCTTGGGAACATTCCTGCTTGGCAGACAAGGCACAAGGCTACCCATCATCACCCACCCCCATCGTCTCCCACCCCTGCTCAGGCTCAGCCCTTTTTTCTGTTCAGAACCAGTGGCCCGAGCCAGCATGGGCTGGTTCGTACTGCTTATGGCTGGGCGATCGGCTCCCAGGCTGCCCTGGGTCCTGGCCCTGTTCCTGTGTACCTCTTGCTGACGCCTGTCTCCTCCCCAGGTACAACCTCCTGTTCTTTGCATCAGGAGGTGGCAAGTTTAACTACCAAGGCACCAAGCGCTGGCTGGAGGACAGTCTGGACCACACAGGTGGGCGGAGTCTGGCCGTGGGCGGGCCGGGCATGAACCACACAGGTGGGTGGGGTCTGGCGGAGGGTAGGGCCTGACCTCTCCTTGCCCCCAGACTCCAGCCTGCTACAGGACAACGTAGCCTTCGTGCTGTGCCTAGACACAGTGGGCCGCGGGAGCCACCTGCGGCTGCACGTGTCGAAGCCTCCACGCGAGGGCACACTGCAGCACGCCTTCCTGCGCGAGCTGGAGATGGTGGCGGAGCACCAGTTCCCCGAGGTCAGCTTCTCCATGGTGCACAAGAAGATCAACCTGGCGGACGATGTGCTGGCCTGGGAGCACGAGCGCTTTGCGATCCGCCGCCTGCCGGCCTTCACACTGTCGCACCTTGACAGCCACCGCGCGGGCCAACGCAGCAGCATCATGGACGTGCGGTGAGCGCTGCCTGCGGTTCCGGTTCTGGGTCCTTCCAGAACCTTCCATGTATCCTCATACAACCTCATGGGAGGGCTCCTAGAGCTGCCAGGAGGTGCCCGCAGAAGCCCACGTGCAGCCTCCTGTCCCTGGGTTTCCTCGAGCCTCCTGTGAGCGTCCAGAACTTCCCTGAGGGCATCTTCTGCAGTAGAACTCTCTGTGTGGTGGGGCCTTGTACCACAGTGCGGCTGGACCGCTTTCTACAGGTTCCCTTCCAGAATCTTCTTTTAGGGGACAGTTTCCAGAAACGTCTGTGGGTTGTTTTCCTGTACTATAACCTTTTTTTTTTTTTTTTTGTCTTTTCAAGAGAAAAGAGTCTGTCCTGGAGCTCACTCTGTAGACCAGGCTGGCCTTGAACTCACAAAGATCCGCCTGCCTCTGCCTCCCGAGTGCTGGGATTAAAGGCGTGCACCACACCCAGCCCTGTACTATAACCTTTTATGAGGTTTCTTTCTAGAGCCTTCTGTGGAAGCACTTTCTAGAACTTTCTTATGAGATGACTTTCTAGGACCATGGGGAGGGTCGCTTTCAGAACTTTGCTTTAGGTTAACTTCTGGAGGCTGCAGCCGCCTGGAAACTAATTTTAGAGATGGTATAGCACTGACAGCCTCTCTCCTTGAGGGAGAGGAGTCACCTTCCTTCTAGATGTTTCCAGGGTGAGGGACACCTTGTGTGTCCAGGGAGTGGACAGTTGTCCCTCAGGGCCTGCAGGTCAGGGCTCAGTGTGTGGCCTTCTTTCCCCTGCGTCCCCCAGGTCCTGGGTGGACTCCAAGACGCTGACCCGCAACACGCGCATCATCGCTGAGGCCCTGACCCGTGTCATCTACAACCTTACAGAGAAGGTGAGTGCCCTGTGCAGTTTGGCCTCCCAGCCACCCAGGCTCCACCTGCCCAGGCTCCTCATGCCCTGTCCCCACAGGGGACGCCGCCTGACATGCCGGTGTTCACGGAGCAGATGGTAAAGTATGGGGCGCAGGGCAGGATGGGGACCCCAGTGTGACCCCATGGCAATTGTCATGACCCGGCATGCACAGCAGGTGCAGCAGGAGCAGCTGGACTCCGTCATGGACTGGCTGACCAACCAGCCACGGGCTGCCCAGCTGCTTGACAAGGACGGAACGTTCCTGAGCACACTCGAGCACTTCCTGAGCCGCTACCTCAAGGACGTGCGGCAGCACCATGTGAAGGCTGACAAGCGGTGAGGGGGATGGCCTGTCCCCGTGGTCCAGGCCAGGGAGGCATACAACCGGTGCAGAAGATAAGTCAGTAGGGCTGGAGTGGACCCTGCAGAGGATGAGACAAGGGCCAGGGCGGACGCCAGCTCTGGGTCGCAGGTTTACAGTCGCCCATTTGTGTATTTAAAACACATCTAAGCCGGGCGTAGTGGTGCTCGACTTTAATCCTAGCACTTGGGAGGCAGAGGCAGGCGGATCTTTGTGAGTTCAAGGCCAGCCTGGTCTACAGAGCGAGTTCCAGAACAGCTGGGGCTACAGGGAGACCCTGTCTTGAAAAGACCAAAACAAAAAACAAAAAAAAACACATCTAGTGTTTGACTCAGTCTTGTTCTGAGGGTGGGTGGATTACAGACCAGCCGTCCTCCTGCCTCAGCCTCCCTGGTGGTGGGCAGGGTCACTGAGACAGGCCATTGCTGAGCCAGGCTTTCTCCCCCAGGGACCCTGAGTTCGTCTTCTATGACCAGCTGAAGCAGGTGATGAATGCGTATAGGTGAGTGGTGGTGGAGTCGGGGACCTTGGCCACAGGAACATCCCTTCCTACTGTCCCCAACTGCCACCACACATCTCTCAGGGTCAAGCCAGCCATCTTTGACCTGCTGCTGGCTGTGTGCATTGGCGCCTATTTGGGCATGGCGTACACAGCCATCCAGGTGAGACCTAGGTCCAGGAAAGGGCGGGGTGGCCTCGGGGTGGCCCTGCCCCTCACAGCATCTCATGCTGTCTGCATCCAGCACTTCCACCTTCTCTACAAGACGGTGCAGAGACTGCTATTGAAGGTCAAGGCACAGTGACCACCCACCACACACAGGTGGCCTGGGAGAGACCGGCCACCACGCAGCCCTCAGTGGCCGGAACGCAATCGCAGTGGTGGCTGGGCTGGGCTGGGGCTACCCCTGTTTCCTGGCATTTACCAAGGGGGAGTCCAGCGGGGACACCCATCTCTGCTGCAGCCCAGGGGCCTCCCATCCTCCCCATGACACCCACTGACCTTCCCTGAGGCCACCACACCCGCCCTCCTGGTGGCCAGCAGCTGGATGGCCCCCTGCTCCCCCAGCCTCCCAGCCTCCCAGCCCAGGCTGGTCAGTCACCCTCACCTTCCTTCCCAGCCATCGCTTGACTCACCCCATCTCTATGCTGAGCCTGAGCCGCCCCAAGTTCCTCCTGTGTCCCATCCTGTGGCCGCCCACTGCACCTGTCCCCAAGGACATTTGGGGACACAGGGTAGCCCTAGATGTGGAGCTGGTGGCCCCACGTCTTCCATCCCCTCCCCGGCCCACCGGGATCTCTCAGTGCACAGCCCTGACCCCCCCAACAGGGCACCCTGAAGCTCATGCCCTGGGGAGCCAGGAGGGGGCTGCAGTGCCCACCGAGTTGATCTCAGGGACCCATGGTGACCAATAGCAATATGAGCCAGGGGAGTCAGGCTGGGGACCCCAGTGCCTGCTGAAGCCTGGCCCACTCTGCACGCGCCCAGCCCGCCCAAGGGGACCCAGAGTCCTGTTACCACCTCCCCCGTCCTGTGGCAGGTGGACAGATGTCCAGCAACTGGGGGACAAAGTTCCCGGGTTTAGAAAATAAAGCCATATTGAACGACTATGCCTGCTGTCTTGGGGCCCTGGGGACTTATTCTCCTGCTCTGCCTTGGGGGGTGGGAGGAACCTAGGATCCCTGTCGTGTACATGGCCACCCTGCGTCTAGGCCCCGCCCACTTCTGGCAGTCAGCCACCGAGCTCCAGTTGAGCTCTGCTTGGTGGTTCCTAGGGCGTGGGTAGGGTGACCGAGGGTCCAGCCTCTGCCTCCTATCCATGTGGGTAGGGTGACCGAGGGTCCAGCCTCTACCTCCCCTCAATGTGGGTAGGGTGACCGAGGGTCCAGCCTCTACCTCCCCTCCATGTGGGTAGGGTGACAGAGGGTCCAGCCTCTACCTCCCCTCCATGTGGGTAGGGTGACAGAGGGTCCAGCCTCTACCTCCCCTCCATGTGGGTAGGGTGACAGAGGGTCCAGCCTCTACCTCCATTCCATGTGGGTAGGGTGACCGAGGGTCCAACCTCTACCTCCCCACCATGTGGATAGGATGACTGAGGAGTCCAGCCTCTACCTCCCCTCCATGTGGGTAGGTTGACTGAGGGGTCCAGCCTCTACCTCCCCTCCATGTGGATAGGATGACTGAGGGGTCCAGCCTCTACCTCCCCTCCATGTGGATAGGATGACTGAGGGGTCCAGCCTCTACCTCCCCTCCATGTGGATAGGATGACTGAGGGGTCCAGCCTCTACTCCCCTCCATGTGGGTAGGATGACTGAGGGGTCCAGCCTCTACCTCCCCTCCATGTGGATAGGATGACTGAGGGGTCCAGCCTCTACCTCCCCTCCATGTGGATAGGATGACTGAGGGGTCCAGCCTCTACCTCCCCTCCATGTGGATAGGATGACTGAGGGGTCCAGCCTCTACCTCCCCTCCATGTGGATAGGATGACTGAGGGGTCCAGCCTCTACCTCCCCTCCATGTGGATAGGATGACTGAGGGGTCCAGCCTCTACCTCCCCTCCATGTGGATAGGATGACTGAGGGGTCCAGCCTCTACCTCCCCTCCATGTGGATAGGATGACTGAGGGGTCCAGCCTCTACCTCCCCTCCATGTGGATAGGATGACTGAGGGGTCCAGCCTCTACTCCCCTCCATGTGGGTAGGATGACTGAGGGGTCCAGCCTCTACCTCCCCTCCATGTGGGTAGGGTGACCGAGGGTCCAGCCTCTACCTCCCCTCCATGTGGGTAGGGTGACCGAGGGTCCAGCCTCTACATCCCTCCATGTGGCTAGGGTGGACCGAAGGGTCCAAGCCTCTACCTCCTCCAATGTGGGTAGGGCGGGTGACTGAAGGGTCCATCCTCTGTCTCCCCTCCATGTGGGTAGGATGACTATGGGGTCCAGCCTCTACCTCCCCTCCATGTGGATAGGATGACTGAGGGGTGCAGCCTCCCGTCCATGTGGATAGGATCACTGAGTGGTCCAGCCTCTATCTCCCCTCCATGTGGATAGGATGACTGAGGGGTCCAGCCTCTACCTCCCCTCCATGTGGATAGGATGACTGAGGGTCCAGCCTCTGCCTCCCCTCCATGTGGGTAGGATGACTGAGGGGTCCAGCCTCTGCCTCCCCTCCATGTGGGTAGGATGACTGAGGTACCCAGCCTCTACCTCCCCTCCACGTGGGTAGGATGACTTAGGGGTCCAGCCTCTACTCCCCTCCATGTGGATAGGATGACTGAGGGGTCCAGCCTCTACCTCCCCTCCATGTGGATAGGATGACTGAGGGGTCCAGCCTCTACCTCCCCTCCATGTGGGTAGGATGACTGAGGAGTCCAGCCTCTACCTCCCCTCCATGTGGATAGGATGACTGAGGGGTCCAGCCTCTACTCCCCTCCATGTGGATAGGATGACTGAGGGGTCCAGCCTCTACTCCCCTCCATGTGGGTAGGGTGACCGAGTGTCCAGCCTCTACCTCCCCTCCATGTGGGTAGGGTGACCAAGGGTCCAGCCTCTACCTCCCCTCCATGTGGGTAGGGTGACCAGGGTCCAGCCTCTATCTCCCCTCCATGTGGGTAGGATGACTGACGGGTCCAGCCTCTACCTCCCCTCCATGTGGATAGGATGACTGAGGGTCCCAGCCTCTACCTCCCCTCCATGTGGGTAGGATGACTGAGGGGTCCAGCCTCCCCTCCATGTGGATAGGATCACTGAGCGGTCCAGCCTCTACCTCCCCTCCATGTGGATAGGATAACTGAGGGGTCCAGCCTCTACTTCCCCTCCATGTGGATAGGATGACTGAGGGTCCAGCCTCTGCCTCCCCTCCATGTGGGTAGGATGTCTGAGGGGTCCAGCCTCTACTTCCCTCCATGTGGATAGGATGTCTGAGGGGTCCAGCCTCTACTTCCCTCCATGTGGATAGGATGTCTGAGGGGTCCAGCCTCTACTTCCCTCCATGTGGATAGGATGTCTGAGGGGTCCAGCCTCTACTTCCCTCCATGTGGATAGGATGTCTGAGGGGTCCAGCCTCTACTTCCCTCCATGTGGATAGGATGACTGAGGGGTCCAGCCTCTACTCCCCTCCATGTGGATAGGATGACTGAGAGGTCCAGCCTCTACCTCCCCTCCATGTGGGTAGGGTGACCGAGGGGTCCAGCCTCTACCTCCCCTCCATGTGGGTAGGGTGACCGAGGGTCCAGCCTCTACCTCCCCTCCATGTGGGTAGGATGACTGAGGAGTCCAGCCTCTACCTACCCTCCTTGTGGGTAGGGTGACCGAGGGTCCAGCCTCTACCTCCCCTTCATGTGGGTAGGATGACTGAGGGGTACAGCCTCTACCTCCCTTCCATGTGGGTAGGATGACTCAGAGGGGTCCAGCCTCTACCTCCCCTCCATGTGGGTAGGATGACTGAGGGGTCCAGCCTCTACCTCCCCTCCATGTGGGTAGGATGACTGAGGGGTCCAGCCTCTACCTCCCCTCCATGTGGGTAGGATGACTGAGGGGTCCAGCCTCTACCTTCCCTGCATGTGGATAGGATGACTGAGGGATCCAGCCTCTACCTCCCCTCCATGTGGGTAGGGTGACCGAGGGTCCAACCTCTACTTCCCCTCCATGTGGATAAGATGACTGAGGGGTCCAGCCTCTACCTTCCCTCCACGTGGATAGGATGACTGAGGGGTCCAGCCTCTACCTCCCCTGCATGTGGATAGGATGACTGAAGGGGTCCACCTGTCCTTCCCTCCATGGGATTAGGATGTCTGAGGGGTCCATCCTCTACTCCCCTCCATGTGGATAGGAGGACTGAGGGGTCCAGCCTCTACTCTCCCCTCCATGTGGAGATGAGAGGTCCAGCTGCTCCAGGAGGATACTGAGGGTCCAGGCCTACTCCCCCTTAAGGCTGCAGCTCTACTCACCCTGTGGGTAGGATGATTGAGGGGTCCAGCCTCTATCTCACCTCCATGTGGATAGGATGATTGAGGGGTCCAGCCTCTATCTCACCTCCATGTGGATAGGATGATTGAGGGGTCCAGCCTCTATCTCACCTCCATGTGGATAGGATGATTGAGGGGTCCAGCCTCTATCTCACCTCCATGTGGATAGGATGATTGAGGGGTCCAGCCTCTACCTACCCTCCATGTGGGTAGGGTGACCGAGGGTCCAGCCTCTACCTGCCCTCCATGTAGGTAGGGTGACCAAGGGTCCAGCCTCTACCTCCCCTCCATGTGGGTAGGGTGACTGAGGGTCCATCCTCTGTCTCCCCTCCATGTGGGTAGGATGACTATGGGGTCCAGCCTCTACCTCCCCTCCATGTGGATAGGATGACTGAGGGGTCCAGCCTCCCCTCCATGTGGATAGGATCACTGAGTGGTCCAGCCTCTATCTCCCCTCCATGTGGATAGGATGACTGAGGGTCCAGCCTCTGCCTCCCCTCCATGTGGGTAGGATGACTGAGGTACCCAGCTCTAACCTCCTCACACGGTGGGTAGGATTACTGAGGGGTCCAGCCTCTAACTCCCCTCCATGTGGATAGGATGACTGGGGGGTCCAGCCTCTACCTCCCCTCTATGTGGGTAGGATGACTGAGGGTTCCAGCCTCTACCTCCCCTCTATGTGGGTAGGATGACTGAGGGTTCCAGCCTCTACCTCCCCTCTATGTGGGTAGGATGACTGAGGGTTCCAGCCTCTACCTCCCCTCTATGTGGGTAGGATGACTGAGGGGTCCGGCCTCTACTCCCCTCCATGTGGGTAGGATGACTGAGGAGTCCAGCCTCTACCTCCCCTCCATGTGGATAGGATGACTGAGGGTCCAGCCTCTACCTCCCATCCTATGTGGGTAGGATGACTGAGGGGTCCAGCCTCTACTCCCCTCCATGTGGGTAGGATGACTGAGGAGTCCAGCCTCTACCTTCCCTGCATGTGGATAGGATGACCGAGGGGTCCAGCCTCTACTTCCCCTCCATGTGGGTAGGATAACTGAGGGGTCCAGCCTCTACCTCCCCTCCATTTGGGTAGAATGACTGAGGGGTCCAGCCTCTACCTCCCCTCCATGTGAGTAGGATGACTAAGGGGTCCAGCATCTACATTCCCTCCATGTGGCTAGGATGACTGAGGGGTCCAGCCTCTACCTCCCCTCCATGTGGGTAGGGTGACCGAGGGTCCAGCCTCTACCTCCCCTCCATGTGGATAGGATGACTGAGGGGTCCAGCTTCTACCTTCCCTCCAGGTGGATAGGATGACTGAGGGGTCCAGCCTCTACCTCCCCAGTGATAGGATGCTGAGGGGTCCAGCCTCTACTCCCCTCCATGTGGGTAGGGTGACCGAGTGTTCAGCCTCTACCTCCCCTCAATGTGGGTAGGGTGACCGAGTGTTCAGCCTCTACCTCCCCTCCATGTAGGTAGGGTGACCGAGGGTCCAGCCTCTATCTCCCCTCCATGTGGATAGGATAACTGAGAGGTTCAACCTCTACTTCCCCTCCATGTGGATAAGATGACTGAGGGCCCATGCCTCTACTGCCCTCCACGTGGGTAGGATGACTTAGGGGTCCAGCCTCTACTCCTCTCCATGTGGATAGGATCACTGAGTGGTCCAGCCTCTATCTCCCCTCCATGTGGATAGGATGTCTGAGGGGTCCAGCCTCTACTTCCCTCTGATGTGGAAGGATGACTGAGGGTGCCAGCTCTGCCTCCCCTCCATGTGGGTAGGATGACCGAGGGGTCCAGCCTCTACTTCCCTCCATGTGGATAGGATGTCTGAGGGGTCCAGCCTCTACTCCCCTCCATGTGGGTAGGATTACTGAGGGGTCCAGCCTCTACTCCCCTCCAGGTGGATAGGATGACTGAGGGTCCAGCCTCTACCTCCCCTCCATGTGGATAGGATGACTGGGGGGTCCAGCCTCTACCTCCCCACCATGTGGATAGGATGACTGAGAGGTCCAGCCTCTACTCCCCTCCATGTGGGTAGGGTGACCGAGGGTCCAGCCTCTACCTCCCCTCTATGTGGGTAGGATGACTGAGGGTTCCAGCCTCTACCTCCCCTCTATGTGGGTAGGATGACTGAGGGTTCCAGCCTCTACCTCCCCTCTATGTGGGTAGGATGACTGAGGGTTCCAGCCTCTACCTCCCCTCTATGTGGGTAGGATGACTGAGGGTTCCAGCCTCTACCTCCCCTCTATGTGGGTAGGATGACTGAGGGGTACAGCCTCTACCTCCCTTCCATGTGGGTAGGATGACTAAGGGGTCCAGCATCTACATTCCCTCCATGTGGCTAGGATGACTGAGGGGTCCAGCTTCTACCTTCCCTCCAGGTGGATAGGAATCGACGAGGGTCCAGCTACTACTTCCCTCAATGTGGATAGGATGACTGAGGAGTCCAGCCTCTACCTCCCCTCAATGTGGGTAGGGTGACCGAGGTCCAGCCTCTACCTCCCCTCTATGTGGGTAGGATGACTGAGGGGTACAGCCTCTACCTCCCTTCCATGTGGGTAGGATGACTATGGGGTCCAGCCTCTACCTCCGCTATGTGGATAGGATGACTGAGGGGTCCAGCCTCTACCTCCCCTCTATGTGGGTAGGATGACTGAGGGTTCCAGCCTCTACCTCCCCTCTATGTGGGTAGGATGACTGAGGGTTCCAGCCTCTACCTCCCCTCTATGTGGGTAGGATGACTGAGGGTTCCAGCCTCTACCTCCCCTCTATGTGGGTAGGATGACTGAGGGTTCCAGCCTCTACCTCCCCTCTATGTGGGTAGGATGACTGAGGGTTCCAGCCTCTACCTCCCCTCTATGTGGGTAGGATGACTGAGGGTTCCAGCCTCTACCTCCCCTCTATGTGGGTAGGATGACTGAGGGTCCAACGTCTCTACCTCCCCTCCATGTGGGTAGGGTAACTGAGGGGTCCAGCCTCTAACTCCCCTCATGTGGATAGGATGACTGAGAGGTCCAGCCTCTACTCCCCTCCATGTGGGTAGGGTGACCGAGTGTTCAGCCTCTACCTCCCCTCATAGTAGGTGAGGGATTAGCTTGCCTCCTTCCATGTGAGTCCGAGGTGTCCAGCCTCTACCTCCCCTCCTATGTGGGTAGGGTGACCAGGTGTCCAGCCTCTACCTCCCCTCTCCATGTGGGTAGGATGACTAAGGGTCCGTCCTCTGTCCCCCTCCATGTGGGTAGGATGTACTGAGGGGTCCAGCCTCTACGCTCCCCTCCATGTTGAGGTAGGCTGATGAGGAGGTCCAGCCTCTACTTCCCTCCATGTGGATAGGATGACTGAGGGTCCAGCCTCTCCTCCCTCATGTGGATAGGATGACAGGGGTCCAGCCTCTACCTCCGCTCATGTGGATAGGGATGACTGAGGGTCCAGGCCTTACTTCCCCTCCATGTGGATAAGGATGACTGAGGGGCCAGCCTCTCCTCCCCTCCATGTGGATAGGATGACTGGGGTACCCAGCCTCTACCTCCCCTCAGTGGAGTAGGATGACTTAGGGGTCCGCCTCTACCTCCCCTCCATGTGGTAGGATACTGAGGGGTCCAGCCTCTACTTCCCCTCCATGTGGATAGGATGTTGAGGGGTCCAGCCTCTACCCCCCTCCATGTGGGTAGGAGTACTCGAGAGGTTCACAGCCTCTATCTCCCCTCCATGTGGTAAGAGGTGACTGAGGGTCCAGCCCTACCCCCCTCCATGTGGGTAGGATGACTGAGGGCCAGCTCCCTATGTGGAGCACTGAGCCAGCCTCAACCCATCAATGGGAAGGATGAGGGTGAAGAAGACATGGGTAAGGAGATTGAAGCACTGATCCGAGACTTGGACTGGGTCAGCCTCTCCTCCCCCATGTGGGTCGGTGACTGGTGTCCAGCCTCTACCTCCCCTCCATTTGAGGTAGGATGACTGAGGGGTCAGCCTCTACCTCCCTGCATGTGGATAGGATGACGAGGGGTCCAGCCTCTACCTCCCCTCCAATGTGGAGTAGGTGACGAGGTGTTCAGCCTCTACCTCCCCTCCATTTGGGTAGGAATGACTGCGGGGTCCAGCCTCTACCTCCCCTCCATGTGAGTAGGATGACTAAGGGGTCCAGCATCTACATTCCCTTCCATGTGGCTGGATGCTGAGGGGTCCAGTCTCTACCTCCCCTCCATGTGGGTCGGGTGACCGAGGGTCCAGGCTCTACCTCCCCTCCATGTGAGTAGGATGACTAAGGGGTCGCTTCTACCTTCCGCTCCAGGTGGGATAAGGATGATGAGGGGTCGCAGCCTCTACTTCCCTCCATGTGGATAGGATGACTGAAGGGTCCAGCCTCTACCTCCCCTCTATGTGGGTAGGATGACTGAGGGGTCCAGCCTCTACTTCCCTCCATGTGGATAGGATGACTGAGGGGTCCAGCCTCTACTCCCCTCCATGTGGGTAGGGTGACTGAGGGTCCAGCCTCTACCTCCCCTCCATGTGGGTAGGGTGACCAAGGGTCCAACCTCTACCTCCCCTCCATGTGGGTAGGATGACTGAGGTGTCCAGCCTCTACCTCCCCTTCATGTGGGTAGGATGACTGACGGGTCCAGCCTCTACCTCCCCCTCCAGGTGGATACGGAGACTGAGGGTCCCAGCCTTACCTCCCCTCCATGTGGGTAGGATGACTGATGGGTCCAGCCTCTACCTCCCCGCCATGTGGATAGGATGACTGAGGGTCCAGCCTCTACCTCCCCTCCATGTGGGTAGGGTGACCGAGGGTCCAGCCTCTAGCTCCCCTCCATGTGGGTAGGGTGACCAAGGGTACAGCCTCTACCTCCCCTCCATGTGGGTAGGATGACTGAGGAGTCCAGCCTCTACCTCCCCTCTATGTGGGTAGGATGACTGAGGTGTCCAGCCTCTACCTCCCCTTCATGTGGGTAGGCTGACTGAGGGGTCCAGCCTCTACCTCCCCTGCATGTGGATAGGATGACTGAGGCTCCAGCCTCTGCCTCTCCTCCATGTGGGTAGGATGACTGAGGGGTCCAGCCTCTACCTTCCCTGCATGTGGATAGGATGACTGAGGGGTCCAGCCTCTACCTTCCCTCCATGTGGATAGGATGATTGAGGGGTCCAGCCTCTATCTCACCTCCATGTGGATAGGATGATTGAGGGGTCCAGCCTCTATCTCACCTCCATGTGGATAGGATGATTGAGGGGTCCAGCCTCTATCTCACCTCCATGTGGATAGGATGACTGAGGGGTCCAGTCTCTGCCTCCCCTCCATGTGGGTAGGATTACTGAGGGGTCCAGCCTCTACCTCCCCTCCATGTGGGTAGGGTGTCCGACAGTCCAGCCTCTACCTCCTCTCCATGTGGGTAGGATGACAGGGGTCCAGTCTCTACCTCCCCTCCATGTGGGTAGGATGACTGAGGGGTCCAGCCTCTACTCCCCTCCATGTGGGTAGGATGACTGAGGGGTCCAGCCTCTACCTCCCCTCCACGTGGGTAGGATGACTGAGGGGTCCAGCCTCTACCTCCCCTCCATGTGGATAGGATGATTGAGGGGTCCAGCCTCTATCTCCCCTCCATGTGGGTAGGGTGACTGAGGGTCCAGGCTCTACTTCCCCTCCATGTGGGTAGGATGACTGAGGGGTCCAGCCTCTACCTCCCCTCCATGTGGGTAGGATGACTGAGGGGTCCAGCCTCTACCTCCCCTCCATGTGGATAGGATGATTGAGGGGTCCAGCCTCTACCTCCCCACCATGTGGGTAGGATGACTGAGGGGTCCAGCCTCTACCTCCCCTCCATGTGGATAGGATGACTGAGGGGTCCAGCCTCTACCTTCCCTCCATGTGGATAGGATGACTGAGGGGTCCAGCCTCTACCTTCCCTCCATGTGGATAGGATGACTGAGGGGTCCAGCCTCTACCTACCCTCCATGTGGATAGGATGACAGAGGGGTCCAGCCTCTACCTCCCCTCCATGTTCCCAGCATCACAGTGCCCAGAACACTCTGGAGTCCTGGCACCTCCTACAAAGCTGTTACACCGACGACCTGGCCACTTCTTGCACAGTGATTCCTGTTTGCCTAGGCTGCCGTCCTCCGAGGCGCTGTCATGTAGTCTAGGCCAGCGTGGAACTAACTGCAGCTGAGGATGACAATGTGTCCTCCTGCCTCCTCAGCCCGGTACCCTCAGCCCGGACGGGCGCCCCACACAGTCATGGGGACGGTGAGGAGCTGAGACCTCTGCGCTGCTGACCTTTGCTTCCAGAAAGGTCTCCAGGGCCTTAGGACCATTCTGAAGAGGTGACAGACGAGTCCCCTGAGAGCCTCCCTTCCCAGGAGTCCTGTCGCCAGCCCTGTCATGATCACCCTCCACCTGTGTTCTCACTCCCTCCCTGAAACAGGAGCCCCCAGCCTAGGTTTCTGGCTCGTGGGGGTCCCAGGCGTGCAGCCCGGGCACCCAGATTTTCACATGGTCGTCCAGTTCCTGTGACAGGCACTTTCGCCTCTGCACCGACTCCCCAGCTTTGCAGTCTGTGCAGTCTTGGGTACCTTCAGACCCTGCAATCCTCCTGCCTCAGCTCTTGAAGCGTGGGGGTCCCAGGCCTGAACTTCGACTATGGTACCTGCCTCCAAGTCTTTGGTCAGTGTGGGGGATCAGGGCAGGGTGAACGCCTTCTGGGGACCTGTGTGGCTGTTACAACTCGGGGAGCTCCAGGGGCCAGGGCAGCACCCACCATCGAGAACTCAGCCAAGAATTGACCACGGTTTCCAGAATTATCCACCTAACATGAGAAAATGAGACCGTGGAGAGGAGACAGCCGGGCCGAGGCCCAGGTCCTGGGACTAGGACCCGTGGTGCAAAGGCCCTGGGGCGGGTCGATGAAGAAGCAGGCACCCAGCAGACTGCGCCCGGTGGGGGCTCCGGAGCGCAGGGAAGACGGGGCAGTGAGAGCGACTCTCCCTGCTCCCAGCAGAGGCCCGGCTTCTGCGTCTCCATGGAAACCGCGGGCCTAGCTGCCTCCGCAGCCCAGCTCCGCGGCTGTGTTACCCGGGCTCCCAGGTCCCATTTCTCTGTGAACCCAGGCCTCGTTCTCTACGTCCCTCAGGCCTCAGTTTCCCTGTGATCCCGCCCCTCCGCGGCTTCGGTTTTCTCGGTGATTCTGTCCCCCTGCAGACCCCGGCCCACGGTCCCCTCCCCTCTCCCCCCTCCCCCGCCCCCTCCTCCCTCGCCCCCTTCCCCTCCTCCCTCCCTGCCCTGCAGTTCCCGCGCTGGCCGCTGGGGGCGCCGTCCGCTCCGTGCCGCACGGACTCGGCAGCGCTGACGAGGACGCGGCTCCTGCCCGGCGGGCTGTGGGCGGCAGCGGCCGAGCGCCCCAGGCGCGGCCCGACGGCATGAAGGACCTGGACGCCATCAAGCTGTTCGTGGGGCAGATCCCGCGCCACCTGCACGAGCAGGACCTCAAGCCGCTCTTCGAGCAGTTCGGCCGCATCTACGAGCTCACGGTGCTCAAGGACCCGCACACCGGCGTGCACAAAGGTGGGCGGCCGCCGCGGGACCCGCGCCCTCCTCCTGCGCCCTGCACCCCACGGCCTGCGCCCTGCACTATTGCACACTCTCTCCCGCGCCCCACAACCCCACCCCGCACCTCCTGGGTCTCTGAGCCCCGAACCCCCTCTTTCTTCCCCTCCCCCGCGCCCCTCCGCCCCTGGGGCGCCGCTCGGATCCAGCCGCCCCTCCCGTCCTCCGCCCCCTCTCCCTCCTCCCTCTCTCAGTCATCTCCCTCCGTCCTCTCCCTCCGTCCTCTCCCGCGGCTCCCTCTCCCGCTCTCCCTCCTGTGCAGCCCCCTCCCCGCCCTCGCGCTCGGGAACTTTCGCCCCTGGACCCGGCTGGGGACGCGTCCGGCTGCGTCCGGCTGACGGTAACCGCGGGGCGCGGCGCCGGTCCTCCCCGTCGGTGCTCAGACAATGACGGGGTGCCGGGCGGGGGAGGGGCGGCCTCCGCTCGTCCATGGCCGCAGAGGCACCTCGGCCACGGGAGCCCGGGACTCAACGCAGAGCACACGGTGAACGCTGCTGAACAGGAACGAAGGAACGAATGAGCGATGAATAAATGAATGATGAACGGACGAGTGAATGAATGATGAATGGATAATGAATGAACCAAGGGCCAGTGCAAGGTGAAGTCAGGAAGACGAGTGAGCCAGAGATGAAGGAACCCGAGGCTGAGGGGTGAGCAGATTAAGGAATGTGCACAGGTGAATGAATGAATGAATGAATGATGAATGAATGATAAATTAATGCACCGGAAGAAGGAAGGAATGAGTGAGGAGCACGTGGGACAGTGGCCAGGAGGGGCCCACTGTTCTACATCAGTCGCCCCTAAGAGGGGACCTGGGAGCTGAGCTCCCACCTGTGGACCCGGCTGTGCTCTGAGCAGAGCGCTGGCTCCTGGAAATTTGTGAACGGAAACACTGCCGTAGCCAGCGTGGCCGTGAGTGGCCGTGGGTGCGACGGTGGCCTGGAAAGACGGCTGCTGTGTGGGAAGCATCTCCTGTCTTCCCCTTGAAAAAGCTGCCCTGGCCGGGCGTAGTGGCGCACGCCTTTAATCCTAGCACTCGGGAGGCAGAGGCAGGCGGATCTTTGTGAGTTCAAGGCCAGCCTGGTCTACATGGTGAGTTCCAGGACAGCTGGGGCTGCAGGGAGACCCTGTCTCGAAAAGACAAAAAAAAAAAAAAGCTGCCCTGGAAACCCCGGGAGTGGGACCGGGGGTGGGGGTGGGGCGGGGGATGGCTGTTGGGTGACTGACCAGAGTGCTGAGGCCCAGTGACCTGCCCAGAGTTGTTTCTTTCTCTGGGTCCCCATATTTGTGATCATTCCTGAACACGTGGAAATTGGGGTACCAGGATCTGCTTGGCAGGGTCACTGGGTCTGAAAGGACAGAGGGGCTACACACACACACACACACACACACACACACACACACACACTCCGAGTCCTCGGAGGTTGGGAGCCCAGGCCTGCAACATATAGGTCCGGGATCTATGACAGGATCTATGTTTGGAAGTCCGGGTGTCAGGTACCTGCATGTCATCCCAGCTCCGGCAAGGCCAAGGCAGGAAGACCAGGTGCAGTGTCCTCTTCCCCAGCTCCCTAGGAAGCTTCAGGCCAGCCTGGGCTACATGAGATCCTAGCTGCAAAGATAGGTGGGCTTTGTTTGGCTCTGTGTGACTTTGGGCCAGTGTCTGCCCCTCTCTGGGCCTCATGACAATGGAGATAGAATTAATGGGAATGTAGGGGTTCTTGGACAGAGAGGGAATGTGGGATCTCCTGCCAATAGCTCCGTGGGAGTATTTCTGGCCTACACCTCTGGGATGGTCCCCAGATGCTATGAGGCATATCCAGAGGTGAGGTGACAGGGAGACACCTGGGCCCATCCAGATAGTGGGGGGGGAGGACTCTTCCTGGGACTCCCCACTCCAGCCAAATCTCAAACAGCCAGAGGCTAAATTTGGGCCTCCTGCCCTCTACCTCCCAGGAAAGACAAACCACACCGTGGGTTCTTCAATCACAGGGGGGTGTCCACCTACTTCACCCCGGTCTGGCTGGCTGCCCAGCTCCCCGTGGGTAATTTCACAGACATTTCCATGTTAATGACTGTATTTGTCTTAAGCTATGGCACTCTGGGGGACATGCACAGCCGGCACAGGTCAGAAGGGGAACACTTGACTGCAGGCCACTGCTGGGCACTTTCAGGAGTGTGGCCCCAGCTGGAGATCTGGAGGTGCTCTGCGGGTCTCAAAGCCAGGGCAGGACCACCTCCGTGCCTTAGTTTCCTCAGCTGTCTTTAAGAAGATGTTGAGGACCACCATCTTATAAGGTCTCAAAATGAAGACATGGTGGTGTGTGTTGGGGGGGGTTTCTAATGACCATCCTGGCCTAAGATGTGTGCCAGGTATTTGTGAGGGGAAAAGGTGTTCCAGGAGCAGGAACAGCATCTGCAAAGGCCCAGAGGACAGCTCCTGGGAAGCTACATGAGCGAGAAGATGGGCTGGGTCAGAGAGGGACACAGGTTGCTGGGGATGAGGAGAGAAGCTGAGTTTTCTTTTCTTTTTCTTTTCTTTTTTTTTTTTTTTTGGTCTTTTCGATACAGGGTCTCCTTGTAGCCCCAGCTGTCCTGGAACTCGCTCTGTAGACCAGGCTGGCCTTGAACTCACAAAGATCTGCCTGCCTCTGCCTCCCAAGTGCTAGGATTAAAGGCATGCGCCACCACGCCCAGCCTTGAGTTTTCTTTAATAAAGTGCAGAGGGGCATGGCTGGGTGTGGATGGATGGATGGATGGATGGATGGGCAGGTGGATGGATGGATGGATGGATGGATGGATGGATGGATGGGTGGATGGATGGATGGATGGGTGGATGGATGGATGGGTGGATGGATGGGTGGATGGATGGATGGGTGGATGGGTGGATGGATGGATGGGTGGATGGATGGATGGATGGTGGATGGATGGACAGGGGATGGATGGACGGATGGACAGGTGGATGGATGGATGGATGGGTGGCTAGATGGACAGGTGGATGGATGGATGAATGGATGGGTGGATGGACTGGTGGATGGATGGATGGATAGATGGATGGATGGATGGATGGATGAATGGATGGATGGATGAATGGATGGACTGGTGGATGGATGGATGGATGGATGGATGGATGGGTTGGTGGATGGATGGTTGGACTGGTGGATGGATGGATGTATGAATAGACGGGTTGGTGGATGGATGGATGAACTGGTGGATGGACGGATGGATGGACTGGAGGATGGATGGATGGATGGATGGACTGGTGGATGGATGGATGGATGGATGGATGGACTGGTGAATGGATGGATGGATGGATGGACTGGAGGATGGATGGATGGACTGGTGGATGGACAGATGGATGGACTGGAGGATGGATGGATGGATGGGTTGGTGGATAGATGGATGGATGGGTGGATGGATGGACAGACAGACTGGATGGATGGGTGGATGGATGGACAGACAGACGAATGGTCAGATGGATGGATGGGTAGACAGATTGTGATATGCGTGGAGGAGCAGACTTGGTGAAACATAAAACAAGACAGGCTGGCTTGTGGGAATTTGGGACTGTTCTAGATTGATTGTTGAGAAATGTCCTTGTGAGATAGTACCATAAGTTGGATTGTGGGTGCCACGTGGAAGGAGCCATCTGAGGAAGACACAGCTGGGAAAAGGCCCTGGGGCAGGGTGGAGCCTGGCCTGATGGAGGAGCAGTGGGGAGGCCTGTGTGGCTGGAGCAGAGGGAGGAGGGAGGATGGGTCAGGTCACTGTGGGCCGCAGGAGGACTCAGGCTTTGCCCCGGAGGGAGAGCAGCCATGAAGGCTGGGGGCTGCTGCTCTCAGTTTGGTCTCTGCCACCAGGACGGCAAACCACGGCATTTGGTGGGGTGTGGCAGCCACATCCTTTCCATGTGGTTCAGGGTTGTGATAAGATGCAGTACTGGGCCGGGCGTGGTGGCACACGCCTTTAATCCTACCACTTGGGAGGCAGAGGCAGGTGGATCTTTGTGGGTTCAAGGCCGGCCTGGTCTACAGAGCGAGTTCCAGGACAGCTGGGGCTACAGGGAGACCCTGTCTCAAAAAGACCAAAAAAAAAAAAAATGCAGTACTGGTCCTAAGAAGGAGCTATTTTTTTTATTTATCTTTTATGCGTATGAGTGTACTGTTTGCATGTAGGTTGGTGCACCCCTGTCATGCAATGCCGCCGTGGTCAGAAGAGGGCAAGAGGGCATTGGATTCCCCTGGAACTGGAGTTATGGACAGTTCTCAGCCACCATGTTGGTGCTGGGGATCGAACCTGGATCCTCTGCAAGAGCAGTCGGCGCTCTTAACTGCTAGGCCATGTCTCCAGCCCCTGTTTTTGTTTTTGTTTTTGTTTTTTTTAGGACAGGATCTCACTGTAGCCCCACCTCGCCTGGAACTCTGCCCGCCTCTGCCTCCAGAGTGCTGGGAGTAAAGCCGTGTATCGCTGTGCCAGTGAAGTGAGTGGCTAATTGTGTGTCTGGGTGCACAACTGTGACCCCAGCACTCAGGAGGCTGAGGCAGGAAGATCATGAGTTCAAGGCCAGCCTAGCCTACAAAGTGAGACCCTGTCTACTGCTGTTGCAGAGGACCTGGATTTGGTTCCCAGTACCCACATAGCAGCAGACAACTGTCCATAATCCAGTTCCAGGGGATCCTACACCCTCTTCTGACCTACTTCTGTAGGCACTGCACACACATGACCCCACTTACATGCATGTAGGCAAAACACACATAAAATAAAAACCAAAACAAACAGAAAAGTGCAGTCTGTCCGTCCATCCTGTGCTCTGTCCTGGGCCTCTGTGAACCTCGGTCTCTTTCTCTGTACTGTGCAGACTTTCTATCTTTGAAGGTTCTTTGGGGTTCCCAGGCCCTCTGGGCGTAGAACAATAGATTTGGGGGTTGAGTGCTGCCTAATGGTTCATTTATGCCCCAGCCTAACAGTTGGTGGCCAGATGGGACTGAGGAGGGACCCAATGGCTCTGGTGCTAGGGTTTGCCACAGGCCTGCCAGGACCCGCACTTCTTGACCTCCTGGTCCCTCATTGCATTGCTTTAGAACCTAAAAAGCTGACAGGCAGCCAGACCAGGGAGCGTGGACCCGCTTCAGGACCGCGGACAGCGCCTCTCTAGGCCCCGGGCTTCTCCAGCTCTGACAGCTCCAGGCTGAGGGACCCTGAGGCCCATGAAGGACACGGTTCTGCCCTCCAGGGCCACCAGCCTCCGGGTCACATGGCCATCCCAGGCCCATCTGACTTTAGGAAACTGGTTTCACTTTTTTTTTTTTTTTTTTTTGGTGTTTTCGAGACAGGGCCTCTGGGGAACTGAAGCCCCAGCTGTCCTGGAACTCACAGAGATCCGCCTGCCTCTGCCTCGCCTCCCAGGTGCTAGGATTAAAGGCGTGCCCACTCACCTTGATTTGACATCAACTCTGACCCATTTCCTTTCCTCTTCCTCCTCCTGCTCCTCCTCTTCTTCTTCCTCCTCCTGCTCCTCCTCCTCTTCCTCCCTCTTGTTCATGCCTGAGTGATAGTCCATGATGTGGCTGGCTGGGTTGTGACTGTCCGTCCATCCTTCCTGGGCTGTTCCCACTTTCGTGCTCTCAGGAGTTTCAAGGCCATGTACATGGGTGCCTCCATCCTCTTCTCTCACACACCGTCTCTCTCCTTCCTCTTCTCTCACGCACTGTCTCTCTCCGTCCTCTTCTCTCACACACCGTCTCTTGGGAGTTTCAAGGCCATGTACATGGGTGCCTCCGTCTTCTTCTCTCACACACCGTCTCTCTCCATCCTCTCACACACCGTCTCTTGGGAGTTTCAAGGCCATGTACATGGGTGCCTCCGTCCTCTTCTCTCACACACCATCTCTCTCCATCCTCTTCTCTCACACACCGTCTCTCTCCGTCTTCTCACACACCGTCTCTTGGGAGTTTCAAGGCCATGTACATGGGTGCCTCCGTCCTCTTCTCTCACACACCTTCTCTCCTCAGGTTGTGCCTTCCTCACCTACTGTGCCAGGGACTCAGCCATCAAAGCTCAGACAGCCCTGCACGAACAAAAGACCTTGCCGGGGGTAAGTCTCCCATCCTGCCCAGTGAGGGGGTACAGGGGTCACTCTCAGCCTTAGGGGTCCAGGCTGGATGTCTGTGTGCCTCGGAACTGAGAAAGAGATAGAAGAAGCCAAGGGACTGGGACCCTCACCAGTGTGTTTACTTGTTGGTTGCCTGCTGTGTGCCTGGCTCTGTGCATTCAAGCGGAACAGCTGAGCAGGTTGTATACTGCACAAGTGGGTCTGCTCAGGAATGCGGCTCATGAATAGGCAGACAGAACAGGCACTGGGACAGGGGACACAGCTGTGCAAAGGTCCTGGGGCAGGATGGAGCATCGTGGAGGAGGCTGGAACAGAGGAAGGGAGGAGCAGGGAGGGAGGACGTTGTATAGATGTGAGGAGGAAGTTGGAGCTGGACCTGAAGCATAGAGCAGAGCGTGCAGTGCTTCTGTCTCTCCCATAAACAGGAAACTAGAGCCTCACTCAGCTCCGACCTCTCCTCACTGAGTGCCAGAAAACCCTGGGCTTAACCTCTGTGTTCACTGGCACTGGAAATAGTGAGACAGTTCAGGTGAGAAAAGCTGAAGACATAATGACGATAAAGGTGTGACCTGGAAAGAGACAGGAAGGGTGGGTCCAACGCTGGCGTGCAGAACTGTGACAACTGACCTGACACTGCGGAGTTTATAAAAGGATTTAGCTTACAGTTGTAGAGCCAGTACCATGCTGCTGGGATTTGTTTGGCTCTGGGGAGATCCTGGAGGATGGAGTTGCGAGGGCTGGAGCATGCACAATAGCGAGACCACAAGGAAACATGGAAGCCTGGGTGACGGGAGGGCACAGCTCCTCTGTGTGTACAGTGTGTGCAGTTGTGAGGACAGCAGAGGCCATCCTCCCCTGGCTGCCGGTACGAAGCCTTCTACCCTCTCTCTCACTGGGCAAGCAAGACGAAAGGTGAGCACCAGAGCTGCTTGTGGCTCCTGCAGCAGGAGCACTGTGCACCACCTCAGCAGCTGCAGGTGCGAGCTGCACACAGGCTCCTGTGAAGGGCGCATTAAAACTGAATGAGCTCTTGAGAAGTGGAAGCTAGGTTTCTGTAAGACTCCTCGTGTACCACAGACTTGTTAAAATTCAAACACACACATGAAAGACAGAAGAACCTGGTGAGCTGTCACCTGCAATCCAGTGAACACACTCTGGTCATCCACATGACCATCCACCCATCCACCCATCCAAAAATCCATCCACCCATCTATCCATCCATCCACCCATCCATCCACCCATCCATCCATCCATCCATCCATCCATCCATCCACACATCCATCCATCCATCCATCCATCCATCCACACATCCATCCATCCATCCATCCATCCACCCAATCCATCCATCCACCCATTCACCCATCCACCCATCCACCCATCCATCCATCCATCGACCCATCCATCCACCCATCCACCCACCCATCCATCCACCCATCCACCCACCCATCCATCCACCCATCCATCCACCCAT
>VZQC01004073.1:1167987-1179090 GCA_009823505.1 Rhizomys pruinosus | reverse complement strand
GGAGGAGGAGGAGGGGGAGGAGGACATGTGTGCAGGAGGAGGAGGAGGGGGAGGAGGACACGTGTGCAGGAGGAGGAGGAGGGGGAAGAGGAGGGGGAGGAGGAGGGGAGGAGAGGAGGAGGAGGGGGAGGAGGAGGAGGGGGACTCGTGTGCAAGAGGAGGAGGAGGGGGAGGAAGATGACGGGGAGGACCCGTGTGCAGGAGGAGGAGGGGGAGGAGGAAGGTGAAGGTGCTCAGCAGGCCCGCTGCGCCCGCCCTCCTGCAGGGGACCGGAAGCTGTTTGTGGGGATGCTCAACAAGCAGCAGTCGGAGGAGGATGTGCTCAGGCTCTTCCAGCCCTTCGGTGTCATTGATGAGTGCACGGTGCTGCGGGGACCAGATGGCAGCAGCAAAGGTGTGTGGTGTGGGCGGGGCATGGTGGGCGGAGTCGCCGTGTGGGGGCGGGGCCTGCAGGAATATGGCCTGCGGGGAGGAGCAGACTGGGAGATGGGCGTGTCCGCAGGAGGAGGGGCTTCAGGTGGGCATGGCCAGAGGGCATGGAGGACTGATTGTCGTGTGACAAGGGTGGGGTATCCCTGGATAGGGCTGCTCTGGGTGTAGTTTGGGGCTGGGACATGTTGTGGGTGTGGCTAGGGGCAGGCCATTCCAGGGCAGGATGGCTGTGGGCGGAGCCAGGCCTAAGGAAGAGGAGTTCCTGATGGGCCAGTCAGGAACTCCGCAGGGCCAGTCTTGGCCACAGCTGATCCAGTGGGGACAACTGTGTTCTGGGGACACTGCTTCTTGCAAGCTGTGGCCATTTCCATCCCAGACCCGCGGCCTCTCTCACTCTGTCCCAATGAGTTGGTCCATCCATGTCTTTAGGGGTCTGTGGCTGGTGGTTTCTTCCTCCACCCCAGTTTATGACCTTGGCTGTAGGGTGTGTGGTCCTGGGTGGACACCCACAGGATGCCTCTGTCTGTCTGTCTGTCTGTCTGTCTGTCTGACTGTCTGACCAGGGAGTCCACAGATCTCAGTATGAACTGTGGACAGTGAGGGGTCAGGGATAGTGGACACTCAAGTCTATGCTCTTGCCTCTTCCAATGTTCAGGAACATTCTCCCAACACACCCTCCTGACTTCCATTACACCCCCCATGTGTGTGTGTGTGTGTGTGTGAGAGAGAGAGAGAGAGAGAGAGAGAGAGAGAGAGAGAGAGAGAGCCCAAAGACTCTGTCAAAACATTTCCCCTGCCTGTTGAGCTGATCTGATTGGCTGACCAGATGGGTAGATGGATGAATGGAGAGAGCTAGGGAGGGATGGAAGGATGGATGGATGAATACATGGATCGATGCCTGGATGGATGGATGGGTGGATGGATGGATGGATGGATGAATTCATGGATCGATGCCTGGATGGATGGATGGGTGGATGGATGGATGGATGGACAGATGAGTGGATCGATGGATGAAGGATGGATGGATTGGTGAATGGATGGATGGGTGAGTGGATGGACAGACAGATGGGTGGGTGAATGGATGGACGGGTGGATGGATGGATGGACAGATGGGTAGGTAGATGGGTGGATGGATGGATAGATGGATGGGTGGATGGATGGACAGATGGGTAGATGGATGGGTGGGTGGGTGGATGGATGGATGATAGATGGGTGGGTGGATGGATGGGTGGATGGATGGGTAGATGGGTAGATGGATGGGTGGGTGGGTGGATGGATGGATGATAGATGGGTGGGTGGATGGATGGGTGGATGGATGGGTAGATGGGTAGATGGATGGGTGGGTGGGTGGATGGATGGATGATAGATGGGTGGGTGGATGGATGGGAGGATGGATGGGTAGATGGGTGGGTGGGTGGATGGATGGATGGGTGGATGGATGGGTAGATGAATGGGTGGATGGATGGATGGATGGGTGGATGGGTAGATGGGTGGGTGGGTGGATGGATGGATGGGTGGATGGATGGGTGGATGGATGGGTAAATGGGTGGGTGGATGGGTAGGTGGATGGATGGATGGGGGGCTGAATGGATGGGTAGGTGGATGGATCGGTAGGTGGATGGATGGGTGGGGTACATGGTGGAGAGCTGACTACCTGCCTCTGGTGCATGCTGGTGTGATGGTCTTTCTGTCTCTCGTGTGTCTGCTCATTCCCCATCTGTTCATCTGAACTCATGACCGGCTGTTTGCTGTGCCTGGCCACTGAGGGCTCCCTCTCCCTGTTCCTCCCTGTTCCAAACCCCTCCATCTCTCCCCTCTTCCCATCCTCCCCCCTCTCCAGGCTGTGCCTTTGTGAAGTTCTCCTCCCACACAGAGGCCCAGGCAGCCATCCATGCGCTGCATGGTAGCCAGACCATGCCGGTGAGTGAGAGTCAGCCTGGTCCATGGTGATGGGTGTGGGGCAAGGAAGGTGGAGAGAAAGTGGGCCCTGGTCCCTGGTCCCTTGAAGACTGCGTCAGAGAGGGAACAGGGAGGGTGGGTAAGGCTGTGTTGGATGGGGTGTGAGTGTATACATGTGTGCAAGACACTGTCCCAGTGGCTCTGTGGGCAGGATCGGCGAGTGGAAGGACAGTGAGACCCTCAAGTTCCTCACACTCCGAGGGGTCCCCAGAAAGTGGAGAGCAAGTTCTCCATTAGGGGCCGCATGTTAGCAAGCCAGGCTGGAGTGCAGTTAGGCCAGATCGCCAGGAAAGGGTCTATTGAGCCCCGGTCCCAGAGTGAGCCCCGGTTCGTGACTTAGTCCTACATCGGATCCCAAACAGAATTCCAATTCCTGACAGAATTCTTTTTTTTTTTTCTTTTTCTAGAAGGAATTGGACTGCAGACAGAATTCTAATGTAGTCTGAGCACAAAGCCCCAATCCTAGACTGAACCCTGATCTATAGGTCCTGATTCTAGGCCTGGCACCAGTTCTTTGCTCAGTTCTAGTTGTGAACTGAGCCCTGATCCCATACTGAGCCCCAGTTCCTGACTGAGATCTAATTATAGACTGAGTCCCAATTCCAGATTGAACTCTGCCTTCCACCCTCTCTCCACCCACCGGATTCTCCACCTGCTGTTGAGTGTGGGGCTACAGCCAGGACCCCTGGACCTGTGCGCCCCACCTCATAGACAGTGGCTGCGTGGCAGAGACTGTGACTGTCAGCACACTCTGTCCCACGGCCTTAGCTCTCGGGACCCCAGTGCTCATAGCTATGCGCTCAGATGATGGTGTCTGCATTCTTCCCCTGGGGGTTCCAAGCTGGCAGGACTCTGGGGACCCCCAAGTTCTGGCTACCTCCTACACTTCTCCCCCACCCCGGCATGCTGTTCCCCATACAGGGAGCCTCATCCAGCCTGGTGGTCAAGTTTGCAGACACAGACAAGGAGCGGACGCTGCGGCGTATGCAGCAGATGGTGGGCCAGCTGGGCATCCTGACGCCAGCCCTGACCCTGCCCTTCAGCCCCTACAGTGCTTATGCCCAGGCTGTGAGTGACCCCATGATGCGCACTGGGTCCCTGGTGCTCCCGAGACCATGCTGCAGATCTGTTTCAGCCTCCTCCCAATCCAGGCTGCACCCTGGCCATGGACAGACCCAAGTGAACTGAGCCTAGATCCTGCTGTCCCTAGATTTACATTGAATCCAATTCTTTATTTTATTTTGTTTTAAATTTCTGTATGTGTATGGATGTACCGTCTGCATGCAAGTGTGTGCACCCGTGTCATGCAATGCCGCAGAGGTCAGAAGAGGGTGTCAGATTCCCCTGGAACTGGAGTTCTCCTGGAATTGGAGTTTCAGATGGTTCTCAGCTGCCATGTGGGTGCTGGGGATCGAACCCGGGTCCTCTGCAAGAGCAGTCGGCGCTCTCAACCGCTAGGCCATCTCTCCAACCCCCATTGAATCCAATCCTAGTTAAACCCTCAGACCAGGCTAGACTCAAGCTGAGACCTAAAGTGACTGAGCCCTAACTCCTGACTCTGGCTTGATCATTGACTCATCCCCGATCCCAGACCAAGCCCCAATTCCTGACTGCGCCTTGTTGCTTCACAGAGCCCTGATCCCAAGCTGAGCCTAAATTTCTGAGTCTTGGTCCTAAACTTAGTTTTGATCCTATACTGAGCCACAAAATCTGAGATTCTGGGTCTCAAAGTGCACCTTTAATTCCTGACTAAATTGTGTTCCAATAATGAGCCCTGATCCCAGGCTGAACCTTGATTCGGTTACGTCTTTTTTTTTTTTTTTTTTTTTTATTTTTTTTGAGACCGGGCTCACCTGTTCCCCAGCTGTCCTGGAACTCATTGTTGTAGACAGGCTGGCCTTGAAAATCACAGAGATCCACCTGCCTCAGCCTCTTGAGTGCTGGATTAAAGGTGTGCACCCACCACTCCCAGCTTAAAAACAGGGTTTCTTAGCCACCATTGGGTGTGGGAATCGAAACCTTGGGTCTCTGCAGAAGCAAGTCGGTGNCACCGACTTGTTCTGCAGAGGACCCAAGGTTTCGATTCCCATGCAACTCAATGTGGCTAAGAAACCCTGTTTAAGCTGGTGAGTGGGGGTGCACACCTTATCCAGCCACTCAAGAGGCTGAGGCAGGTGGATCTCGTGATTTTTCAAGGCCAGCTGTCTACAAGAATGAGTTCCAGGACAGCTGGGGAACAGGACGACCATTGTCTCAAAAAAAATTATCCAGCACACAGGCTATGATGTCACTTTCCTCCACAAAAATTGAGTAACCTGTTAAATGGTCCAACTATGCTCTTTTCTCATGCCTTTTTTTAAATTTTTTTTTTTTTTTTGTCTTTTTGAGACAGGGTCTCCCTATAGCCCCAGCCGTCCTGGAACTCGCTCTGTAGACCAGGCTGGCCTTGAACTCATGAAGATCCACCTGCCTCTGCCTCCCGAGTGCTAGGACAAAAGTCTTTCGCCACCACACCAGGCCTCATGCCTCTTTAACAGTAGAGCTATAACCATGGTAATAAGCAAAATCACAGCAAAGTAGTTTACCACACTCCTAAGAGGAGCAGGGCCACTAAGTTTGTCAAAGCCCACAGAAGGTACAATACAGGAGAAAGCAAGGACCTTAGTAAGTATTAAGTCATCACTATTGGCTCCTCAAAGTTGATAGATGTGCCTCATAGATATAAGATGCTAAAAAAAAGAGAAGGGGGTACTGCACTAGGCATGATGGCATGTGTCTGTAATTCCAGCACCTAGAAAGGAGAGATAGAGGATGTGAGTTTGAGGCCAGCCTGAGGTACAAAGTAAGACATTTTTTTTTTCTTTTTCTCTTTTTTTGGTCTTTTCGAGACAGGGTCTCACTGTAACCCCAGCTGTCTTGGAACTCACTCTGTAGATCAGGCTGGCCTTGAACTCACAAAGATCCACCTGCATCTGCCTCCCTCCCAAGTGCTAGGATCAAAGGCATGTGCCACCACACCCAGCTGAGCCTCATTTTCTAACTGAATTCTGAACCTAGGCTGAGCCCTGATCTTGAGCTGAGCGTCAGTTCTTGACTGAGCCCCTACTATAATATCCCGTCCCCTCTCCTGCCCATTTCCTGAGCCAGTGTCAGGTTGGACCAGCCCAAATCCTCTCTGCCCCCAGCTCATGCAGCAACAGACCACCGTGCTGTCCACCTCCGGCAGCTACCTGAGTCCCGGCATGGCCTTCTCCCCATACCACATCCAGCAGGTTGGCACCGTCAGCCTTAATGGTCTACCCGCCACACCCATCACCCCTGCCTCTGGTGAGCAGCTTTTGGGGGGCCTCAGGGTGGTTGGGTAGAGTACCCCCACTTCCCACAGCGCCCCGCCTGACTCTGCTGTCTCCCACTTCTCAGGGCTACACTCACCCCCGCTGCTAGGCACCGCTGCTGTTCCCGGCCTCATGGCGCCCATCCCCAGTGGCTTCGCTGGAGTCGTGCCCTTTGCTGCTGGCCACCCTGCCCTGGAGACCGTGTATGCCAATGGCCTCATGCCCTACCCAGGTAACCCGGGGGTCTGGAGGAGACTCGGACTGTGTCTGGGGCAGCCATGGTGATTGCAGAACATGGCTGGGATGCTGAGAATGACATCCTGGTGGTTGTGGGCACAAGGACGGAGGCTGGGGAAGGAGGCTGAGTGAGAACCAACCATCCATCCAGCTGGTTCTGGGTTCAAATTCCAGTTCAGGGACCAGGGCTGGTTCCTGGAAGGCCCAGTTTTGTTGATCTAGAAAATGGGCCCCATTGAAATCAAAGGCCTGTATTGGGCACATTATCACATGGGGCAGGAAACAGTTATTTGAGACAGAGTCTTACCATGTAGCCCAGGCTGGAATCTGACTAATCCTGTAGCCCAGGTCGACCACAGATACTCTAGGTAGTGCAGGTTGGCTTAGGCTCAGTTTCCCAGATACTGGGATGGCAGGCATGAGCCACGTACCCATCTTTACCTTTTATTCTAGAACTACGTGTGGCTGTGAAAGTTGAAAGTCCATCCATGAATGCTAAGGACCCCTGAGCCTCAGTTTCCCTGCCTGGCCAGTGGGTGTTATATTCATAAAGGGTTAAGAGAGGGGAGCCAGGGCCCTGCAGCTCTGGGGTGGATGGATTCCAGCCAGGGCCCTGCAGCTCTGGGGTGGACGGATTCCAGCCAGGGCCCTGCAGCTCTGGGGTGGACGGATTCCAGCCAGGGCCCTGCAGCTCTGGGGTGGACGGATTCCAGCCAGGGCCCTCAGCTCTGGGATGGACGGATTCCAGCCAGGGCCCTGCAGCTCTGGGGATGGACGGATTCCAGCTAGGGCCCTGCAGCTCTGGGGTGGACGGATTCCAGCCAGGGCCCTCAGCTCTGGGATGGACGGATTCCAGCCAGGGCCCTGCAGCTCTGGGGTGGACGGATTCCAGCCAGGGCCCTGCAGCTCTGGGATGACGGACGGATCCCATGACCAGGCTCTACTCAGTACCTCCTTTGCCCCACAGCCCAGAGCCCCACTGCGGCTGAGAGCCTCCATCCTGCCTTCTCTGGAGTCCAGCACTTCACAGGTAGGGCCTGCGGCCCCGCCCCTTACCCTCCGGCCTGCCCTACGACCACGCCCCTCCCGTGGCCCCTCCCCACTCACTCCCCGCCCTCTCCCTACAGCCATGTACCCCACCGCGGCCCTCACGCCAGTGGCGCACGGCGTCCCGCAGCCCACTCACGTTCTCCAGCAGCAGCGGGAAGGTGAGGCGCCGACACCGTGGGCCCCGCCCCCACCTGCACCTGCCGACCAGGCCGCCCGGCCTCAGTTTCCCCCCTGCCCACGCGGTGAGAGAGGAAACCCTCTTCTGGGCACTTTGGCACCAGCAGGTGCCTGGGGTAAACTGAGGCCCGCCCCAGGGAGCTCAGGCCGAGGGAGGTGTGAGGGACAAGGGGGCGGCTCCATGTGCACCCAGCTTGTGCGCAGGGCTACCCTGCAGCAGCAGGAGCCCAGGCCTCCAGGGCCACCCATGTCCCCGTGTGCCGTCATGGGGTCCCCTGGGCGCTGTGCACCACAGTCTGCAAGGTGTGTCTGCCATGCACGGACGGCCACAAGGCCCACCATTTTCCATGACCCCCCAGTCCCATCTCTGAACCCCTAACCACAGTGTGACGCCAGAGAACACTTGCAGAAGGCTCGGCCATGCCGACCTCTCCCGGCTGCAGCCTCCTGGGCCAAGGGATAAAGTTGATCGTAAAATTCACCCGGGGCCCGGGATAGGGCTCAGCAGGCGAAGGCACTTTCGGCGAAGCCCGGCGGCCGGTTTGATGCCCAGTTCCCGCAGCAGAGAGCGCGGACTCTTGCGTGTCCTCTGACCCCACACTCACACTCACACTATGGCCTGTGTGCCCTCCCACAATAAGTCAACAGAATGCAACTTAAAAACAGTTCACCCCTTCGCCTCCCAGTACCCTCCACCTGCGTGAGTTTGAAATCAGTGCTTCGACCGTGGTGTAAGGGGAGTACTGACTGAGGCAAGAAGCACTCCAGCCTGCCGAAACAGGTTTCCATTCTTCTTGTTCCCTGGACCGGCAAGGTGTGCGATTCAGGAGCAAGCTGGAGTCCCGCAATGCCAGCGGCCACCGGCAGAGGGCGCTGGGGCCCCCGGAACTGCAGTTATGGATGGGTGTGGGCCGCCATGCGGGTGCTGGGAACCGAACCCGGGTCCTCCGCAGGAGCCACCAATGCTCTAACCGTCAAGCTCTCCAGCCCCGACTTAGCCCTTGGGCGTCAGGGTCTCACTCTGTGGCCCAGGCTGGCATCAACTAAGAGCAATGCCCCTGCCTCAGGCGCCTATGTTGGGATGACAGTCCCAGTCCATCCTAGGCCCCTTCCATCGTCTGACTTCCAAAAAGAGGTGGAGGCTGATGAATAGGTGACAGGGATTCGGGGTTACCTCCGGTTTGGATGGTCGGGGAGGAGGGCCTGGCTGGATTGCGGGGTTCAGGGTGTGTAGCCTGGCAGGGTGGGTACAACTGTGGGCCGAGGGCGGGGAGCCAGGACCGCAGGCCTTGCCTCTGCTCCCCACCATTCCTTTTGGGGGATCGTGGGAACTCCCCTCTGTATCTGCAGCCGGAAACCAGGACCACACCCGTCCAGGGGGTCCGCCTCCTTTCTTTGCCGGTATTATGTCTTTCTCTCCCTCACTACAGGTCCCGAAGGCTGTAACCTGTTTATCTACCACCTCCCCCAGGAGTTTGGAGACACGGAGCTGACGCAGATGTTCCTGCCCTTCGGCAATATCATCTCCTCCAAGGTGTTTATGGATCGGGCTACCAACCAGAGCAAGTGTTTCGGTGAGTGACAGCCTAGGATCCCCAGTGAGGGGGTGGGGGCGTGGCTCAGGTAGAGTGACAGCCTAGGATCCACAGTGAGGGGCTGGGGGCGTGGCTCAGGATAGAGTGACAGCTTAGAATCCCAGTGAGGGGTTGGGGGCTTGGCTCAGGTAGAGTGACAGCCTAGAATCCCAGTGAGGGGTTAGGGGCGTGGCTCAGGTAGAGTGACAGCCTGGAATCCCAGTGAGGGGTTAGGGGCGTGGCTCAGGGTAGAGTGACAGCCTAGGATCCCCAGTGAGGGGCTGGGGGCGTGGCTCAGGGTAGAGTGACAGCCTGGAATCCCAGTGAGGGGTTAGGGGCGTGGCTCAGGGTAGAGTGACAGCCTGGAATCCCAGTGAGGGGCTGGGGGCGTGGCTCAGGTAGAGTGACATCCTAGAATCCCAGTGAGGGTCTGGGGGCAGGGCGGAGGGCGCACTGACGCCCACACAGCCAGGAATACTGCTGTGGAACCTGTGCTGAGGGGTCGGCACCCTGGAAACAGCCCAGTCCCTGGCACCCAGCATCCACTCGTGCACCGCAGGATTCGTGAGCTTTGACAACCCAGCCAGCGCGCAGTCGGCCATCCAGGCCATGAATGGCTTTCAGATTGGGATGAAGAGGCTCAAAGTCCAGCTGAAGAGACCCAAAGACCCGGGACACCCGTACTGACCGTGCCCATAGCCACCCCGAGCCGTGGGTCTGGCTCCAGGTGACACCCCGCCCCGGCCTGGGTCTCCTCTAACTCTCCTCTCACTTTACACTCACTCTCTGAATTCTGGGGAGGGGGGGCGGGAGTGACACCCCAAGAGGCTGGTGGGGACACAGGTCTCCCCCATAAGCTTGTGGCTGGGGTGGTGCTGAGGGTGGGATTGGGTGGGAAGTGGGGAGATGTCAGTGTCTCCCACCAAGGAATCTTTGCAGAGAGAGTTTTGAAGGATGCATAGAAGTTCCTGTGTCGTTGGGGTTGTGGGTCCGGGGTGTGGAGTGTGATGGGAGCTTCTGTGCTGCCCTGCGAAGATGTTCTCCCAGCGGAGAAACCAGAGGGAGTGTTTTCAGCACACCCCACATATCGTCCCCTAGCATCCAGTTCAGCTGGAAACAGGGTGAAGCATAGGAAATGGGGTGTTGGCCTTCTGCCCCCCCCCACTATCCCCACCAGCCACAGTGGACCCTGCCGTCCTCTCTTCTGACCTCATCCCCAATGGTAAAAAAGAAAACAACAACAACAACAACAACAACAAAAAGACTCAGAGTGGATCTCGCCAATGACAGCCACACAAAACAAAGAGCAACAAAAAAACACAAAAAAATCAAACCTAAAGTCTCATTTCCCTTGGAGGAAATCAAAGACTTTATCAGCAGCGTCTTTAGGGACTGATCTGTCCAGACGCAGGGAGAAGGCCAGACAGTGCAGCTGCCTGCAGACCCTGGATGAGTCGGTTTTGATTCTTTTTTAAGTTTCAATTCTTTCTTTCTCTTTCTTTCTTTCTTTCTTTCTTTCTTTCTTTCTTTCTTTCTTTCTTTCTTTCTTTCTTTCTTTCTTTCCTTTCCTTCCTTCCTTTCTTTCTCTCTTTCTCTCTTTCTTTCTTATTTTTTAATCACCTCAGCCTAGAGCCTGAGCTGGGGTGAGGGGAAGGGTGGTCTCTTGTCTAGTCGAGGGTTTTGTTTGCTATTTGGTTTTATTGTTGTTGTTATTGGAAACCCATCTTTCAGGAACAACAAGAAAAGCAGACCTCACTTGCCATTACTCTAACTCAGCTACTGAGCCTTGGGAGGCTTCCTGCTGGGTGCTGGCTCAGGCCCGGAATGCACCCCTGAGGCAGGATGAGCCCTTCCTGGGGATTCAGTGGCAGGAATACTTCTGTCACCAGATGGACCACCTGGATGATGAATGTTTTCCAAATGGAGTTCAGTGGCCACTGATGTTTTGAAACAAACAAAGGGTTCCTAGGGGTTCCTAGCAATGGGATGTGGAGTCCACCCCACTACTCCCTGATGCCTCTGCAACCCAGGACTTGTCTGTAAATTACCACCGAGTTTGGACACCAGCCCTCCGGGTACCGTCTCTTCCCTGCCCCCCCCCAACTGCAAGTCCACCGAGAGTCACGTGGGGTGGGAAGGTAGGGTCTGCACACTGCCAAACCCTCCCTGGTCGGTCCCTCAACTGGGGGATGGGGCCTTGCCCCCTACCCCAACTCAGAGACTTCACAGCACAAATCAGGACTTTCCCTGACTTAATGCGTCTATATGTGGATATATAGAGAATTACAATATATATATATATTGTATATATATATATACATATACATATATATGTATAT
>VZQC01004073.1:1148133-1167901 GCA_009823505.1 Rhizomys pruinosus | reverse complement strand
TATATATATATAATTTGGAGTGTTAACCATGGGGCCAAACTTTTTCAAGTACCTAACATCCATTCGAGGGTGGCTTGAACAGGCCACTTAAGTGGGGACCAAGGACAGGCCGAGGCTGGCTTGGATGTCACAGCCAGGAACTCACCATCTGCCTCCAGATCTTGGGGTCCCCCAGGCCACCACCACCAACGATGACACCCAGCCAGCCCCAGTGTCCCTTGTACCAAGATTCCGCCTTTTGGGGTGCTGGTCCCCCAGCCCGTCTCTGTCCCCCATTCCTCAGTCAGAGCCTTATTTGCGTGACCAGTTGTCCTTAGCTTTCTGTTGCGGGGGTCGCAGAGAAGGTTTGGGAAACGCCTCCTTGTCCTTGTCTGTCCCTCCCAAGGACAGTCTGCAGCGGTTCCTCCAGTCACCAGCCTTGAATTCATGGTCTCATACCCAAGGTCTCCAAGGGTGTGGACGGACGTGACTGCACCACATCAGCCGAGCACCCCTTTATTGAACACTACAACCTTGACTTTTATATCTCTTTTTTTTTTTTCATTTTGCGGGAGTTTGGTCTTTCTGAAGGAATACAGGGAAGACCCCCCCCCAAAGGGGAAAACTGAGAGGATCCAGTGGGAATCGATTTTCCTTTCCTAGCTGCAGGTTTGGGGGGAAGGAGGCCTTGGGGGAGACCCCTGTACAGTTCCTGGCACAGTGCCCTCCAGAAAGCACAGGTTCGCATTCGTCTGGACCAACAGGGAGCGCACCGGGCACACCTACATTCAAAAGCAAAACAAAAAATACAAAAAGAATTTTTAAAGGTTTAAAAAAGTGTGTGTGTGTCTCTTCTGAGTAACTGTTCCCTTACTCCCGTTTGCTAAACCTGGCTCTGGTACATTCCTGCCGCGCGACTGTGTCCTGTGTGCTTTTGCGTGCGTCCGAGTCCCGCCTTCTGGGTGCGTACTGGTGTGCGCTGTTTCGTGGACCCGTCTAGTTCATGTTTACGAGCTGTAAATATTGTTTTTTATACTCCACCCTGAAGATCCTACATGATTTGTATAACTGATTTTATTTCCGCTACGAGTAATTTCGTGGAATTTCAACTTGCAAACTGAATTTTGGAGACAGATATAGAGGAAGGCAAGAAAAAAAAAAAAGGACAGATGACGATTTCGGGGTTTCATGTCAAATCTGACTCCCCGTGCCTCCCTTTCACACTGTTTACATGAGAAGGAGCAAGCATCTTCACGTCAAATCGCTTCTCTTTGGTCTGGAAAAGAAAAGAAAAAAAACCTAAAAATTTATTTAATAAAAGTTTTACTTGCTAAAGAGCAACTCTCTCGGCTCGTGTTTCCCTCCACGCTGTGCCTTGTCTCCGGCAAGGTGGCACAGGCCTGTAATCTCAGCACTGCGGAAGTGGAGATTGGAGCTGGATCCCAAACAGCTGTGGTTGATCAGGAAATGGAGGCTGGGGAACCAGACAGCACCACCCCAAGACCGAGGAGGAGTGGGGGTGAGAGGAAGAGGCCGACGTCAGCCTGGAAGATGAAGCCAGACTCTGAGATTTGCCAAACTTAAGAAACGAAACAAGACTGGGCCGTGGCTCAGGGTAGAGCGACAGCCTGGACTCCCCAGTGAGGGGCTGGGGGCGTGGCTCAGGTAGAGTGACAGCCTAGGATCCCAGTGAGGGGCTGGGGGCGTGGCTCAGGTAGAGTGACAGCCTAGGATCCCAGTGAGGGGCTGGGGGCGTGGCTCAGGTAGAGTGACAGCCTAGGATCCCCAGTGAGGGGGCTGGGGGCTAGGCTCAGGGTACTGTGACAGCCTAGAACCCCCATTGAGGTTGGGGGTGTAGTTCAGGGTAGAATGACAGTATGGACTCCCCAGTGAAGGGCTGGGGGCGGGCTCAGGGTAGAGTGACAGGCGAGGTCTCCAGTGAGGTCCTGTGGGGAGGAAGGACAGAGCTGGAGGTTTGTTGTTAGCCAGCTGTCCCATATAGTCACAAAGCACTGATACTTTAAAAAAAGAGACAAAATGTTCCTTTGTCACTGTCAAGGTTCCAATGGGAAAGGTCTGGCCGGTTTTCTCATGTTTATGGTGTTTGTTCTCAGCAGGTGGTCCTGTTTTAACAAGCATTTGAGGGGCGTGGCCTGGGTGGTGGGGCCTTGCGGGTGGGTGGGGCCTTTGCGGGTGGGCGGGGCCTGGCTCTCTGAAGTTTTTGGTGGAGTGTGATGCTCAGCAGTGAGGTCCGCTTGGATTCTGTCTCTCCTGATCTGCTAAGATGTGAACTGTCAAGGGCTGCAGCTCCCTCTGCCTCGCCCAGGAGCCCCAGTTTGAATCCAGGTAATATTCCTGTCCGGCTGTGGGAGTTTAGAATTGCCGGTGAATCTTACGAGACTGAGTTTCCACCTCTGAAAAGGGGTGTTTCAAGGACACACCCTCGTGGCTCATTAAATCATGAGAATTGATCCGTTCCATCATTGATCCCATCTTGCCCATGCAGGGTGCGCAATGAAGCTGCTGTTCCCATAGCCACCAGCAGGTGGCAGCAGAGACCCACGTCTGTGCTCACTGCTGGAGCCTTGGTTTGGAAGCATGGAGCATTCATTGATTGAGCATTGATTGGGCATTGATTGAGCGCTCTGTGTGTGCAGCGCGCTGCAAGCCGCCTGGGGAGGATTCAGGAAGTCCAGAAGAGACCCCAGCGCATTTTTAGGACGTAACAGCCAATCCTGTGTACATTTTTAACCCGTTTCTCTAAATTCTGCAAAATTGGCGCCCGTTCTCATGACTACTCCCAGGTTCCCTGGGCTCTTTTCTCCCTGCGTGCTGGGAACACCCTCTTCCCATCTGGAGTGAGCTTCTGTGTGGAGGGAAGGGCCCGGGCAGAGGTTAGCAAACTGCACCTCCCAGAAATGTGATTTGGGCACAGCCACACTCCAGCCTTTGTGATGTAGTAGTTATCAGGCAAAGAGCCTGGGGGAGGCTGAGGGAAGCCGCAAAGCAGCCTTGGCTGCACAGAAACTCTGTCTCAGAATAACAGTGTAAAACAGAAAGGATTAAATAAAATGGAAGGACTGCATTTTAAGACAGACTTAATTACATTCCAAATAACATTAATTAAATTTTAAGATAAAGGGCCAGCAAGATGGCTCAGCAGGTAAAGGAGCTTGCTGCCAAGCCTGATGACCCAAGTTCAATCCCTGAGTCCTAGATCTGATTCAAAGGATATTGAATGCGGGGGTGGAGAGATGGCTCAGCGGTTAGGAGCGCCGACTGCTCTTGCAGAGGACCCGGGTTCGATTCCCAGCACCCACATAGCAGCTAAGAACCGTCTTTAACTCCAGTTCCAGGGGAATCCGACGTCTTCTGACCTCCACGGCATTGCACAACGCGGGTGCACCAACCTACTTGCAGACAGTACATTCATACACATGAAAAATAAATAATAATAAATAAAGGATATTGAATGCGTAAGCCAGTTTGGAAAGTGTGCACGGATTAGCAATGCAATTATTTTGACCCATTTCCCAGCTTTCTGACAGTGACTTTCATTTTTCTTTTCTTTTTTTAAAATATAGCTTTATTTTAATTTTATTTGTTTATTTATTTTCGTATGTGTATGAATGTACTGTCTGCATGTAGGTCTGTGCACCGGTGTCATGCAATGCCGCGGACAGAAAGAGGGTGTCGGATTCCCCTGGAACTGGAGTTCTCTTGGAATTGGAGTTACAGACGGTTCTCAACCGCCATGTGGGTGCTGAGGATCGAACCCGGGTCCTCTGCAAGAGCAGTCGGCGCTCTTAACCGCTCGGTCATCTCTCCAGCCCCTCATTTTTATTTTCTGTAACTCCAGTTCCGGGGGATGGGGGGGGGATTGGAGCTCAAGGCGGCCAGCAGAAGACGCTGCGCCCCTGGAACTGGAGTTGCGCGGTTGTCAGTCCTGCGTGTCCTCTGCGGTAGCAGCGCGCCACCGCCCAGCCGGCTCTCCAGCCCCCAGGCCTGGATTTTATGTGGGTGCGGGGGACTCCAACCTGGGTCCCCAGGCTTGTACAGCGTGTGCTCTGCCCGCCGCCTCCCCCCATCACCCGACTGGGGCCTTGTGGGTGACTCAGGGTCACCCGACTGGGGCCCTGTGGGTGGCTCAGGGTCTGAGTGACGCGCAGATGGAAGCGATGTTGGGAGCTGAAACCTGAGGACGGAGCCCCACAGACCTCCTTCTGCAGCTGGGGAAACTGAGACCCAAGCACCGTCACCGGCCCACAAGGTCCACTCTGCATGGTGACAGACTCCACGACCCCGCTTGTCTGTCTCCTCTCTTCTGTCTTCCCTTCTCCTTTGCGGGTTTCTGTATCTCTGGGGAGCACAGTAAACCTCTGGGGCTCTGGCTGCTCAGGGCTGAGGCTCCACCCACTCCCCCCCCCCTTTTCTATTATCAGTCAATCAGTGAGTTAACAAGCCTGTGATGGGCTGTATGACACTTGACCTCTGCAAGCCTCAGTTTCCTTGTCTGTAAAATGGGGACAAAGTCAGGAACTAGCAGACATCATGAGACAACCCAGCCTCACTGTCTCGGCACTGTGGTGGGGGAGCAGTGTGTCCTGTGCTCCTGACTAGACCTGTCTGATTCTTCCTGAGCCTGTTGGTACCAGAAGGTCACCTGAAATGTTATTCTGACCGTCCCTTGGGGTAGAATGGCAGGGTTGGGTTTTGAGGTACTCATAGAAGTCCCCAGGTAGGGGCTGGAGAGATAGCCTAGTGGTTAAGAGCTCCAACTGCTCTTGCAGAGGACCCGGGTTCGATCCCCAGCACCCACATGGCGGCTGAAAACCGTCTTTAACTCCAGTTCCAGGGGAATCTGACACCCTCTTCTGACCTCCGCGGCATTGCACGACACGGGTGCACCAACCTGCATGCAGACAATACATTCATACACATGTGAAAAAAAAAAAAAAGTCCCCAGGTAATGAAAGAGGTACTCAGCACAGGGAAGAGCACTCAGTCCCTCGCCTTCCCATCACTTCCATCTCCTCATGGAAGAACAGAGACAAACACCCACACTACTTTCCAGCCAGCAGCCCCCCCACCAAAGGTCTTGCAATGATCTATCTTTAGTCCTTCCTGCTGTTCATGCAGAAACAGGCCACAGAATCCAGCAGGCCAATCCCAGAACCTTCATCATGTAGCTTGGGGACACAGTTGGTGCTCCATAAATGCACAGAAATAATTATATAATAAAATAAAACCAATCCCCCCTTGTTTGGGAGGGACAAAAGAAAGTATTTGGGGTTTTGTTTTTTTTTTCAAACAGGGTTTCACTTTGCAGCTCAGGTTGGCTTCGAACTCACTGCGCGACCTCCTGCCTCGGCCTTCTCAGTGCTGGCGTAACGAGCCTATGCCAGCATACTGGGCTTTTTCTCAGTTTTAGCTTTTGGAAGCCCAGAGAAGCCAATGCACCCACTTGAAGTCACACAGCCCAAAGTCCTGCTTCGTTCTCTCCAAACTCCGGCCTCATGGTCCCTTTGGGCAGGCCCCCTATGCTCCCCAATACATTCTCTCCCAATTCACCAATCCTGGGTCACTCCATGTGGAAGATTCTGGGCTGTCCGGGGCCGAGTTCCCGCTCTGGAGGTGGGAAGGGCCTCGGGGCGCCCTGGCCCTGCGTGTCAGTCTGCAGCGCGGCAGGCGGGGCAGCCGCCATCCTTCCGGGGGGCGGAGGGGGGTTCATTCACAAATCCAGGCCGGGCTGTGATTGCAGCGCACACAAGACCTGCAGCCGCCTGCTGGGCTGTGGGTGGCCTGGCGCACCCCGCCTCTCCAGCCGCTCTCCCTGTCCCCCACTCCACCCCCCCCCCGCCCATACCCAGCACCTTCCTTGGTCTCTCTGTCCTTCACGGGGGCCGGGGACCTGTGAGGTGACTGGGAGCTACTTCCGCTGTCCGTGCACCCCGACATGGAGGTCCCGGGGCCCCCTGTGTCCAGCAAGCCAGGAGAGACGTCAGTCAAATGGCAACTCTGCTACAACACCATGGCCAAGGTGTGGTGGATGGTGAGTGGAGGCCGCACAGTGGCCAGGCCACGGCCGCGTCCCACCCGTGTGTGGTGCTTGGGATCCGGATGTGGGGACCCCACTGGGGTGTTTGCAGTGGGGAGCTGAGCTGAGCAGCTCCAGTCGGCTGTGGGGGGGGGTGGCCAGAGCCCCCAGGCCCTGTTTGGGGCCCGGACCAGCTCCATAGAGGCTCCCAGCCTGACCTGGGGACATCCGCGGGCCTTCACAGAGTTTCGGGGTCCCTAGGACCCTGAGGAGGAGGGCATTGTGTTCAGCTGTGTTCACAGAAACTTCTCAGAGGTGATGGAGACAGGAGGTTTGGGTGGCCTCTTGGGGGGACATGTACTCACTCAACTGGACTATGGTTACTGCTGGAGGGGACATGGCGGGGTCTGTCATACAGTTCTCTTGATGGAGGCCCCAGAATGGGAATCCTTCCAGAAGGGGTTTTTTGGGGTGTTGAGAAGAGATTCAGGAGAGACTCTGGAACAAGATACAGCAAGGGACGGTACTGGTCTGTCCTTGTGACATCAGTCCAGCTGCTCAAGTGCTGCCTGGTCACCCTGTCACACACAGAGGGAAGGCTAAATTCGCTGCAGAGCAGGCTGGGCACACAGGGACAGCCTGGGATCGCTGTGTGGCCCTGGGCTGTGCCTTGCCCTCTCTGGGCTGCAGACTCCTTCCACCCATGATGCTGTCTGTGTCCTGGACTTCTGTGGTGTCACAGCTGGGGGCTTTGTGTGTTCCCGGGACAGTGGGACCTGGAGGTGGGAGGAGGGGCCGCCTGGCTGAGGGGGGATCTTTTGTGACTCAGGTTGAGGCTCCCAAAAGACACTGAGTCTCCTCAGATATATAAACCCCCCACCCCTCGGAGGGCCCACAGGGCTTCTGTTGGTTGCTTGGCAATGAGTCAGTATTTACTAAGCTCCTGCTGTATCCCTGGTCTGTCCACAAGCAAAGGCCCCGGTGCTCCCAGGTGGGGACAGAATATAAATACTGACGTCACAGTATGTTGAGGAGCAGATGGCTCTGAGCAGGTCTGATCACCAGGGATGGCTTTGCTGAGGAGGGGACGTCTGAGCTGATGCCCTGTGGGAGAAGGAATGTGACAGAAGCGTTGGCAGCTTGGACAGAGAGGACAGACAGCTGTGATTAGGCCTTGAGGAAGAGGAGCCAGCTTGTGCAAAGGTCCTGGGGTAGGGTAGAGCCTGATGTGTTGGAGGCCAGTGTAGCTGGAGAGGGAGAGAGGGAGGAGGAAGGAGGAAGGGGGGGAGGAGGAAGGGAAAAAGGGAGAAGGGAGGAGAAGGGGGAGAGGAGAGAGAGGAAGAAGAGAGGAGAGCGAGAAGAAAAGAGAGGAGAGCAGGGTCCCGTGGGCTGCAGGGAGGACTTACAATTGGCCCTGGGGGAGGAGGGAGCCATAGCTGGTTGTGGGCAGAAGACCAAGCTGCAGTGATTTCTCTTTTGCATTTCCCTGGCCTTCTTTGGGGAGAAAGGTCTACATGGAAGCTGACGTGGCATCGGCGAGAGTTGGGGGCAGCGTTCAGGGAGATGAGATGGGACCCGGAGGAAGTGGATGGTTTTCAGAGCAGAAATGGCTGGAGTTGGGGATTTGTCAAGAAGCTGAGGCAAGGGTATGAGGTCCGAGAGTCCCCAGCCAGGGAAGGACTGATACAGCGGAGTCTGAAGAGACAGCACCTGAGGGCTGCCTGGGATTGAACACAACACAGTGTCAGAAAAGAAAAAGAAAACAAGCCATAATGTAACACTGAGGTCATATCCATAGAGGTAGATCACAGAGCAGGAGAGGTGATGAACTCAAAGGCAGGCAGGGTGACAGGCACCTGTCATCCCAGTACCTGTGAGAGAGGTTGAGAGAGGAAGATGGCAGGTCCAGATGAATGGATAGATGGAGGGAGGCATGTGTATGTATGTATGTATGTATGTATGTATGTATGTATGTATGATGATGAGAGGTGGGTGATGGTATGGGGATGATGAATGGAGTGGAGGTGTGATGGGATGGATGAATGGATGTGGGGTGGATGGATGGGATGGATATGATCGGATGGGTGAGGATGGATGGATGGAGGCTGATGGATGGGGTGGATGGTGATGGGGTGGTAATTGGATGGATGGATGAGATCGGTATGGGTGGATGGATGGTGAGTTGGATGGGTGATGGTGGATGTGGATGGTGATGGGTGGGACGTGGGATTGGATGGTGTGGTAGGTGTGATGCTGATGGATGGATAGAATGAGATGGGTGGATGGAGATGGATGATGGATGGAGGGATGATGGAGCATGGATGGATGGTGGATGGGATGGATGGATTGGATAGGGGATGGAAGTGGATGATGGGATGGGTGGATGGATGGATGGATGGTATGGATATGGGTATGGTGTGGATGGGTGGATGGTATGCGTGGATGGATGGTATGGGTGGATATGGCGTGATGGATGGGATGATGGCGTGGATGGTATGGTGATGGGTGGTGGGGGGCTCGATGAGGTGGCATAGGTGGGTGAATGTCTGATGGATATGGATGGGTGGATGGGTGGATGGCATGGTGTGGAGTTAGCATGGATGGAGTGGAGGAGATGGAGGGCATGGGTGGATGGGGTGGATGGATGAGGTGGATGGGTGGTGGTGGATGGGTGGATGGGAATGGAATATGGATGGTGGGGTGGAGTGCGATGGATGGATATCGGTAGGGGTGGGATGGATGATGGATGGTGGTATGGATGGGATGAGGAGGATGGAATGGATGGGATGGATGGGAATGGATGGGTGTGGATGGATGATGATGGGGGATGAGTGGTGATGTGGATGGGGTTGGGGGATGGGTGGATGGTGGTGGATGGATAATGGTGATGGTGGATTGGGGTGGATTTGGATGGAGTATGGTTATTGGGTGGATGGATGGTGTGGATGATGGATGTTGGATGGATGGTGTGATGTGGTGGATGGGTGGAGGTGGGTATGATGGAGGTGATGGATGCTGAGTGATAATGGTTGGATGGATGGGTGTGTGATGGATGGGTGGATGGAAATAGGATGGGTGGATGAGTGGGTGGCTGGGTGGATGGGTGGATGGGTGGATGGATGGGTGAATGGGTGGATGGATGGATGGGTGTATGGGTGGGTGGATGGATGGATGGGTGGATGGATGGATGGGTGGATGGGTGGGTGGATGGATGGATGGGTGGATGGATGCATGGGTGGATGGATGCATGGGTGGGTGGATGGGTGGGTGGGTGGATGGATGGGTGGGTGGATGGATGGATGGGTGGATGGATGGGTGGATAATAGATGGGTGGATGGGTAGGAAGATGAATGGTTGGATAGATAGATATCTAGATAAAACCAAGAACTGGGGTGGAAGTTGGTGTAGAGCTCACGTGCCATGTGCAAAGGCCCTGGGCTCTCTTGCATGGCAAGCTGCTTGCTGACTGAGCTGTCTTGGGAACTGCAAAGCATTCATTTATTTTTATTTTCTGAGTTTCTTGCATGTGTGTAAGTGCTCTGTGCTATGCATTGCCCACAGAGGCCAGATGAGGGTGTTGGATCCCCTGCAACTGGAGTAGCCGTTGCTGCCACATAGAGCTGAGAGCTGGGACCCTGCATGAGCAGCCAGTGCTCTAACCACTGAGCTGGCTCTGCAGCTCCAAATATATAAAATATGTAAATATATCATATATATATATACATATATATATATATGTTAAACAGAGGAACTCTCTAAAGAATAAGTGCTTCCTGCCCTTAAACTCTTCAGTATTTTGCTTCCTTGCTTCCTCCATCCGTGGGACATGTGGCGCTGTGCGTCTCGGTGTCCCTACCCATCACAGGGGGAGGCTGCAGCAGGACGAAGCCTCCCCAGGTGGGGCGGGAACTGTGTAACAGTCCAGAAACCAAGCAGGAGGAATTGTGGTCAGAACCCAGAAGGACTTCCGTGGTTGCTGCGTCTGTTCTGTGAGTGCGATTATGTGTCCCCAGTGAACCAGGGAGACCTAGCTCTGCCCCTCCCGTGCTCAGGGCCGGGTGGGAGGAAGCAGGACATTCAAAATGAACAACGAGGGGAATAATTGCACATGAGATGAGGTATAGGAAGGAATTAGGACAGGATGGAGGGGTTAGCAAGCCAGAACGGAGGAAGATTGGAGCCAAGGAAGGCAGGGTACTAGGAGCCCCTGGGCGCCTGCGAAGGTCCTGGGGCAGTGTGGCATGTTAGAGCAGCGGCTGGAGGCCAGTGTCGCTGGAGGAGAGGGAGGCAAGGACAGAGAGGAAGGTCGCAGGGAACAGAAGGAGGACTTGGCTTTAAGGCCAGAGGCTGTCAGGAGCCACGGAGGGAGGGGGTGGCCATGTGGTCGCCCCTCGCCATCCCCGAGGCCCCTGCAGCCTCTCGGGTGCTGCCCTGTGCCCCATGCCCGGCACTGCAGTCGAGGTCCAGGGGTGCTCCGTCTCCCCAGCCCCCAGCCTGCGCCCGCCAGGCCGCCGCCCACTCTGCCCACATCTGAAGCTCGGCGGAGCCGGACAGTCTGCTGCAAACCACGGAATGTTTCCCCGGAGCGCCCGGCGGGATGTTGGCTAGGAGGAGGGGAAGGGCGGGAGCCCCAACTTGGGAGATGAGCAGGGACAGGGCCGCGGGGGCAGCACCGGGACCAGGGCAGCCCCAGAACGTGGCCACCCACAGACGTGGGTGCTGGGTGATTGGCACTGGGAGAAGCAAACGGAGTAGTGACCAATGTTAGTGTCCAGGGGGCAGAGAGAGGACAGGGGGTCAGCCCAGGACCACTGACACAGCAGGATGAGATGGGTGGACGGACGGACGGACAGATGGATGGTTGGACGGATGGATGAATGGACGGACGGACGGATGGGTGGATGGGTGGATGGAAGGACGGACGGACGGATGAATGGATGGATGGATGGATGGGCAGGTGGATGGATGGATGGATGGACAAATGGACGGACGGATGGATGAGTGGATGGATGGGTGAACGGATGGATGAATGGATGGACACACAGATGGATGGGTGGATGGGTGGATGGACGGACAGACGGACGGACGGAGGGATGGATGGATGGATGGGTGGATGGATGGATGGATTGATGGATGGGTGGACGGATGGATGGATAGATGGACAGATGGGTGGATGGGAGGATGGATGGACAGATGGATGGATGGACGGACGGACGGATGGGTGGATGGGCGAATGGATGGATGGATGGATGGATAGACGGATGGATGGATGGATGGATGGATGGATGGATGGATGGGTGGATGGATGGATGGTTTTTCTAGGTGTGTTGATGGGTCAATGAATGGAGAGATAAATTTATAGAGAGTTTGGGATGGGGGTGGATGATGTGTGGATGGTCAATGATGGTGGATGGCAGGGTCATATCCATATATGGATTCTTGCTATGTAGATTTGTAGACGCCTCATGGCGCCTGAGTTAGAAGTTTCCTCCCAGAAGTCCTGCTCTCCTGTCACAGCACAGCACCACAAAGCCCTCAGTGGGGAAAGCTCTTGTCTGGAGGCCGGAGTTCAATTTCTTTTCTTTTTTTTTTAATTAATTTTTATTTATTTCTGTATGTGTATGAATGTACTGTCTGCATGCAAGTCTGTGCACCCGTGTCGTGCAATGCCGCGGAGGTCAGAAGAGGGTGTTGGATTCCCCTGGAACTGGAGTCAAAGACGGTCCTTAGCCGCCATGTGGGTGCTGGGGATTGAATCCGGGTCCTCTGCAAGAGCAGTTGGCGCTCTTAACCGCTAGGCCATCTCTCCAGCCCCCTAAATTTCTTTTATGTGTATGAATGTACTGTCTGCATGCAGGTCTGTGCACCCGTGTCGTGCAGTGCCGCGGAGGTCAGAAGAGGGTGTTGGATTCCCCTGGAACTGGAGTCAAAGACGGTCCTTAGCCGCCATGTGGGTGCTGGGGATTGAATCCGGGTCCTCTGCAAGAGCAGTTGGCGATCTTAACCGCTAGGCCATCTCTCCAGCACCCGGAGCTCAATTTCTGACAGGCACGTGGTGTTAAGAGAGAACGACCTCCCTCCAGCTATTCTTCGACCATCAGAAAAACAAATATCTGTAACATAACAATAATAATAACCATTATCTTCCCATGCCCCCAGCCCCTTCATCCTTCCCCACCGTGAGGACTCTGGGTCCCATTACCACAAATTCCTTCTCCTGCCTGCCCCTTTCTTCTCTCTGTTCCTCCTGGCACTGGACTGGGGGCCAGTGCCCCCCCACAGCCCGGCTGGGGACCCACCACAGAGAAATCAGTGGAAAATTAAATAGCGACTGTGCTCTGAGCAGCACCCGCCCAGCCTGGCTCCTAATGACCCGTTTGTGGGGATTGCTACCAGCTGGAGGTGGCTGCAGTGGAGTCTGCGCCATGCCACCAACCTAAGGGGCCAGCAGCTGCTTCCCACCATCATGCCTGCCGCTGGAGGACACGAATGATGCTGCCAGGCCTGCCTTGTTGGGAGGTGGGGAAGGGTTAAGCAGGTCACCCCATGTTATCTGCACAGACCCACTTGGGCCATAGCTCTGCCCCAGGTCCTTTGTACTTGCAGGTTGTTTCCAGCCCAGGGTGCCATCTCTCCTCTGCTGGGATTCTGCCGTGGGTGGGGGGTGCCTAGGTAGGGGTTTTACAACCCAAATTCCCTTTTCCGACCCAGCAACTGTGTCTCTAAGTGAGTTGCTTTCCCACTCTGGGACCTAGTTCCATCTCTGGGAATCATATTGATAACGTCTTCCTCAGGAAGCTGGGAGGATGAACCGGGTTGTTGGGGTACCAACTCGATTTCAGGGGCATTCGCTCCCTTATGCTCCAGGAGAGAAATTTTAGATTATTGAGAAAGTTGTATTTACAGGGTATTTGTTCCCAACTAAGAGGAATTTGGATCTGAGCTTGTACCTCGGTGGTAGAATGCTTGTATCCCTGTGAATAGAGTGCTTATTGGAAGAGTGGCTCAGCGGGTACAGAGCATGTGGCTCAGCTGGAGGAATACCTAGCTCAATTGTTAAAGTGCTCCCCTAGCATATATGGTCTTGGGTTCATCCCCAGCACCCCATAAATGAGGGATGACACAGACCTGTCACCCTAGCACTCGTGAGGGGCGCCAGAAAAATTAACAGTTCAGAGTCATCCTTGGCTACATAGCAAATCTGAGCCAGCCTGCTACAGGAGACACTCTGTTTCCCAGGGAACCGTGGGCTATGTCTCGAGCCATGTGCCACTGTGCCACTGGGGGTTCCTGGCATAGGGTGGGCAGACACCATGGAGTCTACTTAGCACCCAGGAGGACCCAGGACACCCGAACCCAGGTAAAACAGATGAAAACCAAAGTGTTACCAGACAAGAATAACTTCTGAGAGCATTAAATACAATAACAAAGGCACAAAGGTGCATTTTAATGTTGTTTATGGTGCTAGGGACAGGCCCCAGGACCTTTGCACATGTGAGGAGAGCAACCTGCCCTGAGCTCCAGCTCCTGTGGGCTGGTCTTATGTTCCAGGCAGGAACCTGTGGGTTGAGGCCGCGACGCCTAGGGTGGCCGCCAGGGGGCAGCACAGGACCGCGACCCCGCCGGCGGGAAGCTTAGCTGGGGCCTGGTTCTTCCTTTTTGTGCCAAAAATCTTATTTTAAAGGTAAAGGGCTACAAGGAAATGTAGGTAAATACTTCAGTTTATGTGCATGAAATACTGTCCATTCCGGTGTCGCCTTTGTCCATTTAAAAAATTTATGCCAGGTGTGGTGATGCACACCTTTAATCCCAGTACATGGGCGGCAGAGACCAGCAGATCTCTGTGAGTTCAAGACCAGCCTGGTCTACCAAGTGAGCTCCAGGTCAGCTGGAGCCAAAGGGAGACCCAGTCTCAAAAAGAAAAAACAAAAATTATCAATCGTATTTATTTATTTATTCATTTATTTATTTATTTATTTTTGTCTTTTTTGAGACAGGGTATCCTTGAAGACAGTTCCCAGCTGGCTGGGAACTCACTCTGTAGACCAGGCTAGCCTTGAACTCACAGAGATCTTCCCAGCTCTGCCTCCCAGTTGCTGGGATTAAAGGCATATGCCACCACACCTGGCTCTTTTAATTTTTTTCTTTTTTAATTTTTAAATTTAATTTTAATTACATATGTATAATTGTTTGGCCTGCATATATGTCAGGGCACTACATGTTTGTGATGCCTGCAGAGATCAGAAAAGGCAGTCCGGTACTCTGGAACTGGACTTAGGGATCATTGTTAGCCACCTTGTGGGTGCAGGGAACCAAACACTGGTCCTGTGCAAGAGCAGCCATTGCTCCTAACCACTGAGTCAGTACTCCCGGTTCTTTGACTTTTTGCACTTCTGAAACCGATCCAGGGTCTCCTTCTTAGACAGACGCTCTCCCCTGAGCCACACCCCCAGCCCTTCACTGGGATTCTAGGCTGTCACTCTACCTGAGCCACGCCCCCAGTCCCTTACTGGGATTCTAGGCTGTCACTCTACCTGAGCCATGCCCCCAGTCCCTCACTGGGATTCTAGGCTGTCACTCTACCTGAGCCACGCCCCCAGTCCCTCACTGGGGATTCTAGGCTGTCACTCTACCTGAGCCACGTCCCGCAGGCCCCTCACCTGGGATTCCTGCTGTCACTCTACCTGAGCCATGCCCCAGCCCCTCAACTGGATTCTAGGCTGTCACTCTACTGAGGCCCATGCCCCACAGCACCCCTCACTGGGGTTTCCTAGTCCTGTCACTCTAACCTGAGCCACGCCCCCAGCACCTCACTGGGATTAATAGGCTGTTACTCTAAACCTTGGAGGCATGCCGCCCAGCCCTCAACTGGGATTCTAGGCTGGTCACTTTCCATACCCTAACCTGAGCCAACGCCCTCAGCCCTTCACTGGGGATTCTAGGCTGTCCACTCTATCCTGAGCCACACCCAGCCCCTCACTGGGAATCCTAGGCTGTCACTCTACCTGAGCCACGCCCCCAGGCCCTCGCTGGGATTCTAGGCTGTCACTCTACCTGAGCCCGGCCCCCAGCCCCTCACTGTGGAATTCTAGGCTGCACTCTAGCCTGAGCCCACCACTAGCCCCTCACTGGGGCTCTAGGCTGTCACTCTACCCTGAGCCCATGTCCAGTCCCTCTCTGGGGATTCTAGGCTGTCATCCTACCCTGAGCCACACCCCAGCCACCCACTGGGGGATTCTAGGCTGTCACCTTACCTGAGCCACGCCCCCATCCCCTCACTGGTCCTTCCCTAGGTGTTTGTACTGGACAGCCCCCAGCCCTCACATGGGGATGCTAGGGGCTGTACTCTACTGAAGCCAACACGCCCCCAGCCCCTCATTGGGATTCTAGGCTGTCACTCTAACCTGAGCCAACACCCCCTAGCCCCTCACTGGGATCCTAGGCTGTCACTCTACCTGAGCCACGCCCCCAGCCCCTCATTGGCACCCTTGTTTGAGCCTGGTGTCCCTCAGCTGAGTCTCTTTGGATGGTTGTGGTAGTTAGGCAGCATTGGGTCACCACCTCCTCAGAAATGGGGAGTTGGTCCATCACACTGGAGACCCTGAGGCTTAGGGAAGGCCTTTGCCCTCATACTCCATCAACAGCCCATGGATGTGGGTGAAGGTCCTGAGCTTTGTGTCTCAGTTTCCCAATACATACAGAGAAGGTACCACAGGCTCACTTCCACCCGCAGGTGTCCCCTCTAGGTGAGGAGTTACCTTTGAACCTTTTCTACTTGGCCTTTTTTTTTTTTTTTTTTTTTTTTTTTGCGATAAGGTCTCCCTGTAGCCCCAGCTGTCCTGGAACTCACTCTGTAGACCAGGCTGGGCTTGAACTCACAGAGATCCACCTGCCTCTGCCTCCGGAGTGCTTGGATTAAAGTCATGAGCCACCAAGCCCCAATTAAAGACAGTTCTTAGCCGCCATGTGGCTGCTGGGAATCAAACCTGCAAGAGCAGTTGGCGCTCTAAACTGGTGAGCCATCTCTCCAGCCCTCTACTTGGCCTTTTGAATGGACTCCCTCATCCTTGGTGTACACTAAACAAGTGTACACTAAGCACACAGTTGGCCCCAACTAATCATTTGATAAACAGTTGGCACTCAGTAATCACACACTTAGCGACGCTTTAACAAGTGCTGTATAAACATGGGTCTCCTCTTGGGTGAAACTCAGTGGGAAGTGACAGGCCTGGGGTCACTGAACCTGCAGGAGGGAGGAGGGGGGCAGTGCTGGGCCCCCTGGAGGCCTGGCTGGGACTGTCCCTCCCCCAGGCCCGTTAACAAGTTTAAGAAGTGGCAACAGGGCAAGGTGGTGTGTGTAATCCATAATCATTCCTTAGCAACCACTGGGGGCGGCAGTGCTCCAGATCCTCCTCCTCCTGGTGTCCCTCTGTCCCTCCCTCCATCCTCTGTGGAGGACACTCTTTCAGGTGGGTGAACCCAGCTGGACAGGTGTCCAGGAGGAAGGCGGGAGAGGAGGGCTGGGCGCTCTGGGAACTGTGTGATGTGGCTCGATGACAACCAGCCCTGTGGCCTGGCCTGCCCCGGGCCTATGAGAGAAATGTGTTTGGAGCCTGGTGTACCATTGGTGCTAAGTGATTGCCTGTGTGGTACACAGTAGGCAATGAATAATTGCACAACTCAGATATTGACATCCCCCAAAGCCATTTGTGGTGGCTCACACCTTTAATCCCAGCACTCAGGAGGCAGAGGCAGGCAGATCTCTGTGAGTTCAAGGCCAGCCTGGTCTACAGAGTGAGTTCCAGAACAGCTGGGGCTACAGGGAGACCCTGTCTACACACACACACACACACACACACACATGTGCACACACTTCTTTTAGTGACTGACTTCTCCATTGCTCCCTGGCATGGTGAGGCCAATGTCCCAGAGCCTGACCAGGGCAGGACTAGGCATTGGGGGCTGCAGTAGGGCGTACCCCTCGCTCCCTGCCCAGCCTGGTAGACAGGACCCTTTAGCATCTCCTACTGCAAATCTCCTTTGGGTGGGCAGGCATCAGTTTCTCCTCCCACCCTTGTGTAATGCACATCGCTACCGGAAGCCTGCATGCCAACGCGGCAACTGACTTCCTGTCGTTTCTCCTGGCCGGATGGCAGTGCATGGCCCATCTTCCTCCTTTCTGCTCCTCCCAGCCTAGGTTTCCTCCCTCAGGTTAAGCTGCTACAGCTGACCCTCGGGTGCTGCCTGGCCCTCTCTGGTCTGACCGCAGAGCTTGAGAAGCAAATGATACGAGCATTTGTATGCCCATTCCTGTTAATTGATGGGGAAACTGAGGCACAGTGTAGCTTCAAGTACCAGAGCTGCAGTGGCAGGGATGAGTGTTGGGAATCAGGACTCTGTGGAAAATGGGGGGCATGTGGATACCCTCAGTTTCTCAGCACCGCCCCTCCCCCACCTCCTTCCGCCTCTGTTCCCCATCTCTGCAAGTGGAGTGCCAGGAAGATGTGCTTGGCGCTGGGGTGGCAGGCTCCTTGGAGCAGAGACAGGTGAGCACGTCGCCCAGCGTGTGCGGGCAGCTCCCAGCTTCCAGGTGGCTCTGGCGCCCACGCCCGGCATCTGTGCCAGGCCTAGCAGGCGTACAGGCCAGGAGGACGACATGCTGCCCACAGCTCTGCTGTCTCCTTAGCCAAACAGAAACGTGGAAAGATGGAGAGGGAAGTGGATAAGACTCCTCCCCTGCTGTGCTGCACGCCGCATCCACAGCCAGAGCCCTACTGGTTGTCTACCTCGAGGCTCTCTTGCTGTTTGGCTTCCTTCTTCCCTGGCAGTTTGCAAGGTTTGAGACAGAGTGTCTCTCAAATGAGGTGAAGGAGCTCTGCCATAAGTCTCCTTGCAGGAGCCGAGAGCAGCACGCTACACGGTGGAACCCAGTCTGCCAGCTTGCGGTTCCCAGGGGCCAGCCACAGGCCACGTGCCCAGCTCCCAGGGAGCTAGAACACAGCAACCCCTTTGTAAGGCACAGTTTCCCTATCTATAAAAAGTGCTACTCGCTGGGCGTGGTGGTGCACGCCTTTAGTCCTAGCACTTGGGAGACAGAGACAGGTGGATCTCTGTGAGTTCAAGGCCAGCCTGATCTACAAAGCAAGTCCTGGGAGACCCTGTCTCAAAAAGACAAAAAAAAATGCTACTCATCCAGGATGGTGTATTAATTGAGCACCCGCTGTGTACCCTCCTCAACCACAATACAGGTTTGTAGACATGAGGGTCAGAGGAGCGACCATGAATGCTCATTCAGCACAGGAGAGAAGGAAGGATCATAGAGGAACAGGGCATTGCCCGAGGCCACACAGCAAGTCCAAGCGCAGGCAGGGCAGGGCATGCCTGGGAAGGGCTGGGGACTTGGCACCCTGGGCCATACCAACTTCCAAGAACTGTCAAGAGAGGCCAGAGATGTGCTACGGCTGCAGGAAAGAACGCAGGTGGTGAGCCAGGCATGCCTGAGCGGCTGTCACCACTGGGCCCCGCAGGGCGCCCACAGGACTGAGTCAAAGGCCTGGGGACCTGGGAATGCCAGAACTAAAGATGGAATCCGCGGCATCAGGGGCAGCTGCCAGGACTGGCCAATCAGAGGTAGGGACGCTGGCAGGTTGGCCAATCAGCAGCCAGGGGACTCCAGTGAGCGCCAGAGCCGCAGCCTGCATGGCTGCCGGGTCCTCAGGGAGGCCGAGTCCTCCCTGCAGCCCACAGGGCTAAGCCCTGTCCAGGACCTCTGCCTGTCCTTGTCCCCTGTCCTGGGACCTCTGCCCGTCCGTGTCCTCTTTCTGTGACCTCTGCTCGTCCTCGTCCATGTCTCCTGTCCCTGACCTCTGTTACATATAAGACGCTGAGGCCTGGAGGTGTCAAACGTCCCAGAAATATCTGGGACCTACCCGAGGGAAAGAAACTGCGGAAGGGCGCCCTTTCAGAGGAAAAGAGGGCCCCTAAGCCCCAGTTCTGCTGACACAGGGCGGACCCCTCATTGGATGGAGAGTTATAAACAAGACACCCCAGACCCAAGCTGTGATCGGTCTGCAGCTAGAGGGTAAAAATAAGAATACTGATGTTTATTTACTTTTTTCCTGAAACCTTGGTAATTTGTGCCTCTTGGCTTAATTAAAAATTACCTTGGGGGCCGGGCGTGGTGGCGCACGCCTTTAATCCTAGCACTCGGGAGGCAGAGGCAGGTGGATCTTTGTGAGTTCAAGGCCAGCCTGGTCTACAGAGTGAGTTCCAGGACAGCTGGGGCTACAGGGAGACCCTGTCTCAAAAAAGACCAAAAAAAAAAAAAAATTACCTTGGGGGTTTGTATTAGTCAGTTTTCTGTTGCTGTGATAAAACACCAGACCAAGGAACTTATAAAAGGAAGAGTTTATTTGAGCTTACGATTGGTGGTTCCAGGGAATTAGTCCATTGTGGTGGAAGGCGTGGTGGCTGGATCTGGAGCAGCAAAACCCGAGGGTTACATCTCGCAAAGAGCACAGGAAGCAGAGAGGAAGCAACTGTATACCACCAGGCTTGTTAAACTCACTAAGCCTGCCCCTAGCAACGCACTTCCTCTAGCATGGCCACACCCTCCAAGACCTCCAAAAACAGCGCCACCAACTGGAGGCAAATGTCTGAATACCTAGAGCCTATGGGGGACACTCATCCAAACCACCACATTCCACTCCCTGGCCCCCATAGACTCCTGACCATATAAAATGCAAAATGCAT
>VZQC01004073.1:1117956-1131011 GCA_009823505.1 Rhizomys pruinosus | reverse complement strand
CCCCAGTGAGGGGTTGGGGGCATGGCTCAGGTGGAGTGACAGCCTAGAACCCCAGTGAGGGTCTGGGGATGTGGCTCAGGTGGAGTGACAGCCTAGAATCCCAGTGAGGGGCTGGGGGCATGGCTCAGGTACAGTGACAGCCTAGAACCCCAGTGAGGGTCTGGGGATGTGGCTCAGGTGGAGTGACAGCCTAGAATCCCAGTGAGGGGCTGAGGGCATGGCTCAGGTAGAGTGACAGCCTAGAACCCCAGTGAGGGGTTGGGGGCGTGGCTCAGGTGGAGTGACAGCCTAGCACCCCAGTGAGGGCTGGGAGCGTGGCTCTTCTGTAATCACTGTCCTCCCATGTACAAAGGCCTTATCCCCTTGGTTCCTGTCAGAGTCCCGCAGCACTGAGCTTGAGTCTAGGGGAGGTTGACCTTGGCCTCCACCCTGGTCCCAATTAGCTGCAGATTCCCTGGGGAGGGAAGCACAGAGGCTTTGCCTGACACCATGAGTATCAGTGGGTCCTTTGGTAGGCAGGGCCAAGGAGTGGCCTTAGGGTCCTATGCTCATCAGTACTCAGGACCCCCCATGTTTGTCATTCTCTCTCAGCCACTCCCCCCCTCCGGTCCTTGGAGCTGAGCTGATAAAATTTTCAAAGCGATTTTCTGCTTTGGTCAGCAGACTTCCCCAGTCTCTCCTCCTCCACCACCCAGCAGCTGGCCAGGCCTACGGACCTCCCCGACACGTTCCCAAAGGTCACTCTGGTCAACCACCTGCATCCCTGGAGGCCCAGGCTAGCCAGCCAGTCCCAATCCTACAGCTCAGTCACCCACTGGCTATGGGACTGGAGCAGGTTGCCCACCCACTCTACGCATCTTTCATTCATATTTGTAATGGGATGCTCACAAAGAGACACGCCAGCAATGGCCTGGAATCTGGGAGTCCTCTATAAAAAGCCCTCAACAAACAACCCCAGTGTGATGAAGGAGATGCATCAGGCAGGAGCCAAGGGCCATCCTCCTGGGCTTTGCCTGCACTGTTCTCTGCCTGTAACACCTACATGTGGCTCAGTGGTCAGAGTGCCTATGGCTCAGTGGGCGGAGTGCCTGTATCTCAGTGGGCAGAGTGCCTGTAACTCAGTGGGCAGAGTGCCTGTAGCTCAGTGGGGAGAGTGCCTGTAGCTCAGTGGGCAGAGTGCCTGTAGCTCAGTGGGCAGAGTGCTTGTGGCTCAGTGGGCGGAGTGCCTGTAGCTCAGTGGGCAGAGTGCCTGTGGCTCAGTGGGCAGAGTGCCTGTGGCTCAGTGGGTACAGTGCCTGTGGCTCAGTGGGCAGAGTGCCTGTGGCTCAGTGGGTGGAGTGCCTGTAGCTCAGTGGGTACAGTGCCTGTGGCTCAGTGGGTAGAGTCCCTGTAGCTCAGTGGGCAGAGTGCCTGTGGCTCAGTGGGCGGAGTGCCTGTGGCTCAGTGGGCAGAGTGCCTGTGGCTCAGTGGGTAGAGTGCCTGTGGCTCAGTGGGTAGAGTGCCTGTAGTTCAGTGGGCAGAGTGCCTGTGGCTCAGTGGGCAGAGTGCCTGTGGCTCAGTGGGTAGAGTGCCTGTAGCTCAGTGGGTAGAGTGCCTGTAGCTCAGTGGACAGAGCGCCTGTAGCTCAGTGTGGAGAGTGCCTGTGGCTCTTTGGGTAGAGTGCCTGTGGCTCAGTGGGTGGAGTGCCTGTGGCTCAGTGGGTAGAGTGCCTGGGGCTCAGTGGGTAGAGTGCCTGTAGCTCAGTGGGTAGAGTGCCTGTAGCTCAGTGGGTAGAGTGCCTGTAGCTCAGTGGGTAGAGTGCCTGTGGCTCAGTGGGTAGAGTGCCTGTAGCTCAGTGGGTAGAGTGCTTACAGCTCAGTGGACAGAGCGCCTGTAGCTCAGTGTGGAGAGTGCCTGTGGCTCTTTGGGTAGAGTGCCTGTGGCTCAGTGGGTAGAGTGCCTGTGGCTCAGTGGGCAGAGTGCCTGGGGCTCAGTGGGTAGAGTGCCTGTAGCTCAGTGGGTAGAGTGCTTACAGCTCAGTGGACAGAGTGCCTGGGGCTCAGTGGGTAGAGTGCTTACAGCTCAGTGGGTACAGTGCCTGGTGCTCAGTGGGCAGAGTCCTCACCCAGCATGCAGCAGGACATGAGTTCACCCCCAGCACCACATAGAGCAGGTGTGCACATGGTACTCAGAAGGTAAAGGAAAGAGGGTCAGGAGCTCAGAGTCATCTTGGCTACATAATGAATTCAAGACCAGCCTGGGCTACATGAGCCACTGTCTCAAAGAAGAGAGGGAAAGAGAGCGAGCAAGGGGAGGAAATATAGAGAGGGAGGGGCACAGACTGTACAAAGGTCCTGGGGTCACAGAGAGCAAGCACACAGTGTGGAGCCTCTGGGGACCAAAGGGGAAGGTGTGGGTGGGCAGGGGAAACCCACAAAATTTTGCTTGGGGTAGAGAGAAATTGAGTCCAGCCCTCCCCCAGCCTGGAAAAGGCCAAGAGAGAGCCCGTGAGAGAATAAGGAGGCCTGCCGGTCGCCTCCCTGCCCCCCTCTGGCAGCCTGAGAAACCCGAGGCGCAGGTGGGCACTGTGCCAGGGGGGGAGGAGTGCCAGGCCAGATGGTGCCCATGTGCGCCATGGCCGAACTGAATGTCAATTCCCACAGCCAGGGCCGCCAGGCAGTGCTAGCCTGCTACAAGGGGCCATCCAGAGTCTGAATGAAAATGGGGGACAGAAAGATGGGCACAGCACAATATAAGGGGGCCACCCCATCCCACCCCAGGCCGGACCAGCAACTGTTACCTTTCTTTTCTTTGTTTTATCAGCTCTGGGATGGAACCAATCAGAGCCTTATATATGCTAGGAAGACACACCCCCAGCCCCTCCCTGGGGATCCTAGGCTGTCACTCCACCTGAGCCACGCCCCCAGCCCCTCACTGGGATTCTGGGCTGTCACTCTACCGTGAGCCATGCCCCTAGCCCCTCACTGGGGATCCTATGCTGTCACTCTACTCTGAGCCATGCCCCCAGCCCCTCACTGGGGAGTCTAGGCTGTCACTCTACCCTGAGCCACGCCCCCAGCCCCTCACTGGGATTCTAGGCTGTCACTCTACCTGAGCCACGCCCCCAGCCCCTCACTGGGATTCTAGGCTGTCACTATACCTGAGCCCCGCCCCCAGCCCCTCACTTGGATTCTAGGCTGTCACTCTACCTGAGCCACACCCCCAGCCCCTCACTGTTATCCTAGGCTGTCACTCTACCTGAGCCACGCCCCCAGCCCCTCCCTGGGCTGTAAGGACTGGATCTGCTGGCTGTGGTCTCATCTCTACCCTCTAGTTTTCTTGATTGTTAAGCAGGGGAGAATTAAAATGGTCACCCACATGCAAGACTAGAACTGCTAATCCCTGAGAAGTACACAGAAGGTGCTTAATAAATGCTTGCTCCCTTTCTGGAGCCTCTTCCTGGCTCCTGGGAAGGAACGAGGAGGTCCAGTTTCATCTATGAAACCAGCACAGGCCAGGTGCACGCCTTTAATCCTAGCACTTGGGAGGCAGAGGCAGGCAGATCTTTGTGAGTTCAAGGCCAGCCTGGTCTACAGAGCGAGTTCCAGGCCAGCTGGGGCTACAGGGAGACCCTGTCTCGAAAAGACAAAAAAAGCAACCAGCACAGATGGGGAGCAGCAGAGGCCACAGGTGTCCAGCGCTGGCCCAAAGAGCCAGAGCCCCAGGCCTGGCAGAGTCCCAGGACCCCAACAGCCAGGTGGGCAGTGTGGGCACAGGGTCCAGACACCAGCTGGCAGGGTGTCTATAATGGTGCCAGGACAGGGACAGGTGGGGTCAGCATTCCTGCAGCAGACAAGGGTGAGGACACCGCCCTGGCCAGGCAGCCTCGGCCTGGAGCCCAGCACCTGCTGTGTGACCCTGGGCAGGCATCTTGACTGTTCTAAGCTTGGGACTCTCTTCCTCTAAAATGGAGTTAAAGAGGCTGGAGAGCTGGCTCAGTGGTTAAGAGCACTGGCTGCTCCATAGAGGACACAGGTTCAGTTCCCAGTTGCCATCTGGCAGCTAACAACCATCCATACATAACTCCAGTTCCAGGGGATCTGACCACCTTCAGCACTGCATGACACAGGTGCATGTACACACATGCAGGCAATACACTCATACACATAAAATAAAAATAATAAAGTATTTATAAAATAAAATGGGGTTAAAATGGCTCAGGGCTTTTATCTGCACTCCAGGCCTTCCACCTGGAAGGCCTGGAGTGCAGATAAAAATCAGGGGCTGCTGCATGTGGAGGCAGCCACCTGTAGTCTCAGCAGAGGCAGGCGGATCTCTGTGAGTTCAAGGCCAGCCTGGTCTACATAGGGAGTTCCAGGCTAGTAGGGGGTAAAGGGAAACCCTGTCTCAAAAAGACCAATAAATAAATAAATAAATAAATAAATAAATAAATAGGCCTTGCTCTGGCTCTGCCCCGTATACTGTCTGTGCAGTCTTGAAATAAATGAACATTTCTGGTCTCCTTTTTTTTTTTTGCACAGGACCCAATTGTCGGGTCACACCAGAGACACTAGTGTCCTGGATCCCATGAAGTGACAGCAGTGGTTCCCCTGCACCTGCGTTTGCTGTCTGGCACCCGTGCCCCTTGCTCTGCAGCCGATGCCCTGGCCCTGTGCCTGGGAACCAGGGACACGCAGGGGCAGCTGGGGACACGTCTGTCCTGTGTGCAGACAGCTTCCTGGGTGGCCCCTTGCTCCCTGCAGCCCGACATGGCAAGGGCAGGACGTCACAGGAGGGTGACATCTGCTGAGGGTGTAGGACGTGGGAAGTTGGACCAGACGGGGAAACTGGGGCCCAGGCAGGGTGGGGGTTTGGGCTCCTGCTTCCCTTGGTTCTGCATTGCGGCATTTATTTCTTTTGTTATCAGGGGTTTTCTTGAGATGGGGTCTCATGTAACCAACTGTATAGCCCAAGATGACCCCCAAAGTCCCAAACTGCTGGGTACCAGGTGTGAACTCTGTTTAAGGCTTTAGTGCATCTGACCAGTGTGGACAAGTACAGGGGTGGGGAGGAGGGCCACTCCGAGATTGGATGGGGAAGTCGGGGTTTCGCTCAAGAGAAGGACATAGAACCTCAAATTCCATCCACCTGAAGGTCTGGCACTGAGCAACCGGCCTGAGTTCTGTGCATCTCCTGCTGATTTCATCATGGTCTCTGCTTCTAGAACTCTCCAAGGTGCATTCTAGGCCAGCTGGGTGTGGTGGGACCTGAACATTCCAGGGCCCATTCGAACCTCAAACAACATCCTGAACCCTCCATGCCAGGTCCTATGGATTCGTAAGAGAGATCTTGGAACTCCTTGGATGGACCCGGTCTTTGTCAAATCTAAGACTTCCTATTCGTGTGTGCCAGATCACCATGGATTGGTCTAGAATTGCTGGGGGCTCCTGCAGGCCTGCCCGCCAGGTCTCTCCATGTGGGTTTCAGACACCCCATGGGCTCCTCAGCTCTGGTACTAGTGGGCATTCCCACAGGTTCCAGATGCAGGGTCTCATTTAACATTGTCTTTTGATTCCTTTATGTGTGTGTTTTGCCTGCATGTGTGTAAGTGCACTTGAGTCATGCAATGCCTTCAGCGATCAGAAAAGGGCAGGAGCCCCCCTGGAATGGGAGTTACGGAGGGTTGTTAGCTGCCTTGTGGGTGCTGGGAACCAAACCGGGTCCTCCACAGGAGTAGCCAGTGCTCTTAACTTTCTCAAGGAGATGGGCTCTCTGAGAAGCTTGGGCTTAGAGAGGTCAAATCAGTGCTCCAAAGTCACACGGCAAAGGCAAGACTCTGAATCCAGACAACACCTGGGAGATTCTTGGGGCCCACCATACTCCTGAAGAAAAGAAGAGGTGTTTATTATTATTATTATTTGGTCTTTTTGAGACAGGGTCTCTCTGCAGCCCCAGCTGGCCTGGAACTCTATGTAGCCCAGGCTGGCCTTGAACTCATAGGGATTAAAGGCGTGGCCACCATGCCTGGTGGGAAGAGGTCTTTTGTCAGGTGTCTCCGAAATCGCTCCCTAGAACGTCCCAGGACCCCCTTCTCCTCCCCTTAAAAATGTTGGTGCTGGAGGTGGAGGTGGAGGTGGTGGCTCTGCCGGATGGGGGAGTACAGTGGGGCTGGAGGTCAGCTGGGGCCTCTGCCGAGGTAGGAGGTGCAGAGGGCCTGGGGGCTCCCTCTGCTGGAGGGAGTCTCCCCAGTGCTGTCTGTAATCTCCTCACCCACCCACACCCACACGGAGTCTCCCTCCAGGCTGCTGGCTGGGCTCTCCCATTCTGGGGTGGCTGAATGGGCTCCTTGTTCCCAGCCACGCCCTCGCCTGGGGTCAGTCTGGGACAGACCCAAGTGGTAGCTGCCTTAAAGGGCCAGCGCTCAAAAGGGGAGTTCAGGAGGCTGGGGCCACCCAACCCTCCCCCACATGCACCATGGTCCCCAGAGGTGGGGGACAGCGAGTACCCGGACATCTCAAACCAGTGTCTGCAGATTGGGGCCCCACCTGCCCAAGGGGGCATGGTAAGGCAGGGGTTCCCCTTCGTGTGTCTCCCCAGATCTCAGTTTCCCGTGTGGCAGGACTGCTTGTGCCACCCCCTCCCCTGGGGGACATTTTCATGGCCGAAGATAACCCGGTATCTGGAAGGTGCTTCGTGACTGTCTGTGCAGTTTCGTTTTCCCTGAAATGTGGATGGGGCTGGTGACCTCACTTCCTCCCTGCCTCAGTTTCCACTGAGGGAGTAGAATTTTCAAAGAGAAAAGTAACAACAAAAGCCTGGTAATAGAATCTCTACTATTTTTTTTTTTGGCTGGGGGGGGTTGTTTTGTTTATTTTTTGCTGTTTTTGAGACAGGGTCTCTCTCTATCCCAGGCTGACCGAGAACTCACTATGTACACCAGGCTGACCTTGAACTCACGGAAATCTGCCTGTCTCTGCCTCCCCAATGCTGGAATTAAAGGTGTCCACACCTGGCTCAAGCCGAGGTTTTGAAGGCCACCAAGTGAGACCTTGACTGCACGTATTGACCGCCTAGTGTATACAGATGTACGTGTGTCTATGCTTATATCTGTCTGTCTGTCTGTGAGACAGAGGGCACAGAGACATCAAGGGTCAGGGTTGAGCTGCACAGCTTTGGAGTCTGGGGCTCAACCACCTCAGGTGCATCTTCAGGCTGTGCACCTCTGGGCCTCAGTTTTACATTCTGGGTAATGGGAACATGCTGCTGTCCACACTAGACTGAAAATTCCTTCTTTTCCCTGCCTGATCAAAATTCCTGCCTGGAGTTTGGGGTGTCATCCAGGCAGAAACTAACCTACGTAGCCTTGCACCCCAACTGTACCTCTCTGGCTGTCTCAGATGACTCTGCTAGGGCCCCAGCCTGACGGGGTCCCTGCAGGATGGAGCAGCATGCTGCCTCTGCCTTATGTAAGTAGGTTGCGCAAGGATGGCAGCCCAGTTACGTAAGAGAGTTGGGCCAGTCCTGGGGGGTGTCTTAAAGGGGCCATGTCCCTGCTCTGCCCCCTTATTATTACTGCCATGGGGCCAGTCCTGGGGGGCGGGTCTTAAAGGGGCCACGTCCCTGCTCTGCCCCCTTATTATTACTGCCATGGGGCCAGTCCTGGGGGGCGGGTCTTAAAGGAGCCACGTCCCTGCTCTGCCCCCTTATTATTACTGCCATGGGGCCAGTCCTGGGGGGTGTCTTAAAGAGGCCACGTCCCTGCTCTGCCCCCTTATTATTACTACCTTGGGGCCAGTCCTGGGGGGGTCTTAAAGGGGCCACGTCCCTGCTCTGCCCCCCTTATGAGTACTGCCTTGGGGCCAGTCCTGGGGGGGTCTTAAAAGGGCCACGTCCCTGCTCTGCCCCCTTATTATTACTGCCATGGTTGGCTGTGCCCCCTGCACACTCTCTCTGCCTGCCTCCGGGCATCCCCTCCAGGGGACCATCCAGCCTGCTTCTCCGGGCTGTATCCCCCTCGGCCTTAACCCTTCAGTTGCAATGAGCTTAAGGCAGGGTCTGGCTGAGACTGTTCAGTCGGCACTCCCTCCCCCAAGCCAGCCTTCAATGAATGATTACTTATTAAATGCCTACTGTGTGCCAGGTCCTGAGGACTGGGCCATGGTTAAGATAAGACAGAGATCAGGGGCTCAATGGCAACCATGAGGTGAGGCAAAGAGCCAGCGAGGGGAGCTGGAGACGTCAGGACCTGTCAGAACTGCCCTCCACGATGAGCTCAGGGGGCTCAGAGGGAAGGCCCTAAGGCAAATGGAGCCTGATATGGAGGGAGCCAGGGGCAGAGAGGGGAGAAGGAGCGCCGAGGACTGGGCGAGGAGAATGGCGCCCTGTGGGCTGTACTCAGGGGCTGGCCCTCACCAGGGACAGTCGGGTCCACACGGATGGGGTCACTACAGGCCTGTGCTTCTTCTTGAGTCAGGTGGGTCCAGCCTCTGGTAGCACAGCCCTCCCTGAAGCAACCTGAGTACTTGTACTTGGGGGGCTCTCTGTAACAGAGCAGCACCACCCCGGAACACCAGACTTGAGCTCCGGTGCCCGGGAGGCCTTGGGGTCCATAACCCCACCCAGGTCACTGGCGGATTTTTCTCTTCTTGCCTGCTGGGCAGCCCCAGCTAAGCTCCCACAGGCTTCGAACCCCAGTTTTGCCCTCGGTACAATAGAATAAATTAACAGCCTCAACAGGTGCCCAGCACGCAGTTGGTGCAGCCCCAGCTGATGCCTCAAACTCATGGAGATCTGCCTACCTCTGCCTCCTGCACGCTGAGATGAAGGGCGTGGGCCACACACCCAGCTTGGTTCAGATTTAACCGTAGCACATCGGCTTCAATCATGGAGAGGAAAACCCTGGATGTTGGTCCCTGTGGGAAGAGGGTCATAGGCTGCATGCGGTGGGCTAGTGTGGTTACATTATCTCAGTAGATGTAAGGGCTGGGGAAACTGAGGCTCAAAAAGAGCCAGGGCCTTTGTGAAAGGGTTACCCAGAATTCCCCAGTGAGGGACTGGAAGTATGGCCCAGGGAACTCCTAGAGGTCCACTAAGGCCTGAGCTGCAGTGTCCGCTCAGGCTGGCCCCAGGGATCAGGGGGGTGCAGAGCTCGTCTGGGTGTAGCCCTGCCCTACATCTGGTGTCATAAATACATCCTGTCCCTAAGTGGACACCTCCGCCCTGTCCTGGCTCTGAGCAGCCCTCCTTAGAGATTCAGTTATCCTAAGAGCTACCTACAATGACAGTAACCCATGCAACTGTATGCACTGAGCACCTACGATGCACCAGCCTCTGCCTAACAGTGCATGCATTGACAGTACTGCATCTGTTGAGTGGCTATTGCATGTATGCACATCTTGAGCCCCAACTGTGTACCAAGCTCTGGGAAGATGGCGGAGTCATGGGAGAGCAGGGAAGGAGGAGACAGAGATGCTGTAAAATGGAGTGTTTAACCAGCTGGGTGATGACGCCAGCGACTGTGGACTCTCTCATACAAGACAAGGAGAGGACACGGTCAGAAACAGGCTGGGCCCACAGTGCAGGTCCCATGGCTCCGTGGCCTTGCCTTGGTTGGGGACAGGACCCAGGGGACCTGACAGGGCAGGGGAAACGGCCCTGCCTCCATCCACCTTGCAGCCACTGGTCACATTCCTGAAACTGGCCACTGTCCCCTCCCTGAGGAAGGTGGGGGCCCCAGGCTGGCTGGGGAAGCCAGGAATTCACTCGGATGTAAACAGAGAGTTATTTTCAGCCCTTTCTTGGGGCTGGCGCGGGTGACACATTTGACTTTGGAGAGGACCCGGGTGCATCTGGTATTTTTAACCTCCCGTCTCATGGCCCATGAGCCACCGCAGCAACAGCCTGCCAGGCCTGCCTGGCACCGGCCCCAGCTTGCACTGACTCCGGGGGAGGGGACTGTGGCACGTAGGCTGCCATCCCCATCCACCCCACCTGGGGAAGGTCCTGGACCCCCAGCTACCACCTCCTAGCCTTTCTAAGCCACAAAATGGCTGCTCTGGCCGCAGGACCATCTGGAACCCAGAGGAAATGGCCGCCCAGGCAGTGATGTCATGAGCCGTGTGGCATCTATGCCAACTGTGGCGGAGTATGGGGACCCTGAAGTCTGCTCCCTGGACAGACATCCCCAGGGTGACTGGATCCAATGTTCCCAAGGGGTCCCTGGCTTCAGCTACCCAGGACACAAAGGACACATGTCCCGGCCACATCAGGGGACAAGGTGGACGTGGCTGGGACTCAGGCCCAGTGGTTCTGAGCTGGACAGAGTGACCCGAGGAGACAAGCTCCCCTAGCTGGAAGTGATGCACAGGTTGGCGCTGGGCCCAGCCAGAGGGAGCTGGAAAGCGTGGGCCAGACTCCCAAGGCAAGAACCGGCCAGACAGGGACCGAGAGGCCACCCCACCCCCGCCCCCGGCCTCCAAGGTCCCCAGGGTAGCTGGCCTGTCTGGCCAGTGGATTTTCCCTTTTTTTAATTTATCTGAATGGCCTACAGAGGAGCGGGACCTTGAAGTCCGGCCAAACCAAGACAGAGGCTCAGAGACAAAGGAGGCTCCTTGAGGTCACACAGCTGACCAGACGGCCAAATGCTTCTCTGTCTTGGGAGCTGAGGGTGTATGAGGTCTGGAACCTTCGGAACAAGGGGTGTCCCCAAGAGCGTCCTCGAAGCGTAAGGTAGTTGGTTCCGCTCAGCCTGTTACACTCGGACGTGTAGCCAGCATCCTTCATGCTGTGTTGAAGGACTGCTGGGAAGACATCCCTGGCTCCCTCACAGGGCCCAGTGGGCCCTAAGCAGAGGCCCGTGTGTGCATGGCTCACTGTGTGTGCATCGCTCCGGCTCAGGCAAAGGATCAGGACCACAGAGCAAGCTGGAATAGACCAGGATGTGCACAGGCAGAGAGGCCAGAGGGGGTTTCCAGGCGGCCTGGGCCGCAGCACAGCCCGGGGGTTGGGGGGGGGCATGCAGAGGTCCTGGGGCAGGACACAGCCTGGTGTGTTGGAGGGGCAGCGAGCAGCAGAAAGGGAGGATGGTGCAGGGCATGGGCAGAGCCTGGCCGTGGCCCTGAGGAAGGAGGGTGTTAGTGTGGAGCCTGGTGGCTGTTGTCTGAGTCTGGCTGTGGAGCCGGGAACTCCAGGTCCTGGCTTTGTGGGAGTCTCTGTCAGGTCGACGTGGCAAAGCAGCTGCACTTGGCAGCCGCTAGCCAGGACGGCTGCCTGCTGGGAGCTGGGCCTCTTCTGAGGCCCTGCATGTGCGCTGGGCTGGGTGGAACCCGACACTCTCCAGCTCCCGCCAAGTTTTAAATATGTGGAATGATGGTTTCTGGCAAGTTCCGCTTCCTCTGTCTGAGACATGAGTTAGGTATGCCTGGCTGTCCACAGCTGCACAGGGACAGGGTAACATATACATAGCATGAAACTGACGGTTCAAGCAATATGCAGAGCCCAGCTCCTTCAGACAGCTGTGTGATGGTCCCCACCGTCCACCTCCAGGACCCTCCCTTCCGAGCAGTCACCCACCCCCTGCCCCTCTGAACCCACTTCCTGTCTCTCACGACCTGTCATGAGGCGGCTGTGTTGCCTTTTGTGTCTGGGTCTCTGGATGAGCCTGAAATGCTCCAGGTCACCAGGCTGTGAGGTGTGTCCGCCTCACTCCTTTCCTGGGTGAGTGTGTCGATCCTTCCTGGCTGCTGTGAGTTGCAGTGTGCACACAAGTCTAAGTCCCTACTACCTGGGAGTGGAGTCCATGGCTCACATGACCATCTTCCAATGTTTCTTATCACACCCGAGGCCTCTGCCCCAGGACCTTAGCACATGCTACATCATCTGCCTGGGGTTCCATGTCTCTGTCTCTTCAGTCAGATTTCTGCACCAAGGGAAAGGGGAGCGGACAGATTCCCAGCATCTGCAGTGTCCTCTGTCCCACTACAGCCCAGTCCGTGGCCATTTGGTCACTGATCGCTGAGCACCTGTTGGGGCCTCTGCCCTTTCAGATGGCACAAATCAAGTTCTGGGGTGAAGGGAAATGTCCTCCCTGCTGAGGAAGGGTGTGGTCAGCAGCTGCCAGGCCTTTGTCCCACGATGACCAAATGCTGACTCCTGGCCACAGACAGGAAAGAACAGTGTGTACCACAGAGCATCGAGCCCAGCTGTGCTGCTACTGTAGTGCTGACCCTCTGTAGCATGGGGTGACGCTCCTGGAGGCTTCGGAGCACTGTGCAATCCTGGGACTTTGGGCTGTGACAGTGCTGCTCCTCTTCAACGCTCCTGCTCACTCCTACCAGCAAGAGTGTGCTTGCTGGGCGTGGTGGCGCACACCTTTGATCCCAGCACTTGGGAGGCAGAGGCAGGTGGATCTCTGTGAGTTCAAGGCCAGCCTGGTCTACAGAGTGAGTTCCAGGACAGCTGGGGCTACAGGGAGACCCTGTCTCGAAAAGACCAGAAAAAAAAAGTGTGCTTGTCTTTGCCCCACTCATGGCGATTTAAGGGATTTCTGTGTTTCCCTGGAGAAGAGATGTTGGGAGAGGGAAAATGAGGGGAAGGGACACGAAGAGTGTTAAGGTCAGTGTGTTCTAGGTGGAGACACAGACCGTGCAAAGGTCCTGGGGCTGGATATACCCTGGTATATTGTAGAATTATGGCCCAGTGGTAAAATCCCCAGGGAGGGGCTGGCGCAGTGGCTCAGGTAGAGTGACAGCCTAGGAACCCCAGTGAGGGTCTTGGGGCGTGGCTCAGGGTAGAGTGACAGCCTAGAATCCCCAGTGAGGGGCTGGGGGTGTGGCTCAGGTAGAGTGACAGCCTAGAATCCCAGTGAGGGGCTAGGGGCATGGCTCAGGGTAGAGCGACAGCCTAGGATCCCCAGTGAGGGGCTGGGGGCGTGGCACAGGGTAGAGTGACAGCCCAGAATCCCAGTGAGGGGCTGAGGGCGTGGCTCAGGTAGAGTGACAGCCTAGAATCCCCAGTGAGGGGCTGGGGGTGTGGCTCAGGTAGAGTGACAGCCTAGGATCCCCAGTGAGGGGCTGGGG
>VZQC01004073.1:1089516-1116828 GCA_009823505.1 Rhizomys pruinosus | reverse complement strand
GAGTTCGACCCCAGTGCACTGGTTTTTCCCAAATAAACCTCGTGTAGTTACAGCAAGAACGGTTTCTGCCTGATTTTTTGGGCTTTGTTCCATCCTGAGATTTGAGTGAGAGCCGCCCCAGTCTCTGGGGGTCTTTCATTCTCAAATATTAATGGACTAAATTCCCCAATCAAAAGACATAGACTGGGAGATTGGATTAGGAAACAGAACCCATCGATATGCTGTCTACAAGAAATGCATCTTACCTTCAAGGACAGGCACTACCTTAAAGTGAAAGGATGGAGGGCTGGAGAGATGGCCTAGCGGTTAAGAGCGCCAACCGCTCTTGCAGAGGACCCGGGTTCGATCCCCAGCACCCACATGGCGGCTGAGAACCGTCTGAAGCTCCAATTCCAGGAGAACTCCAGTTCCAGGGGAATCTGAGACCCTCTTCTGACCTCCCCGGCGTTGCACGACACGGGTGCACAGACTTGCATGCAGACAGTACATTCATACACATACAGAAATAAATAAAATTAATACAAAAAAAATTAAAAAAAAAATACCCAGTGAGGGGCTGGGGGCGTGGCTCAGGTAGGTGACAGCCTAGCGTCCCTAGTGATGGGCTGGGGGTGTGGCTCAGGTACAGTGACAGCCCAGGATCCCCAGTGAGGGAGCACTGGGTGCCAGGTCTCGGTTCCCAACAGGGGCCATCCACCCATGGCTGGCAGCTGTCCACTTCCTGGGCTGATAGAGCCAATCAGGGAGCACCTGTACCCATGCTCTGTTCCCTGGGTGGGCGAACTGAGGCACCAGGTCTCCCCTTAGAGCTTCCTGTGTCTCTGGCCTCTGGCAGCACAGACAGCAATGGCTCTGTGTGTACTCACTGCCTGACCCCTGGGTGTATCATTTTGAGGACACTGAGACCTGTGCGACTCAGAACGAGGTCTGGGCAGCAGCTACTAGGTGGATTCACTGTGATATGGACACACTGGCCTGCCTTGTCCCCACGCCTAGACCCTGCTCTCCTTGTGCCCAGGCGCATCCTGCATGCTCTGGGCAGCCAGACCTGGTGCTGACATCGGCGTCTTTCAGCCTCCGGAGGAAGGAATTATTTTTAGTTCAAATAGAGGGTAAATGCTGGGGAGGGGAGCCCCCCCCTCACCGTCTGAATGACAAGCCTGTCACCCCAGCACCCAGGAGGCAGTAGCCGGAGGATCAGGAGTTCAGGGTCTTCCTTGGCTACATAAGGAGTGGGGGGTCCAGCCTGGGCTAAGCAAGACCCTTTCAAAAGAGAGAGGGAGGAGAGGAGAGAAAGAGGAAGGGTGGGGGGAGAGAGAGCGCTAGAGAGCACTTTGTAAAGTCTCAGGCCCCAGCCCACTTGTCCTGAGTTTCCACAGGATGGGGAAGCATTGGCCGCTTTACCCTCATTTCAAACACAAGGCACAGACAGGGCAAGTTACAAACCCAGAGCCACACAGCATGAAAGCAGCAGAACTGGGATTTGGATTTGAACCCGGGTCTGTTAAGACCTGAGGTGCGTGGGGTTCTCCCTCTGCAAGGTTGAGGGCAGCCCTCCTGGACACACAGTGGTATCCCAGGGACTTCTGGGGGTGAGATGTGCCAGCCCAGGCCATCCCACACCAAAGACACGGCACAGACTTGCCGGCCAAGCCAGTTCAGGTGCCAGCCTCATCTGCACTTGGACCCAGGTCACCATGTCACCAAATCTTCTGTCCTCTCTTTGCAGACACAGAGCAAAGCAGCAGTCCCAGGACAGGGATGGGCTCTGACCAGGAAGACAGCAAGCCCATCACACTGGGTGAGTGCAGGAGGGCTAGAGGGACTGGATGGCCAGCCCTGGCTGGTAGGGGCTGGGATTTACAAATTGTTTACTGAGCTGAGAGTCTGGGGAAGTTCAGTTATCTGTGAAGGTCAAGAACTGAGGCAGGAGGATCAGATTCACCTGCAGCCTGGGAAACAGGCAGACTGCCTCAGAAAGCACAGAGGGCTGGGGGCGTGGCTCAGGTAGAGTGACAGCCTAGGATCCCAGTGAGGGCCTGGGGGCGTGGCTCATGTAGAGTGACAGCCTAGGATCCCAGTGAGGGGCTGGGGGTGTGGCTCAGGTAGAGTGACAGCCTAGAACCCTAGTGAGGGGCTGGAGGTGTGGCTGAGGTAGAGTGACAGCCCAGAATCCCAGTGAGGGCCTGGGGGTGTGGCTCAGGTAGAGTGACAGCCTAGAATCCCAGTGAGGGGCTGGGGGTGTGGCTCAGGTAGAGTGACAGCCTAGAATCCCCAGTGAGGGGCTGGGGGTGTGGCTCAGGTAGAGTGACAGCCTAGAATCCCAGTGAGGGGCTAGGGGCGTGGCTCAGGTAGAGTGACAGCCTAGAATCCCCAGTGAGGGGCTGGGGGTGTGGCTCAGGTAGAGTGACAGCCTAGAATCCCAGTGAGGGGCTGGGGGCGTGGCTCAGGTAGAGTGACAGCCTAGAATCCCAGTGAGGGGCTGGGGGCGTGGATCAGCTAGAGTGACAGCCCAGAATCCCAGTGAGGGGCTGGGGGCGTGGCTCAGGTAGAGTGACAGCCTAGAATCCCAGTGAGGGGCTGGGGGCGTGGCTCAGATAAGTGACAGCCTAGAATCCCATGGAGGGCTTAAGAGGATGGACAAGGGCTGTCTGGAGGATGCGGACTGGGAGCCCAGAAAGGAAGCTCCACGGTGGCGGCTGGCTGCACTGATTGGAGGGGAGGCCCCTGTCTTCCTCCTCCATGTGGGTGTCTTCTCCTGGCCGGGATCCCACTTCCCCACTTCCTTGCGGATGTGGGAGTACGGGCGGTCCTGGGATCTCAAAGAGTCCAAACCCGGGTGGCCGAGCAAACAGGAAGTCAGTGGGCCCCGCCACCTTCCCCCACCCACAGCCAGGTCAGCAGGAAGCGCCTGGCTGCTTCCCCTGGACATGGCGGCCCCACCCCGGCTTGGGCTCAGGGATGGGGGCGGAGCCGCTGCCGCTCTCCCAGCTGGGCTGGTTGCCCAGAGCCTCGTGCTGTCTGCGCCATCTGTGCTCTTGAGTATCTCTGATCTGCGCCATGGAAGTACACTAATGTCATGCACCGCCCATGGGGGCCAGAAGAGGGCGTGGGATCCCCTGGACCTGGAGCCGCCCAGTTGGTGCTAGGAGCGAACCCGGGTCCTCCTTGCGCTGCCCGCAGAGTCCCCCAGACGCTGCCCCTCGTAATGTCAAAGTGCACCAGCACTTCCGTCCTCATGACTTGTCACATTTCCTGTCATGGAGTTCCGCACTCTTGAGCTTGGGTCTCTCACTAAGCTTGAGGTCCCCAGGTCCCTCCATGCTCTTTGTGTCTTGTTCAGGGCCGTATGATACTCCACTGCCCCTTTGTGTCCCCAGCACCATACCAGAGCCCAGCTCACACCTGGAAGTTTCAGGGCTGCGCAAATGCTTGTGTGGACAGACACCCTCCAAGGACTCTGTGGCAGCACAGTTTTGTCTTGGAGTTGGTCTGTTCCACCCATAAAATGGTCACCATCGGCACAGCCAGAGATGCTGGTTGCAGCCCCGGGCGCTCGGGATGCAGGGGCTTCTGGGGCCTGTGACGGTGACTCTATGGAACCTGTGCTGGGAACCATGCTCTGCTCCGGGGCTGGGGAGGATCCAAAGTCCTGGAGCACTAGCATCCTTCCTCATGGCGAGCCTCGGAGCTGCTGGAGAAAAGAGCAAGAAGCGCAGTATTGCCTGGGGACAGAGATGCAGGCCGGCCAGGGCGCTCCCCCCCCCCAGAGGCTCTGGTCTCCCTGCAGGCCAGGGTCCCAGTCAAGGCTCAGAGAGGGACAGGAGCTTCCCCAGAGACACACAGCAAGGAAGCTCCCCAGCAGATTCAAACCAGAGGGATGAGGCCCTCCCTGTCCCCCGCCACCCGAGGGTCGAGCTGACCCTCCTGGCTCCCGCCAGCCCCGGGGACTCAGGGGACAGGGCAGCTCAGCCCCACTAACCCCACTCTGCCCTTGCAGACTCCAACGACTTCCAAGAGACCTTCGTCACGTCGGGCGTGTTCAGCGTCACTGAGCTGATCCAGGTGTCCAGGAGTGAGTGTCCGGTCCGGGTGGGGGGGCGGGGGGGCAGGGGGGGCAGGGCAGAGTCCAGAATGGGGAGCCCCCCCGCCCCTCCCTGCTCGGCCTCACTCGCCAGGTCCACAGCTCCTGTGGTCACCGGAACTGGACCCAACTTCTCCCTGGGGGAGCTGCAGGGCCACCTGGCCTACGACCTGAACCCGGCGGGCACGAGCATGAGGCGCACCCTGCCCAGCACCTCCTCCAGTGGGTAAGTGCCTCAGTTTCCCCATCCGTAAAATGGGCCATACCCCTGGGTTTTAGAGTCTACCCTACAAGGTCAAGGGCAATCTCCTAGTCACCAACCTAGGTGTCAAACCCTGGCTAACCGCCCTGATAACAGACTATGACACCGCCTTCGCTCCACCCCCTATGAACCGGAAGTCAGCACCCCCATGTCTCTATGGCAACGGCCCTCTCTTTCCCCCACCCTTTGCCCTTTAGGAGCAAGCGGCACAAATCCGGCTCCTTGGAGGAGGATGTGGACACGAGCCCCGGCGGCGATTACTACACCTCACCCAGCTCCCCAACGAGTAGCAGCCGCAACTGGACAGAGGATATGGAAGGAGGTAGGGACTGGCGGCTGGCAGCAGAGGAAGCCCACAAATCCCAGCAGCCTTTGCTCACTGTCCAGGGATAAGAGCCTGGCCTAGAATTGCAGTGATTCCTGGGAATTGTAGTCGCTGCATGTTACTTCATCCCAGACTACAAATCTCAGCAGGACTTCATGGTTTAAAAGCAGGGCCCAGGGGCTGGAGAGATGGCTCAGCGGTTAAGAGCACTGACTACTCTTGCAGAGGACCAGGGCTGGATTCCCAGCACCCACATGGCAGCTAAGAACCTTTTTAGGCCAGGTGTGGTGGCGTACACCTTTAATCCCACCACTCTGGAGGCAGAGGCAGGCGGATCTCTGTGAGTTCAAGGCCAGCCTGGTCTACATAGCAAGCTCCAGGCCAGCTGGGACTAAAGGGAGACCTTGTCTCAAAAAAAGGAAAATAAATAAAAAATGAAAGTGGGCCCAAAGTTGTAGTCTTGCCCATATGTGAGCATTTGGGAGCAAGGTTCAGCCGCACCGTTCATGTGCAGCTCTTTGCTTCCGCCTACTGGACACTTGTCCACCTGACTCTAAGGGACATCTTCCCTAGAATCTTTCATCTTTTTTTTTTTTTGAGACAGGGTCTCCCAGCTAGCCTGGAACTCACTCTGTAGCCCTTGAAGTCACAGAGATCCACCTGCCTCTGCTAGGATTAAAGGCGTACGCCACCACACCTGGTTCTTAGCCGCCATGTGATTGCTGGGAACTGAGCCCGGGTCCTCTGGAAGAGTAGTCGGTGCTCTTAACTGCTGAGCCATCTCTCCAGCCCCAGAATCTTCCATCTTTAAAGACTCGACTTGTCCTCTTCCTACTTAAGGGGGGCTCAGGAAACAGTATCCAAGGTCACCTGTAGAGATTCTAACACCCCAGACTCGTGAACATATCTGTAGTCCTGAGGGACTCACCCCTTGGCTGCAGATGAGTCCAGCTCAGGTACTTTCTTGGGTCTCTCAGCCACTGGGGCCTCAGTCCCCCCATTTGTACACTAGGAATGGTCATAACTGAAAGATCCTTCTAGCAGCATACAACCCCTCCCAAAACAAGGGGGTAAATTCAGTTGTTGGTGAGTCCTGGGTGCAAATCCCAGCTCTGTGTGGTGCAGATGTGGAGGGAATGCATGAAGTGACCTCTAAGATGCGGTCATGAGAACGGCGGTCTCTGACGTCTCCTTGTGGGAAGTGATGGGGATGGGGAACATGGATCATGGATTGCTTGTCTTGATCCCTGGCTTTGGCATGGTGTTGTCGATCTTGTCCCAGACACCTGCCGACTACCTCGTGGGTGACCCCCACACCAGCACACTGGTCTCTGCCTGGGCTCCTGCTGATGGGTTCCTGTCCTCCTGTTCCATCAGACAGGCCCCCTTAATCAGCTTAGTGGCCTTAATATGATGATAATTGGGGACCAGTCTAGACAGGAATGGGGAGGGGAACCCTAGTAGATCCCCCAGGAGGACACATTCCCACACAGGCTGGGTCCACGGGCCCTCCTAACTGAGCATCAGAGGTTAGCCAGAGGTGTACAGTCAGAGGTCAGCCAGAGCTGTACAGTCGGAGGTCAGCCAGAGCTGTACAGTTGGACATCAGCCGGAGCTGTACAGTCGGATGTCAGCCGGAGCTGTACCATCAGAGGTCAGCCAGAGCTGTACCGTCGGAGGTCAGCCAGAGCTGTACAGTCGGAGGTCAGACAGAGCTGTACAGTCGGAGGTCAGACAGAGCTGTACCGTCGGAGGTCAGCCAGAGCTGTACCGTCGGAGGTCAGCCAGAGCTGTACAGTCAGGTCAGCCAGAGCTGTACAGTCAGGTCAGCCAGAGCTGTACCGTCAGAGGTCAGCCAGAGCTGTACCATCAGGTCAGCCAGAGCTGTACCGTCGGAGGTCAGCCAGAGCTGTACCGTCGGAGGTCAGCCAGAGCTGTACAGTTGGAGGTCAGCCAGAGCTGTACAGCCGGAGGTCAGACAGAGCTGTACAGCTGGAGGTCAGACAGAGCTGTACAGTCGAAGGTCAGCCTGAGCTGTATAGTTCTCCGACAGCCAGCAGGGCAGTGTACAAGCACCCAAAACCTTGTGTGTACCTCCATCCAAGGGAATGCTGCTCTGTGGGGCCTTAGAAAACCTGTATGTCAGAGCCTCAGTCCTATTCATGGCTGAATAGTATTCCACTGTCCCATAACAGAAGTCAGCCCCATCCCCTGCCCAGCTAACCTTGGGGTTCTGATGGAGGCAGGGGACATGGCTTGCTGCCTTAAGACTCCAGTTCTTTCCCCCACAGGCATCTCATCCCCCGTCAAGAAGACAGAGATGGACAAGTCTCCTTTCAACAGCCCATCCCCCCAGGATTCACCCCGGCTCTCCAGCTTCACCCAGCACCACAGGCCTGTCATCGCGGTGCACAGTGGTGAGAGTCTAGCAGCCCTGGGGGCAGGGAAAGAGAACTGCAACTCTGATCAGAGACACCTGCCCCCCATGGCTGGGGAAGTCCTGCCAGATACCTGACCATGGGTTGTATTGCTGTAGTTTTCCAGCCAGGAGAAATGAATTAGTGTGCAGTGGCGGGGCTTGCTTATCCTGGAGTGAGACAAACTTGAGGATTTCTCAACATCATCCTGTTAGAGTGAATAGTGTGGCCAGGTGCCAGCTGCTTGTTCATACCGATAAAGGTTTATTGGAACCTGGCCCCAGCCTGACACTTCATATCACTGTTTTCAAATGATGTTGGCCATAGTGAGTGACCATGACAAAGCCCCCGTGACCCACAGAGCCTCCTGAGTGGACCATCTGTCACCTCAGGGGCTAAGAAGGGACAAGAGTGACTGTCGCAGAGAGGTAACATTCCAAAGTTACTATACACATAGAGTGGAGTACTACTCAGCCATAATCAGGAGCAAGGCTCCGAACAGATCACTATGTGGAGGGACTTCAGGGACGCTGTGTCAGTGAGTGACCCAGAAACAAAAGTCTACACAGTTCGGAACTCCTGACCTGACATGTCCAAAACAGGAGATGGTGTCCCAGAGACAGAGTGGGCGAGCGGGCCCGGAGGCTATGGGTGGCTCAGAAGCTGAGCTTTAAGAAAAGACTGAAAATTATAAAACAGTTGGCTTTTTTTGTTTGTTTTCTTTTTTTGAGACAGGGTCTCCCTGTAGCCCCAGCTGTCCTGGAACTCACCATGTAGACCAGGCTGGCCTTGAACTCACAGAGATCCACCTGCCTCTGCCTCCCAAATGCTGGGAATAAAGGGGTGTGCAAATATAAACTGCCTGTTTTTTTTATTTTTTTAATCAGGCAGGGTTTTATTCTGCACACCAGGCTGGCCTCAAACTCACACCCCTGCCTCAGACCTCCAGGTACTGGGATGACAGGCAGCACCACTAGTTTATACAGCACTGGAGACAGAGCCCAGGACTGTGCGCACAGTAGGTGAGCATTCTGTCCACTGAGCCACAGGCACTCTGCCCACTGAGCTACAGGCACTCTACCCACTGAGCTACAGGCACTCTACCCACTGACCTACAGGCACTCTGCCCACTGACCTACAGGCACTCTGCCCACTGAGCTACAGGCACTCTGCTCACTGAGCTACAGGCACTCTGCCCACTGAGCTACAGGGACTCTGCCCACTGAGCTACAGGCACTCTGCCCACTGAGCCACAGGCACCCTGCCCACTGAGCTACAGGGATTCTACCCACTGAGCTACAGGCACTCCGCCCACGCCCACTGAGCCACAGACACTCTGCCCACTGAGCTACAGACACTCTGCTCACTGAGCCACAGACACTCTGCCCACTGAGCCACAGACACTCTGCCCACTGAGCTACAGGCACTCTGCCCACTGAGCTACAGGCACTCTGCCCACTGAGCTACAGGGACTCTGCCCACTGACCTACAGGCACTCTGCCCACTGAGCTACAGGCACTCTACCCACTGAGCTACTGGCACTCTGCCCACTGAGCTACAGGTGCTCTGCCCACTGAGCTGCAGGCTCTCTGCCCACTGAGCTACAGGCACTCTGCCCACTCAGCTACAGGAACTCTGCCCACTGAGCTACAGGGACTCTGCCCACTCAGCTACAGGCACTCTACCCACTGAGCTACCGGCACTCTGCCCACTGAGCTACAGGCAGTCTGCCCACTGACCTACAGGCACTCTGCCCACTGAGCTACAGGCACTCTACCCACTGAGCTACAGGCACTCTGCCCACTGACCTACAGGCACTCTGCTCACTGAGCTACAGGCACTCTGCCCACTGAGCTACAGGCACTCTGCCCACTGACCTACAGGAACTCTGCCCACCGAGCTACAGGCACTCTCCCCACTGAGCTACAGGCACTCTGCCCACTGAGCTACAGGCAGTCTGCCCACTGAGCCACAGACACTCCACCCACTGAGCCACAGGCACTCCGCCCACTGAGCCACAGGCACTCCGCCCACTGAGCCACAGACACTCCGTCCACTGAGCCACAGGCACTCCGCCCACTGAGCCACAGGCACTCTGCCCACTGAGCCACAGACACTCCACTGAGCCACAGGCACTCCGTCCACTGAGCCACAGACACTCCACTGAGCCACAGGCACTCCGTCCACTGAGCCACAGACACTCCACTGAGCCACAGGCACTCCGTCCACTGGGCCACAGGCACTCCGCCCACTGAGCCACAGGCACTCCGTCCACTGGGCCACAGGCCCTCCACCCACTGAGCCACAGACACTCTGTCCACTGAGCTACAGACACTCCGCCCACTGAGCCACAGGTACTCCATCCACTGAGCCACAGGCACTTCGCCCACTGAGCCACAGGCACTCCGCCCAGTGGCCTCCACAGAGGTGTTTTCTGGTGCCCAGCCCTCAGTTGTGCAGTGCAGATGTTGGGCTAGCGTCTCTGAGGACCTTGGAGACATGGCTGCAGCCTGTTTTCCCAGCACTCAGGAGGTGGAGACAGGAGGATCAGCAGTTCAAGGCCAGCCTGAGCCACAGGAGACCATGTCTGATGTTTCAAGTTTGCAGGTGGGAGCCACATTCCCGCTGGCCAGGTCCTGACCACAGTCCCCACCTCTGTCTCTCTTCAGGGATCACCCGCAGTCCTCACCCGTCCTCCGCTCTGCACTTCCCCACCACGTCCATCCTGCCCCAGACAGCATCCACCTACTTCCCGCACACAGCCATCCGGTACCCACCACATCTCAACCCCCAGGACCCGCTCAAAGATCTCGTCTCACTGGCCTGTGACCCGGCCAGCCAGCAGCCCGGACCGGTGAGTGTGGGCAGCAGGCACACATGCGGCCCCAGAGGCCCCCCAAAATAACCAGGGTTGGTTTAGACTAGTTTGTACCAAACACAAAGTGTGTCTTGGGTTCAGAGGTTGCAGGAGGATCAGGCAGAAGACGATGCAGGTGTGAGACTAGCCTGGACGACAGAGCAAGGGAGAGAGTCGGCAGAACATTAGGACGGCCGAGTGCTTGGCAGAGTGGCTGCCTAGGAAGGGAGCCTGAGCCTGCTGGGGGAGGCCAGGGTTCACGTGACACCTGGAGCAGTGTCCCCAGGGCCTGGGGAGATGCTCAGTGGCAGGAGCACCTGCTGCTCCTACGGAGGACACCGGTTCAGTTGCCAGCACCAACAACCATCCTTAACTCCAGGTCCAGGGGACTCGATGGGTGTGTGGGTACTGCACAACACTACACAGGTACACTTCTACACATGTTGTTAATACACTCATACACATAAAATAAAAATAATAAGTAAAATATTAAAAAAGAATACACTCTGTAGCCGGGCGTGGTGGCGCACGCCTTTAATCCTAGCACTCGGGAGGCAGAGGCAGGTGGATCTTTGTGAGTTCAAGGCCAACCTGGTCTACAGAGTGAGTTCCAGGACAGCTGGGGCTACAGGGAGACCCTGTCTTGAAAAGACCAAAAAAAAAAAAAAAGAATACACTCCGTAATACAGCCCAGGGTTCGAATGCTGCTTGCACTATAGATTACATTTCATGTGACCTTAGACATGCCTTCCCTCTCTGAGCCTCAGTTTTCACACCTGTGAAATTGGTTTGTCTGGGCCTCATGGGCAGCACATGTAAAGCAAGCCAGGGCCATAGACTAGGAGCCCAGCAGGGCCCTGAGCACAGACCTGAAATCTATATGGTGGGCAGCCACAGCAGGGCGTGTTGGAGAGGGTCCCCTGGGATGTTGGTGGGGCCGGTAAGGGGCTGGGGGCTTGGCTCAGGTAGAGTGACAGCCTAGAATCCCCAGTAAGGGGCTGGGGCGTGGCTCAGGTAGAGTGACAGCCTGGAATCCCCAGTAAGGGGCTGGGGCGTGGCTCAGGTAGACTGACAGCCTAGAATCCCCAGTGAGGGGCTGGGGGCGTGGCTCAGGTAGAGTGACAGCCTAGGATCCCCAGTGAGGGGCTGGGGGCGTGGCTTGGGGTAACCATCCTGTCCCATATACAGCAGGCACTTCATACCTGTAAACAGATACACCGCCCCGACACGCCCAACCCCCCGCCCCCCGCCCCCGGTCTTTGCTGCAGACCCCAGTCTTTCCTGCCCCACCGCACCTGTCTTGGCTCCCCGTGAGCCTGGGAAATCCTGTCCTTCATCTCAGGTTAACTACTCCCAGACAAGGTACATTGGGTAAGATTCTGACTAAGGTCTGTGTAGATGAGTATGGTGTGGGGTACAGCATCGCCCCAGCACTATGGAGTCTGTGGCAAGAGGATGGCTGTGGGTTCAAGGACAGCCTGGACTACAAGCCAAGACCCCATCTCAGAAATAAAATTTAAAAACAGTCCAAAAGCGAGGCAGGTGGCAGAAAGATGTATGGACGCCCTGTCCCACACTCTCTCCAGGAGCAAAATTAATAAATGACATGTCCTTAATAATTGATAGCACCCTGCAAGGGATGCAGGTGGACCCTGAATAATTTACAGACAGCCTTTGACTTATGAATATTTTATTCCTTATTTGCCTTGCTATCCAGGGACCCCTCAGTTGAGATCCTCAGGCCCCAGACCACCCCTGGATGGACAGTGAGGGCCAGAGTTCCATACTCCTGGAGCCAGGTGCAAAGGCAGTGCTGTGTGATCCCGGGCAGCAGACACCCCTCTCTGGGCTGCAGACACCCCTCTGGGCCGGGCGCTAATGGGCTCTCGGTCTCTCTCCCACAGCCTACTCTCCGCCCGGCTCGCCCCCTGCAAACGGTTCCTCTGTGGGATTAGGATCCAGGGATCCACATGCAGGCACAGGTAGGGGCCACGAGGCCGGCTGGGGGCTGGGGTCATGGCAGAGGGGCCAGCTGGGGGGTCACGACAGTAGGCTACAAGCTGGCCCTGGGAAACCAGCCACTCCTTGCAACCTGGGCCTCGAGCCCACACCCCACCCCCTGCTCCAAGGTCCCAGGGATGTGAGCTGACCCACTATGCTGTCTGTCACTCTTCCTGTCCCCCATCTGACAGTTTGTAGCAAGCTTGTCACTGGTCAATTTTTCTAGATGAGGAATCTGAGGCCCAGAGAGGGGAGGGAGCTCATACAGCACTCACGGAGCTGGGATGCTGGGACCACTCTCCTAGGTCCCAGCTTGGATGTGCAGATTTCTCTCACTACTAGAGTAAGGGAGGAGGAGAAAGAGGAGGAGAAGGAGGCTGAAAATAGGCCAGGTAGAGGGAACAGCAAGTTCAGGATCAGAGGAGGCAAGCGAGCTGCCTGGGGTTGCACAGCATTGGGAGACCACAGGTGTCCTGGCCCAGAGCACAGCTGTACAGAGTGCTGCTGATGCTTAGCTGGGGCCCTGTATGTTAGCGAGGAGAGGAGGGGAGCCAGTCAGCTGCCTCCCCCCTCCATCCCTGTCTGAATGTCTGACCTTCCACCCTGTACCATCTCCTAGGAAGCCAGCCAGCTCAGAGATGACCCTCCCTACCTCCTCGTCCCCATCCCTCCTCCCCTCCTCCCTCTCCACTAACCTCCCTCCCGCCAGGTCAGGATGAAACTTCCAGAGCAGGGAGTCTGAGGCAGGAGGCTGAGGCCATCAGCCCCTACTCTTGATCAGCTGGATGTTGGGGGGTCACCTTTGCAGGCTCCAGGGAGCCACAGCAGGGTACAGAGTGAGGGCTGCAGGTTGTGGAGATGAGGAAGATGTAGGCAGGAGGCTGGTGTGGCCAGCGCTCCCTCCCCCAGGCCCTGCCTGGGAATTCCGCAGCCACCTCCCCTGCCCTGGCAGCAGTTCCTGCTGTGTTACCCTGGCGAGGCTTCCATCTGCCCAGGCCAACCCTCGCCCTATGACCATGACCACTGACTGCAGTTACCTGCCCGCCAGCCTGTGTCTCTCCCTGGAGTCCCCAACAGCCCACCAGACCCCATTCCAGGCACATAAATAAATTGGGGTCCAAAGGCTAAGACACCCCCATGCTGCCTTACATCCCACAGCACCAGGCAGACTCTGGTCCCCTCCAGGGATGCAGAAGGCTGCAGTCCACTCCAGGGAAGGGGCATGCCCAGAGCCTGGGTGGTTACCAGGGAAACCAGACATGAGGTAATGGCCAGAGGAACAGGAACTTGGCTGTAGGCAGAGGCAGTGGGGAGCCAGGCCGATGGCTGTAGACAACACGTCACATACATGTCCCCCTCCAGGGTCCCAGCTCCCACAGGCAGGCAGGTACAGGAGGAGGACACGGGCCGGGACCCTGACTTCCAGGGCTCGGCTGGGTCTCTGGCCGACAGCTGGGCCCTGCAAAGGGCAGAAATTGAATCCGGGAGCTGGGCAGACCTGAGTGTGAATGCTACCTGGGCAACAGGGCGCTGGTTCACCCAGAGCAAGTTCCTTGACTTCTCTGAGATCCCTCTTCATGGCATGGGAGCAGGGAGTGTTGTGAAAGGTCAGAGGGTAATTAAATGTGAAAATGATTATTTTAGCCGGGCGTGGTGGTGCACGCCTTTAATCCTACCACTTGGGAGGCCGAGGTAGGGGAATCTCTGTGAGTTCAAGACCAGCCTTGGTTACAGAGTGAGTTCCAGGCCAGCTGGGGCTACAGGGAGACCCTGTCTCGAAAAGACCAAAAAAAAAAAAAAAAAAAGAAAATGATTATTTCAGAAATTGTATGTGTATATGTATGTATATGTATATGTATATGTATATGTATATGTATATGTATATGTATATGTATATGTATATGTATATGTATGGACTGGAGAGCCGGCTCCGCAGTTAAGAGCACTGGCCGCTCTTGCAGAGGACCCACATGCTGACTAACGGCATCCATAAGTCCAGCTCCAGGGATCCGACCTCTTCTGGTCTAAACACCGGGCTGGCCATGGTGGAGCTTTTTTTGCGCTCGCTTTTAATCCCAGCACTCGGGAGGCAGAGCAGGTGGATCTCTGTGAGTTCAAGGCCAGGCCGGTCTACAATAGCGTGGCGACCCAGGCTGCTCATTCTAGCACTTAGTAATCTGAGGCAGGAGAATCACAACTTCAGGTCCAACCTGGGCCGCACAGCCTCCAGCACTTCCCACCTTCACAGGGTCAACGAGTTAGCAAGGCCAGTCCAGGGCTGACACTGGAGCTGGACGTCCACTGGTAGTGTGATTCCTTCACTGACGTCGCACCACATATACCCATCCCCAATCCTGCACAGGACAGACTTTGCCACGTCCATGAGCTTGCATCGGGTTCACGTACAGCAACTCTTCATCCATCTGGAAAGGCAGAACTGGGGTTTCATGATGCAGCCTGTGCCTGTTTTGTTCGGCCTCTTGTTCAGAGGTCAGGGTCACACAGCAGGATATTATGGTCTGGGATACAGGCCTCCAAGATCACAGGTGCTGTGGGGGTGGGCAGACACACACAAGGTCCACAGACAAGGTCCACTGACAAGGTCCACGGGAATCCTGATGCCCCGCATTCATTCATTCTCTCTCTCTCTCTCTCTCTCTCTCTCTCTCTCTCTCTCTCTCTCTCCCTCCCTCCCTCCCTCCCCCCACCCCCCACCCCCACCCCACAGTCCTGGTACCTGGGATAGCCGAGGTTCTCCCACGCCTCCTCCCTCGCCTCTTCCATCGTCCAGGAGTCCCCTGGGGCAGCAGCACCTGGATCCCAGCTCTTATTGTCAGAGGAAAATTAGAATGTGGGAGAAACCCCTGCTGACTCCCAGCACAAAGGAAAAGACAGGAGGGGAGAAGGAGGACAAAAAGACCCCAGCCAGGAAGACAGCAGTGAGTGCGGGTTCGAGGATGCCAGCCCTCAGCTCCTTGGATGTGGACCCAGTGGCTGGGCGCTCTCCACGCCCCTAGTCATCTTCGTCACCGTGGCTCCTGCTGTTGATGGCCTGACGCCTGCAGCCTTCCTGCTCCCTGAGGCCCTGCTGCCAGTCACCCATAGACCAGGTGAGCCCAGCCCCCTGGCCAGCTCGAACAGACTGACAGAAGGACGGGGCAGGGCCGCCTCCCCCCAGACCCCTGCTGCCAGCCGCCGCTAGCCACGGGGGGCCTCACCCGGCTCTCCACACCCATGGTCTTTGCCAAAGACAGGAGGCTGGAACCTGGGCTGGTGGGGAAGGTGGATGGTGAGGACCCTGCAGGGGACCTCAGGGCGGTCAGGGACAAGGACAAAGGGGGCACATGGGGACGAGCCATCGCTGGCCCTCATGGGGCATGGACACAACACAGGTACTTTGGGACACCCCCGAGGGCCCTGCGTCCGACCTCACACTCTCCCCTCTGGCCCCCTCGAGGAGACCTGGTCTTTGGGCCTGGTTTGAATAGACATTTCTATGCAATTTGTCCCCAGCCCCACCTGGCATGAGAGGCCACCCCACCGCCCCGTCCCCTCTAGCCCAGCCCCCCAGGGGACACCTCAACTCCCCTCCTCTTGCACACACAGGATTGCACTTTGAGAAGAAGAGGGTGGGGGATGAGGACCGTGTGTCCAGGCCACCATAGTGGGGTGGGGTGTCCCCCGCTCCCCACCACAGCCCCTGGAGGTGGGAGGTGTCACATCCTAAGTGCCTGACCCCCTCCGCCCCCTGCTGGCCCTCATCATCCATCGGGGACACGGAATGGCCGGGGCATCCCACTACCCTCATCCCTGCTGCCCCACCTCCCGGCCTCCCATCGCCGCGTGCCCTCTGAGCTACAGATGGGAACCCCCACCCCGGGGTAGCACTGGGTGTCCCCCAGACCTGGGCTGGAACCCCATGCACCATCCCCGCACCTCCTTCTGCCAGTGCCTTAATTATGGGAGACCCACCCTGGGTGCCCTGCCGCAGGGGCATGCCCCCTTTGCACTTTGACCCCCCTGATGATGTGGGGCCCGGCGGAGGGAGCTCAAGGCAGTGGAAGTGGGTGCACTTGAACCCAGGGTAAGGAGGGCTCTGGGGGGTGGGTGGGGGGTCCCCGTCTGCTACGCGTGTTTTGCTGACCTGCTTTAAAATAACACTAAGTTGGGGACATGGGTCCCCCCCATCCTGGCTTTGCTGCACCCGCCCAGGTCCCCATCTTGGGTGGTCTGGCCCAGGAGGGGGCGTTGGGTGTTTTAGGGTCAATGAACCCCGACACACATATACAAGGACCCCTCCGAAGGCCCTATCACCCCTGGCACTCTCCATGCCCCCTGCTCACCAGAGGCCACAAGCCATCCAAGCAGCTGCCCCAGGGCCTGGCCACTTGCTGTCCTCTCCTGGGATCCCTGGATCCGTCTTCTCCAGGGGACCTCAGTGAGGTCACTCAAACATACAAAGACACCCCCAAGACACTTCCCCAGCCCTCGAGGCCACAAACCCTCACCCTGTCCGTCCTCAGGGACCCTTCAGGGGGGGCACCATTGGGAACATCGAAGTCTGGCCAAAGGGGGGGTCAGGCCACCAGGGTGAGGGATGGGCCTTCCCGGGTGGACCTTCCCGGGTGGGCCTGGCCCGGTCCCCTCTGACCCCGTCCAGTCAGCCAGCAAGGTCAGGGCGGACAGAGCGATTCCCTACCTAACTGCATGGTGCTTACGGCCCCACCCCGAGTCCCTGTGACCTCCAGGGGCCGACGCGTGCATGACAAGTTATCCCAGCTCTGTGTCCCCACTGCCCAGCACCCTTTACCGCCTCTATTAAAAAAAAAAAAGACACAAAAATATATATCCTTACCCCCAAAATTTCCATATTTCCGAATTTGCACGATTTTTTACCACAAGATGTGCCTTGCCGTCCCAGAACAAATATTAACTTTCAGTATATCAGCGCACACAGACGCATGCCCTCTGCACGCATAGTGAAAACAATTTAATGAAATAAAAAAAGGAATCCAAAAGGGATGTATTTCTATTTGTAAAAAAAAAAAAAAAAAAAGAAGACAATGAGAATTTTTTTATATAAAAGAGAAGAGAAAGAGAGGGAGAGCCAGGTGTGGGGGCGCAGGCCTGTGATCCCAGCCTGTGGGAGGCTGAGGCAGGAGAGTTGCTTCAAGTTCCAGGTCCAGCCTGGGCTGTGGAGAGAGCCCCTGTCTCAAAAAAAAAAAAAATAGAATCAAGCAAAAATCAGAATGTTATTAAACAAATCACAATGTTGTTCCATGGCTTGGCAACCCCCCTGCCGCCTAGACTCTGTCCCTCACTCACCGTGGGCTGGGGCTCGGGGCTTCCTGGTGCTCGCCCTTCCCAGTCCACACCTTCAACAAGGCCCTTGTACATCCTGATCCCCACGAGTCCAGGATTTCCCACCCCGCTGGTACAGGTGCCTGCCGTGACCACCCCGGCAGTGCCACCTCCCACAGGCCTGTGCCCCCTTGGGTTCAACTCGTGTGCATCCCACCCAGCGCTGCTAGTCCACATGCACCCCACTTTTTCTCACCAAAGGACCCATCTTGGGGCCAGCCCGGGATGGCACACTGTCCTCCTCAGTCCCCAGTTCCCTGTCTTCCGTCTTCCAGCCACCAACTCGAAGGGCGGCCTGGTGGGAAACAACGACCCCCACAGAACTCAACATATGCAATATTGTCTGTCTCTACATGTGGGCTGAGCTCAGCTGGTGGTAGGGCGGCGGGCCACGGGGACAGCTCGGGACACAGTCACAGACAGGCCTCTGCCCCGGCTCTGAGCAAGCCATCATGTCTGTGACTTCGGTTTTCTTTCTACTTTTCGTCTCCCCCTTCTGGTCCCGTGTCTGTGCTGGTCTTTAGGTTTGGGGTTTGGGTTTTTCTGTTTTGACTTTGTTCTTCTTTCTTACCAAAGCTAAGACAATAGCCAGTAGTTAGCAGTGTAGACAGGGGCCCCCAGTCCTAAGCCATCCCCCCATAACTTTTGCCCTCCCCAACCTGACCCTTCCAATCCCCATGCTGCCCCACACTATAAGAGAGGTTGCCCCAGGCTATCCCAGTTCATCTGTAGAAAGTCACCTCAGGATGCCACAGGGGACCGGAAGGGACACAGCCCACCCCACCAGTCCCACACTGCCCTGCCCCAGGGTGGGGATGTAGGGAACCAAGGATGCAGGAGAGGGCAGCAGTCTGGGGGAGGCACCATCTTGTTTCATCAAAAGGGAGGACAGGTCCCACCCTGCCCTCCACTATGTCAGGACGTTGGGATGGTGGTGCCTGGCACCATCTGGTGAAGCACCCTAGCTTGATGCTTGATGCTTGGGGTCTAGCTGGTGACCCTGTTCACATCCAGCTTCTTAGCAAGTCCCCAAATTGTCACTCAGACAATCAGGAATGGTCGATGGGGATGGTTATGAGTAGTGACAGTCACCCGGGGGGTGGTGGCTCACAGGTCCCCCACAAAGACACAGCCAGGGCCTCCACGACCCCTCCAAGTCATCTGGTCCTCAGAACAGAGCAGGCATGGCTGCCCCAGTGAGTGTCCACAGCTTGGGATGGGACAGCGGGCACATGCTTAGCCAGCAGCCCAGGGTAGGCCAGGCTGGGCCATATATATACATATATACGTACATTTAATTTTGAAATGCTCATAGTACTGAAAGCAGTAGGTTTTCCTGTTGGCTCAGTTCTTATTCCTCCTGGGTTCTGAGTTTGAGGTCTGTACACTTATTCTTTTGTTGTTTTGATTTCTCCAGACGGGAGGGTCTCGCCATATCACCCCCCGGGTTCTGAGTTTGAGGTCTACACACTTATTCTTTTGTTGCTTTGATCTCTCGAGACGGGAGGGTCTCGCCTTATCACCCAGGCTGGCCCCAACTCATGGCAATCTTCCTGCCTCAGTGTCCCCAGTGTCACCACCTGCCTGTCCTCCCTCCACCTGTCCATCTGTCCATCACTAAGCAGCTCAGGGGAAGACTCAAAGTAGCCCACCAGATCTTGTAGCTGCTTAATACCAGACACTCACCTTCCAGTCAGTGCCTCACATGTTGGCTGGTGTGGTTTTGGGGTCCTCCTGTCCTGCCCCCCAGTCTCCACCCTGTTCCCCTCAGGCTTGGACAGGAAGGAGACAGCAGATCCTCTGGGCAGAAGGGCTGCAGGTAGTGAGAAGCATGCACCCAAGCCACCACCCTGTTCCCAACACTCAGCATGCCCAGCATCAGGGGTCAAAACCACATCTTCCAACCTCAGATCCAAGCCAGGAAGCTGTTCCCCACAAAACCAAAGCCCCTTCCAGTCCAGGAATCCTGGCCCGAATTCCCTACCTACCACAGCACCTGGACAAGCATCAGATCTGAGGAACTACACAGAACACTGCAGGGTGCTCAGAGGTCACAGGCAGGGGTGGGAAGACCTGTCTTCTTCTCTTGGTCATTTTTCTCATCTGTTCTTCCTGTGTCTTTCCCCCTTCATTTTTGGATAGCTGTTTTGTTTTTCCTCAGAGATTTTTTTGGGGTTTTCTTTTTGAGTTTTTTTTTTTAATTCAACCATTTCATATTTTACTCATGTTACCAGGATACATTGTTCATTTCTTGCTTTCTGTTTAACACACATACCTGTGCCAGTCTGTGGCCACATCCCCCCATCCCCAAGCCAGTGGGGATGGATGGGGGTGGGTAGGCTCCCTGGCAGGCCCAGGCCCCGCTTGCGCCATCGCCTGCCGCACAGCACACTTCAATCATAACCTCGTATATTACAAACTTTTTTTTTTTTGCGGATGCGCCTAAGTACCTTTGCCTGCCTGCTCTGTTTGTTTTCCCTATGCAAGAATACAAAACAAAAAAGCGAGGGGGTTCCATAAGAGAGTCAATAAAAGGCAAACAAAAAATTTTAAAAAATGTATAAAAATTAAACAAGCTAAGCTTCAACTCTCACTGTGTCCGGGTGTCTTTTCTGCTTCCATAAAGGGTTCTGGGTTTGCTTGAAGATACTGAAGGCTCTGGGGGTCGAGCAGTCAGCCCCACCCTCCCACCCCACCCCCGACACCCGTCCTCCATCCTAGGACTTTCCCACGGTGTCTCTGCCGTGGGTATCCCCGCAGCCCGGCTGGCCCAGGGCTCGCTGTGTAGAGCAGCCTGGCTCACAGGTTTTAGGCCAGGTCACCACACCTGCATCTGTGGCAGCCACCTCTGAACGTGAAGGTGAGGTCCTGGTGCCACCTTGTGTTCTTCCAGGAGCCACCGCTTCCCCCAGCGCTACTCTCGCTGGGAGAGAGGCACTGGCAGATCCGATGGGTGGGCGAGGGGCCTAGGCAGGGTCAGAGCCCAGCCCGCCATGGAGCTCCGGGAAACCCAGGAGAAGGCAGTTGTTCCTGGGGCAAAGGTCCCCAGAGGACTTCCCACCATGCAGCAGGGCAGGTTGGGACAAGGCAAAATGTTAGCATGTTCCTACTGGGAGTACTGGTTCATCCCCAGCACCCCAGGAACCAGGCACGGTGACACACATTTCTCATCCCAGCACTCAGGAAGAGGAGGCTGGAGGATCAGGAGCTCAGGGTAGTCCTTGGCTACATAGTGAGTTGGAGGCCAGCCTGGGCTATATGAGATTTTTGTCTCAAAAGGGAGAAAATAAACTTCTGAGGCTACAGCCCTGCAGAGTCCCAGACCCTCCACACCCTAATTCTTCTCCCCTCCCCAGGGAACCCCAACCCCTTACCTAAGGCCACGTGGCAGGAGCCTCTCACAGCAGGATCCAAACTCAGTGACCCTCCATGTCCTGAGGGCTAGGGGAGAGGCGGAGTGGAGGGCCCTGGCACTCACGCAGACTTCTGAGCCCTCCAGGCCAGGAGAAGCGGGGTGCCTGGCCATCGCTCCTTAGAATTGCTGGCACCTCTTGAGCTTTACAAAGCCCAACTTCCTGAGGTCAGAAGAGGAGCCAACCTGTGCTGAGATGGTACCACTTTCCCACAGCCACACATCACTGCATGGGAACAAATTCTTGGTTACTGGGCCACAGAGTCTAAAAACATGACCTTTGGGGTCTGCAAACCTGGCTCAGTGGTTGAGAGCACTGGCTGCTCTTACAGAGGACTAGGGCTTGGTTGCCAGAACCCACATGATGGCTAACATCAGTCTGCAGCTCCAGTTCAAGGACAGCCAGTGCCCTCTTCTGGCATGAGTGGGCATTGCACACACATGGGTGCACTTATATATGTGCACACAAAATACACATGGTGGGCATGCCTGATCCCAGCACTCGAGAGGCAGAGGCAGGAGGATCTCTGTGAGTTCAAGCCCAGCCTGGTCTACAGTTCCAGGACAGCTGGCCACAGGGAGACCCTGTCGCAAAAATGACAAAATAAATTAATTAAGCAATTAATTAATGACCAAAAATACTCATACACATAAAATTAAAAAAAAAAATACAAATTTAAAACCTTTGCTAGACTCCAGAAATACAGATTGGCTGTACTGGCAGCCTGGCCCCAGGCTCAGCAGCAATAGTGGCCCCAGGACACCAGCTACAGACCGGGCTCTTCCTGGGCCCTAAAGGGACTCTGCAAACACGGCAAGCAGTGGACAGGGCTGCAGAGCGCGGGGAGTGAAGGGCTTCTATTCAGGGATGTTCTTTGAAGGTTCCTGGCCTCTGAGGCTGAGGCAAAAGTGACGTCAGAAAACAGCAGGCCTCCTGCACTCGTGACGGGAACCCCAATTCCCTTCCCCACAGGAGCACCCCAATTCCAGAATCCAGCTGCCACATACCCCAAAATTCCTGGCTAGGGAAGGTGTGCGGATGTCAGACAAAAGAGCACTGAAGGCCCCAAGTCCAGCGTCGTATGCTTTAATGGACCCACGCCTGTGGGCGCCTGGGGAGGCACAGACTCTGCCCAGGTCCCACACCACCCCCACTGTAAGCCGGCCCCATGGGGAAACTGAGCCCCAGGTCAAGTCCCACCCTAGAGAAGTTCTGACCAATAGACAGTAGGCGGAGGGAAAGAAATCAGGCAGCCAGGTAAAACCAGGAAAAGGAAGGAGATGGGGCGCACAGCTGGACACCAAGCAGGTCTGACAGGGACTGTGTCCTGTGAAGGACCCAGGGTGGATGGATGAGTGGGCAGCTGTGTGGACAGACCAATGGGTTGATGGACAAGTGGATGAATGGATGGTTGGGTAGACAGGGTGTAGATGGGATCAATGGACAGATGGACGGATGGGTGGACAGACAGATGGGTGGGTGGGTGGAGCTAACCCTCCCTGTTCAGATCCCAGGCACCCCTGCTCTGGCTTCGATGGCCGGCTCTGCTTTCGAAGTGCAGGTAGCTGCAGGAAGCGTCAGAAGGACGTCTTCCTGGTGGCCTCGCTGTCCGAGGACTCCTTCTCCTCCAGTTCCAAGCCCTGGTTGCTATGTCCTGCCTTCCTGTCCCCTTTCTTCTTCTTCTTCTTCTTCTCCTCCACCTTGTCTTTTTTACTGTAGACACAGAAATCATAGCCCATAATAAACTGTCACCTGTGCAGGCCATGTAAAGAGAAGCTCAGATTTCAGTCAGCCTCGTCATAGTGCAGCTAGACAGGTACCGTATCCACTCTGCGAGACAGAAAAGACACCTCCACTTGTCCACAGGGGTCAGTTGGAGGGATGATGGATGAACTGATGGGTGGATGGTGGTGGATGGATGGATGGTGGATGGATGGTGGGTGGATGGTGGATTGCAGATGGATGGTGGGTGGGTGGTGGATGGATGATGGATGGATGATGGATGGATGGTGGATTGCAGATGGGTGGTGGATGGGTGGTGGATGGATGGTGGATTGCGGATGGGTGGTGGATGGGTGGTGGATGGATGGGATGGATGGTGGGTGGGTGGTGGATGGATGGTGGGTGGGTGGTGGATGGATGGTGGATGGATGGTGGGTGGGTGGTGGATGGATGGTGGATGGTGGATGGATGGTGGATGGGTGGTGGGCAGGTGGCGCATGGATGGTGGATGAATGGTAGGTGGATGGTGGGTGGTGGATGGATGGTGGATGGGTGGTGGATGGATGGCGGATGGATGGCGGATGGGTGGTGGATGGGTGGTGGGCGGGTGGCACATGGATGGTGGATGGGTGGTGGGTGGGTGGCGCATGGATGGCGGATGGGTGGTGGATGGGTGGTGGGCGGGTGGCGCATGGATGGCGGATGGGTGGTGGATGGGTGGTGGGCGGGTGGCACATGGATGGTGGATGGGTGGTGGGTGGGTGGCGCATGGATGGTGGATGGGGAGTGGACGGGTGGCGCACTACATCCATCCCACGCATGCCGTCATGGGATGGATGTAGTGTGGACGGACAATCAGGGAGCTGATTCTGTCCTGGCTCTGATCTCTGGGGGTGGGCAGCTCACACCTGTTTCTGAAGAAGGTGCAGGCAGGCTGTGGCTCATTACAACTCAGCCCTGGCTCCCGCCGTCCGCCGCCCCCGTCCCATTCCTGGTTCCTAAGCAGCCATTGGTGATGCAGGTAGAGATGCTGACTGCACTGTCCCAGGGCAGGGCTCATCACAGAGTGGCCCGGGGTGACCCACACCCTGTACCTGAAGTCCACATCCTGGTACTCGTTTGGCTGCACACTGGGCGTGGCCTCCTTATCCTCGGCTCTGTACACATGTGAACAGAGATGCTGACCTGAGAGCTGGATCTCCCTGTGCCTCAGTTTCCTGACACTCAGACCATCACCCCAGGGAAGCAGTGGGGGTGGCCAGCCTGGCTATGGGGCATGGGCAGCACCAGGGTCTGGGGTGTGGATGTGGATGACCGTAAGGCAGTGGGGCGGGGCCCCACCTGGATTTGACGCACCAGACTCGGTTGACTAGCATGAGGACGAAGACGATGAACAAGAAGCCCACCACTGCGGCCAGGCCCACCAGCCAGGGCTTCAGTCTGCGCTCATTGGCTGTGGAGGGAGGGGGAGGGGGAGGGGGAGGCGAGGGGCCTTAAGGGTGGGGCTGGAGGGAGGCTGAGGCCCCTGAAGGTCAGAGTCCTGAGGAGGAAGGAGCAGGAGGGTGTATGGGGTGGCTCCACCCAGAGAGCTGAGCAGCTTGCGAGGGAGCACTCATCCCTGGAGGGGCCTGGACAGTGCCAAGGGGGCACAGCGCCCTGCCCACTGAGCTCCAGGCACCCTGCCCACCGAGCTCCAGGCACCCTGCCCACCGAGCTCCAGGCACCCTGCCCACCGAGCTCCAGGCACCCTGCCCACCGAGCTCCAGGCACCCTGCCCACTGAGCTCCAGGCACCCTGCCCACTGAGCTCCAGGCACCCTGCCCACTGAGCTACAGGCACCCTGCCCACTGAGCTACAGGCACCCTGCCCACTGAGCTACAGGCACCCTGCCCACTGAGGTACAGGTTCCCTGCCCACTGAGCTACAAGCACCCTGTCCACTGGCATACAAGCTCCCTGCCCACTGAACGACAAGCACCCTACCCTCTGAGCTACAAGCACTTCCTCTCTTTCCTGCACCCTCTCTGTGCCCAGGTTTCTCCTCCTGGAAAGCTGCTCACCCTCGGCCCCATGCCTCCCACCCTCTGCGGGATGTGCTCTGTACCCCAGTCCTACCCTGTTGGGCCTTGGCTGGTGACAGAAGCATTGCAGCCAACAAGAGCAGCGTGCCTGGGGTGCCCATGGCCCGAGTCGATGTCCAGCAGTGCTGTGCGCAGCCGAGGCCCCAGGTTCGGTTAAGACAGAGCAGGGAGGGGTGGGGACACTGGGCCCGGGTGACCTGGCCTCTCCTCACTGCTGGCTGGGCATCGAGTACCCTAGGCATCCCAGAGGGCAGAGTCTGCAGCCAGTAGTGGAACATTAACCAGGATGGTCCCCTCCCCCACACCACATCCTGGGGACCAGCATTGTCAGAGCAGCTGATGGGTGGATGGACCTCCTCAGGGTCAGCCTACTGCTAAGAGCACACGCATACACAACTAGAAGTGAAAGTCAGTCTCAGGGAATATGCTCATCCATGCTCAGCAACTCTGCCCAGCACCCCAGTGTCGGCAACTCAGCCCAGCACCACAGTCACCTGATGGGTTTTGACAGCCGGGGCTGGGACCTCGCAGCCACTCGGAGTCCTACTGGCCATCTCCCTATCTGGGATTTTCCAGTGACACTGGAGAATGTCCCTGCCCTCAACCTTGGGCCTCAGCTGATTAGATAAAGATCCGGGCCTGGGCAAAGGGGGACCCCACCCCAGGGTGCCACAGGGCAGCCAGTCGGAACACGTGAAGAGAAAGCTAAAGGGGGCCATGGTGGCGCAGGCCTGTCATCCCAGGACTTGGGAAGCAAAGGCCTCCTTAAACCCCGTGAGGTCCAGGCCAGCTGGGGCGACAGGGAGACCCTGCCTCAAAATGTTCAAAAAACAAAACAGTCTTACTTGGCTGGGTGTGGTGGTGCACACCTTTAATGAAGCAGGCAGGTCTCTGTGAGCGGAGACCCTGTCTCAAAATGACCAAAAAGTCTCACTCCAGAGGCTGAGGAGGACTGCAAGTTTCTGGCTAGCCTGGGCTACACAGCCAGACCCTGTGTAATAACAAATTTGGAGTGGGGCCAGGTTAGCCCACTCAGACCTTGAGGAAACTTTGGCAGCAGGTGGCTCTGCAACCCAGGCGGCAGCGGCCAGGGCAGGGACTTTCAGGAGCAGCTTCCGGCTCCCGGCTCAGGTCCTCCGCGAGTCGCCCTGCACAGGCAGGTCCCCGAAGGCGACGGAGGGGCGGCGAGGGGCCCAGGCGGGCACTTCGGAGGGCAGACCCTGGCCACTCCTGCCTGGGTCCTCGTCCCCTCGCCAGGCCAGTGCCAGCTGCAGGTCCAGCAGCTCCAGGTCCTCAGCAGCCAGGCTGGCCCTCAGCTCCCGGGGACCATCCTCCTGGTCCGGCTTCGGCCCAAAGGTCCAGTCTGCAACATGAGGCCGCTAAGGGAGGGCCTCTGCCCTGAGGACCACTGGCCCCCAGCCCCGCCCAGCCTCCACCCTGAGGACCACTGGCCCCCCAGCCCCGCCCAGCCTCCGCCCTGAAGACCACTGGCCCCCCAGCCCCACCCAGCCTCCACCCTGAGGACCACTGGACCAGAAGGGGTCCCCATGGGGTAGCTCACCAGCCAGGTCGTGGGCAAGGTCTTTAATGAGGTGCCCTACGATGGCATAGGCCACAGCCATGACCAGTACAGAAGCCATCAGCAGGTACAGCGCGTACCGGGGCAAGCGGACGGCATCCAGGGAGGGTGGCCGGTACTCCTCAAACATGGGTGGAGCCGGACTGCATTCCTCTGCCTCCCTCTCATCTGCCAGCCCTGCCATGGCACCTCGGCAGAAGGTGACCCTCAGGTGGAAGGACTGGTGGACTCTGTGCTAAGAGGATTGTCCCCATGGCCACCCTCTGCCTGGATTAGCTAGTGGTGCTGGGAGTGACTGGCCCCAACCAGTTTCAACCTTAGAGACCAGGCTCAGAGTCACAACTTCAACCTTAGGGATCAGACTTGGATGTCTGGAGCACAGCTGTGATCCTTGGGGCCGGGGCGGGTGAGCCTGGCAATGGAGGAGCATCGAGGACAGAGGGGGAGGAAGGAGGATGGGACAGGGCAGAGGGAGCCAGGGACAGAGGGGGAGGAAGGAGGGTGGGACAGGGCAGAGGGAGCCAGGGACAGAGGGGGAGGAAGGAGGGTGGGACAGGGTAGAGGGAGCCACGGTGAGGTGTGAGCAGAGTCGCTGGTGTTCACAGGAAGCCTCGTGGCATGGCTGCCAGAGGGACGACAGGACGTTGAGGGTGGGCACTGAGCTGAAGCAGGCTGAACACAGCCAAGTGCTTCCAGCTGAGTGAGAAAGGGTGCTGGGACGGAGGCCTGGGAAGGAGGTGCTGGAAGTACCGGGTTCAAATCCGGGCTCTGACCAGTGCTGGGTGCAATGACTCCCCACACTCCCTCAAGGTGAGTTTTTCTTTTATAGAGGGTGGGTGAGGTCTCACAGAGCCTCAGCCATGCCTTATGCAGTGCTGTCTGCGGCTTGAGTCTTAGGTCATCGTACATCTACTGAACACTGGAGAGTCCCTGGGTCCCTGAGGACACCAGACACTGGCGTTACAGGCTGTAGAGGAGTTCCTGCCCCAAGAACATCGGGCGTTAAGAGAACAGACCGAGAGGGTGAGGGGGGGCCGGGCAGCAGAGGACAAGCTCAGGAGGTGAGGGGGGCCGGCAGCAGAGGACAAGCTCAGGAGGTGAGGTTAGGAGCACCGCACCCACTCTGCACAGCCCCAACCAGCAGGAGCCAGGGAGAGGCCAGAGAGACCCGACACCTCATGGTGCCATCCGCTACCCAGAAGCTGAGGCAG